>CM022472.1:4131934-4155218 GCA_011952105.1 Coreoperca whiteheadi
TCTTTTTTTTCCCCCCCCCCCCCCCCCCCCCCCCCCCCCCCCCCCCCCCCCCCCCAATTTTACTCTGGCTGCTGTCGACTGCAGCGTGGAGAGCGGAGCAGAGAGAGGCAGGAAAGGCGTTATGCAGAGAGAAAGAAAGAGAGGAATATGCGGTGGAGGGGGATGGAGGAGATAAGAGAGCGAGAGGAATGAAAGAGTAGTGACAGGCTCAGTGTGTGTTTGATCTGAGCTGGTCCCCCCCCCCCCCCGCAGCCCACGGCGCCTCTCCCCAGAAACAGGGCCGAGTGCAGGCATCGGAATGTGTGTGTGTCTACGCTACAGTCTGTGTGGGTGTGCGCAAAGGTGGGACTGCTGCTCTCGCATGTTCCTAGCATTTGTGTGTTTCTGTGTGTGTTTCTGTGAGTGTAATTGATGTATTTGTGTTTGTGTGTGTGAGAGCTTGGCGAGCGAGTGTACATCAAAAGCTAATTTGAAGCTTGGTTTTGTTTTGCAGTAGAGTCCCCTGCTGCTATAGGCTATTCTTTCCATTACCCAACATGCCTCGCTGTGGCTGAGTAGTGGAATAGGTGTGTCTATCTATCCAGCCATCCATCTCTCTAGTACTTATGTACTGCAGTCATCCCATACAGTATCAGATTCACTGTATGTAATAAATGCTGTGGCCCGTCAAAGATGTTATGGTAGAAAACTGATTTTAAAAATGTGTGGTTTTTGTCATAACATATCCATACCGGTCAACATTTAGCTTTCCAAATACGGGAGTTCTTTTTGCCGTGGAGGAACGCTGTCGTGCCCTGACATTTTGACAGCAGCTAACGTTAACGTAGCCGGCCCGTCTGCCAGCGGGGAGCGAGCAGCTGCGCACGCGCCCCCTTGGATCGGGGTGGGGGTTGCCAGGTTGCGGTGACAGATGGCGCGCGTGTGTGTGTGTGTGTGTGTGTGTGTGTGTGTGCGTGTGTTGATGTGTTTCACTGACGATCCGGCAACTTGGGTGACGTGAGACAAACATCCAAAACTTGGATCCGTGTCTTCGTGATAAAGTTTGTGGGCCGTGCAAACTACGGGAGTTTCCCGGGAGAAACGACCAAACGCGAGGGCGCCCGGGGACGCCCTTGAAATGCAGGTTGTCAGGTATGCATATCAACAGTGTCTTCGTCCCCAGGGTCAACAACTAATGGAAAGTCATAAAAATAATAATCAATTAAAAGAATCTGTTATATTGTTGTTAATGCAACCAATTATACCAATTTAAAAGTGGGCAATCATTTATTGGTAATTGTTAAAATAACTTGTCAACAACAATTGACTTGACGTTAGCAATTCCCGACTGAGTTACAGGGATTTGAAGTTTGGCTTTGAAGTTGTAGCAACGAGATGTCATCCTGTTCCTCTGCTTTGTTTTTCTCCTCACAAGATGAACTGTGACACACACATTATGCGAATAAGACGGGGTAGACAACAGAAGGCATATCACACCATATATTTGTCAGGTGAAAATCTCTCTCATTATCTCCAGCTTGTTATCAGTGGGTGGGGAAACATCTGCAATGATAGGACTGATGAGGCCCTTTCAAAAGTTATTTTATAAACTGAAGAACCCAGGCTATGATACACTGGTTTTAGGTCAAAGCTTGGTTATTGCCGACAGGGATTCAGTGTGTTGCTCAAGGGCACTTAAGTGGAGTGGACGCTCTCAATCTTGTATCTGAAGGACGGGTCTTGTTGATAACTAGAAGACATTCAATGGAGCTCAAACCTCTTGCTACATTTAGCAATTCCCCAACTTAAAGACTACAGATGATTTTCTTTTCAAAAATGTAACTAAATAGGCGTCGGGGGAAATGGCGTGGTTTACCGAGATATGGTATTACAAATTTGATTTTAAGACATCTCTATATGTATAACTACATGGGCTCTGGATTACTTTGGCAAACCTTTTGTCAAGCACTACAATACGTAGTTACATCCACAAATGCCAATTAAAATGATTTACGATATGTAATAACTGGAAGTTATGTCCATGAAAATAGCTTTTAAAAAAGATAATCATGACTAAAAAAGCAAAAATCCCTTTGATGACGATGGGGAACTCACACTGAGATCATCACCAAAATCACACCAAGTGATCGCGTGATCGTTGGGCCAAAGGCGGTCCACCAACTATCTGCAAAATCTAAAACTTTGGAAGGTTGCAAATAAACAGATAAGCAGTTAGGCTTCGAATAAAACCTTGCAGTTTTAGGAGTATCAGTACGCAGTAGTGAAACTGAGAAAAAGCCCATCCTCTCATTAAACTTTAATCTTGCGAACATCTGAGAGAAAAAAGAAGTTCTCCTCTTTTGGCCGGAGCAGGCGTTTGGCCAGCGTTGTGCAAACTAAACAGAGTGCCAGCTGAGAGGCCAGTCGCGCTGACTGGGACACTGCAGCATCAGCAGCCTGCCAATCAGCCTGCCACGCTAGTGTGTCACTTGGCCAAGCCAGGGGATTGGTCCTGTCACTCTGAGAGGGCGGGCCCTGGGGGTCAGCACAGCTGTCAATCAACGGGCCCCGAGGCAAAGACGCTGAGGAGGATGAGTGGATAACTGAGAGGAGGCGAAGTCCTGCTGTGACAGAGGAGAGGGACGAAGGAGGGGGACGGATGGATAAGTGACACTTTAATTAGGTAAAGGGCAGTGAGAGCTTTCAGGGTGGATTTTATGGTGTGTGATGGGGTTAGACCCATAAAACGGTTTGCCAATATAGCGGGCTGATTTAGGCTTTTAGTTAAACACTGGGCAGTGTTGGTGTTTCTCTCTGACCACAACTGTAAAACCTGAAATTGAGCAATAATTTTTTACAGACCTCAATTATTCATGTAATCATTCCAACATGGCTTTTAGAACTGAAACAATAAGTGCATTAATCATTTAGTCGATCAACAGATGATTAAGGAGCCAATTTGGATCATTTTTAATTCATCGATTTCCATCAAAAAATACAAAATTGAGGTCTTAAGGTCCACTTACTAGCCTTTTCCGTAGCTCCATGTTATACCCCATCCACTGATGAGCACCGTGAGATGCGACTGAAAGGACCGCAAAAAGCTAATATGTGAATATTGACTTAAGATTCATTTATTTTTGGTTGAAAAAAAAAAGCTAAATATTTACTGGTTCCTGCTTTCAAACGTGAGGATTTCTTACGTCTCTACATTTCTTATACTAATAATAAACTTTATTTATACAGCACTTTTCTTAATGTTACATAGTGCTTTACAAAAGAAAGGAATAATAACCATAAAAGGTGGTCATTACATCGTTGTAAATGAATCTCTTTGTGTTTCGGACTTTCAGTTGGACTAAAGCAATTTAAAGACTTCGGATTGAACTCCGGGAACTTGTGATGGATTTTTTTATTTGTTTTTGTTTTTTGCTGATTAATTGATTAATCAAAGAAATAATCAATAGATAGCTGATAATAAGAAGACTTTTTTTGTTGCAGCCCTAAAGCTTTTGTAAAAAAATGAAGTGCTGGTATCTCACCTCCACCCGTAGTGTGTAAATTCATTGACGTGTACATGTCTTCATGTGTATCATGAGGGCTGTTCTGTCATTTATCTCCTAGCTGTCCGGTCAGAAGTGGGAGGGAGCCTGATAGAGAAAAGGGAGGAGGAGGGGGAGGAGGGGGAGGTGCGTTCAGCATCAGCAGCTGTTTGTCAGCTTCCTTGACCCCCGGCTGGTGACCTATGCAGTTGTCCAGGAGGGGAAGGAGAGGTCAAACACCCTCGTCAGCCCCAACACAAAGCAAGAGCTCAGTTTATCACCAGAAACACTGTGTTCTTCGTGATCAGCTCAGAAGATGTCGATTTTGGAAATGCGTCACTTTGTGAGAGTGACACGTACTCAAAATGAGCAAAACATAGAATTTTAAAGAGAGATTTACAAAAGGACAGTATGTAACTTAAGCCGTCGTTTTTCAGCCACACTTTGGTCCCTCTGCACTGTAAGAAATATTGAATGTGAACGTAAAGGGACTGCTTTTTGGCAAAATATTGCAATTTCTGAATGAATTCTTCCAGTACGGCACATGGTGCTAAGCTGTCCAATTGAGTGTGTGTGTGTTTGTGTGATCAGTTATCTTAAAGTTCCTTTCAAGCGCCGTAACAACAGCAGTAACTTATTCCTATCGAAGAAAAGATCAAATTAAGAAGGCGTAAACTGCGAAATGACAGAAGAAGAAATTAAAATATAGTTTTTTAACATTTTATGACTGCACCTAAGGGGCACCTTTAATGTCACTGCAGAGGAATTGCTGTGTTCCACGTAAAGGAGTTAAGCGTGAGAATTTTGTTCGCGATGCCTAATTGACCTCTGCAGCATCAGTCTGCTGGACTGAACCGTCTCAGTGTGGTCGTCTCTTATCTCAGTCTATCAGCAGGCCCGCTACATTAGCCAGGGTCGCCACGTCAATACGGCCTCAGATCTCAGGGTCAAAGGTCGCCTGTTTCAGCCAGAGAGGATGAGACGTCGATGTCATTAAGTCTCCCGGGGGCTCCTCCAATCACAGAGAGGACTGGTACGGAGGTAGACGGCTATGAATGGGGACCTATTTTCCAAACCGAAGTCACGAAGGGGAGAAATATAGACGAGAAAATAATCATCAGCGGGGCAGTTATTTTCATTCAATACCTTTCTTATCATAATGTGACAATGTCATGGGTATGAGTACGGACTCTCTAACAATCCTGAATCTAAACTCTGAGGGAAAAAAGACTTTGACTGTTCATTTCACTCAGCTACAACAGTTAAATATATTCCTGAAACTGTATCACTCAACCTTAATGCAGCCCTCATAAGCAGCAGAATCTAAAGAAAATATTTAATTTAGTAATTCTCTTAATATTTCCCTAGAAGACGACTAAGCTGGAAAAGCAGATGAATTCAATTAATACATCTGAGGCTCTGAATTTCCTTAAAGTGTATTTTCAGTCAAACAAATGCTATGGATACTTTGCGTTGGCCTTTCAGTATTCGTGCCACATTTGATTTCTTCAGACTGCGTGGTATACTGTAGCTTGTATTGGCTTCTTCAATCGAACGAAAAAACAAATCTTCCTCCTCAGTTCGCACTTTTGCTCCCTTTTTTCTTGGATTCTCACCAGATATTTATAAAACAACAATAACAGTTTGGATTGCAATCAAGATTTTGTCTCCCCACTCCAAATTTTTGTGCAAAAAAAAAACAAACCCCAACACAGCATAGAATATACAACAGTATATAAATCAGTATCATTGTTACCTACTGAGTTATTTTTCTGTCTTTAATTCCACCAATGATACATTTTATCAAGACAGGGTGACTCAGAACATGAGCAGTAAACGCCGCAGACAGAAAACGTGACTCCTTGCAGTGACAGCGAGACCTCGCCTTCTGCTAATGTGACTATTCAGAATCTGGCATGAAGACCTGGAAGACAACCACTGCTGGTTTCCGACCACGGCGGTCCAGAGTGGGGAGGGTACGCGTGTGTGAGATAGAGAAATCTGTGTGTATGTAAAAATACCAAGAGAGTGTATGTGTTGGGAGTAGGTGGTGGGGAAAAAAAGAGGCCGAGAGGATAGGACATAATTATAATTACAGTCTTTAATCCTCTGGACACACACACACACACACACACACACACACACACACTCGCATACACACGCTGGGCGAGCTTTTAATTAACTATTTGGCGACAGGGGATTCTGGTATTGGGCTAATTATTTGAACCACACATCCCTGCACTCGTCTCCTCCTCTGAATCGCTTTAAGAGAGGAAGGCAGGTGTTCCTCACTTGGAGCTCACCTGGTAATTGAAAGGTTTTGCGTGGAGATCAGTTCACGCCGAAATCCCTCGAAGCTGAAGTCAAAAATCATTGGGGACAGCGAGCGAGCTACAGTTACGCTTCTTTTCTGCTGCAGATTTATCCACAGTGTAATACGGATTTAGTGTTAAAGGAGGACAAGGAGGCAGAATAAGCGGCTGTCGTCTCCTTATTAAAGGTTTTTAAGGCTCCCCGACTTTATCTGCGGGCACAATTCAGCTCAGTTTTAACATGGTCATATCCTAAGAGGGATTTTGTTTGCAGAATGAGTTTACAATAGAAATACAATATAAAAGCACAGTACAACACCCAGTCCTGCCAGATAACAGAAACAGACACCATTACAAGCAAACGATTCACCATATTGCTGTATTTACCATATAACTAAAGGACAAGAGCACATGAGGAATCTTTTAATGACAGCGAGACCAAGTATATAGTGACAAAAATTAAGGCAAAGTGCAAAATTCATGCAAATATTTTACTGAATTAGCCACCGCGGTGAAGTTAGTAGACAGATTTGTCACTGCTGAACCTGCCTACGATGTGTTTGTGAGGCTGGTATTTTGGCACATTGGCTTGGCTAACGTGTTAGAAAACTGACTTCCACTTCCAGCAGACACAGAGCAACATGAACATCTTTAACTGCTAACTGTTCAGCCTTCTTCACCGGCCACTCGATGCCTTATATAATAATAGTAACATTATTTGTTTCCTTGACACGACTGTTCGTTTGTATGAAGTCTTGGTGAGAGCCACACAGAGACTCAACCACACAGACTATGCACAGCCAGAGAACCGAAACAAGGAGTTTGAAGAGACTAAAAGCTTCAGAGATGATTTTCAGTGGGTTCAGCACTATGAGAGACCCTTTCTCTTTACAGGAGTTTGGCAGAAATGGAATCAAATCTTTAAAAGTACGTTTTCAGTAGTGTACAATCACCTGAAAATAGGAATTGTTGTGTTTTCATTACCTTAGAATAATCCCTTTTTATCTACAGAGGGAGCGGGTCCCCCTTCCACAGAGGTCACCATGTTGCAGCGCCGTGTTTCTACAGTAGCCCAGAACGGACAAACCAAACACTCGCTCTGAGGGTGATGAGAGTGGTATTCAAATGGTTGCAAACTGCAATTTCACCGTTCGATGCCACTAAACCCTACAAACTGGACCTTTTAATGCAGATTAGTGTGGTGTCATGGAGACACGACACACTAGTTAAAAAACGCCTATAAACTGTGGATTAGGAAATATTGCAGCACAAGACATCAGTTATAGAAGGTTGGCTACACATATGACCTTATATGGGTATGTTTCACATCATTTTACGTACATTTCCCCATTTTGCAGTAATTAGTATCTTTTAAAGCTTACAGAGGTTGTGTTGAATTTAACATAAAGGTAGGTCAGTTCGAATTGAGATTGTATAAACGGACCTACCCGTCTGTAGAGTGGAAGACGGTAAATAGTAGGGGTGCTTTTCCACACTCTCTAATTGACACCAGCTTGTAGAACATAAAATGACATTTTATTTTACACATTTATTGTTTTACTTGCTCAGTTATATTGTACACATGTAGACTCTTTAATTTAAAGGTCTAATAGGTACAGTTAGTTCTTCCTTTCCTTTAAAAAATGTGGTCTTAAATTGCGATTTACCTAAGAGCACATCATTAGTTTTGGTTTCACTAGAGTGTTTTAGTGTCCTGTAACTGCATGATCAATGTCTAAATGATTGGAATGAAATACAGCTTGGATTTCGTAAGCCATGAAAAATACGACGTTTGTGTGAAGATATTGAATTTTAGATGTGGAACAAAAATAATTTGAGTCTAGTAAGGATCAGATATCTGTCTTCATCAGTGTACGCGGTGTTAAGTGTCCGTGCGTGTAGTTTTTACACGTCTTATTGGGAGTGTGCATAAATGTGTGTGTGTGTGTGTGTGTGTGTGTGTGTTTGCCAGTGGAAGCAGCAGTCAGGTGGATGCAGTCTGTTTCTAAATCAGATCTCTGTGTGATTCACTGGGTTGATGAGTCACCACAGCAGCATGGGCACAACCAGCCTTGTCTTCCAATACACCCCCCTAACACATGCACGCGCGCACGCACGCACGCACACACGCACACACACACACACACACACACACACACACACACACACTTAGTACCTTTTGCTTGTTTCCAGCCGTACATGTATGTGACGTTTTAGTGTACGTTTTCATGCGAACGCTTGCTTGTGTGTACAGGCACTGTGCACGTGCAGGTGCGTGAGTGTGCGCGTGCCTGTAGGGTGAGTGTACTAAATAATGGGATAGCGCTCCGTTCTGCAGATGTGACTCGGTGACTAATGTAGAAGCTGCTGATGTCATGTGTTTGCTTCTCCTCACTGCTGAACTCCTCATTTCCTGGACATTCATCATTTATCAGCCAATCACCTTACAGGCACACACACACACACACACACACACACACACACACACACAGAGACATGAGCATGTGTACACTCATTATCTATATACCAGCTCATAGATGCAGGCAGTACAATGTACAGGACATAAGCTATTGACATATCTGGACAAGTTGCTTTAATTTAAGGAACTGTGAGGAATGAGGAGCGGCAGAAAGGTGTACAGAGGAAAGAAAGCAAGGGGGAAAAGGAAGGAGAAACCATAGAATAGATGTGCGATTCAACAAAGCAGCATACAAGAAAGTGACTGAGAATGTGTGAAATCAAACTAGTAAGAATACTCGTGCTGTTACTACTAGTAACAGTAGTAGTAGTACTGCTAGTAATATGTATCCACGTTGTGTAACCTCGGTCTGCCTCAGACAGCTGAGTGTAACTGGATCATATTGATCGGCGCACCAGACACACATGGATCCTCCAACAAGCTGCAGTTTACATGTGTAGTCAGATTGAATTTGGATCAAGTAAAAGTGCTTAAAGGCAGGATTGTTCTGGAGAAATACACTTTATCAGCCAAAGCTGCAGAGCGAAGGGCGTCCCATCCCCACTGTGTTTACAATGGACTCCTATAATCCAACTATTGACCTGATTCTTTAAAAAAAAAAAAAAAGGCTTACACGGCTTAGTTATACTGTTCCATTCATATTCTCCACATAAATGCTACGGAGCACAGCCTGATGAATGTCAGAAGGTGAGCCTTACTCGTTTTGTTGCGACACCGGTGTCTCCGTCTTGATTTAGCTTGTTGTCGGCCATTAACTCCAAATTCTGTTTGCATTGCCAACCGTTGTCTAAAACAGTAAAGCAGAAGTCTTAGTTTGATGTCCTGCCATCAGATTCCACAAAAACACGGATGTAGAGTCTTTCAGGTTGCTTATCGGGGAGACTAGGGATGGGAAGATTAACCGATTTACATCGACGCACGGATTTGCGCATGCGCGGAACGAGTGCATCGGTAGAGTAGTATCAGATCGATGCAGGTAATGGAAAAAAACCATATAATAATCGGATTTCACATTGTTGTGCCGGTTAATCTCGATATGCTTATGGTTTTAACAATAGTGTCCAAACTGCATTTTAATTTACAGCGTTGCTTTGTTTACGTTTTTGTACGTAATGACGTCTTCCGCGTTGACTTGTGGGCGGGTAGGAGCGCGACGCGGCAAACACGACACGGTGGACTCGCCGGAGCAGAATCAACTGTGCCATGCTGCTGTTAAATACGCTGGCAGCACGACGACCCTCGTAACACACGTGGAGTAGCGACGGCGCATCGACTTTGAGCGGGCTTCGGAGACGTGAAGTTCCCCGTCCGACTCATCTCGCCCTGGTGTCTCCATGCGGGTTTTAGCATTCTTTAGGAACGTGAAAGGTCACTTTAATTCATTTTTATATGTAAAACATGGCCACTTTTGCAAATGGCTTAAATGTATTTGGCTAATACATTTTCAAAGACAGCCTACTGAATTGATTTATTCATCTATGATTTGTTTCATAAACAATCACATTGCTGGCTTTATTGATCGAAATAAGGGAAATACACATGACAGAATGTGGACCTGCAACAGAGTCACCTCTAGTAATCGTGTGACACCTGAATTTCTTAGTTTTGCAGCAGGTTGTGTGATCAGGGTGTGAATCGAATTGAATCGTATCGGTGGTTGTTGCAGATGTATCTTACCGTGGCCAGTGTATCGGGATTCATATCGTATCGGTCAGAGACTTGAGATTCCCATCCCTATGGGAGAAAGTTTAACAACCGATTCACCAAAAAGGAACGATGATTCTGCAAAAGCCCGGATTACGATCGGTACCTTTCACAGTCAAATCTGCTTGATTAATTATTAAAGAAGAAGATAGGGTTACGTTTAGAGCAAACAAATCTTGAATTGTGGCTTCTTGAATTGTGGAAATATTGTTTATCGCGGTTAGAAAAAGAACACCAACAGCTGGTGTGAGATGGGACACAACCCAGAGGCGTCAAAAGAAAATGTGTTACGTGCCCATCAACCACCCCAGCTTTCTGACTACCCCAACTGAGTGTTGGCGTTGGATGCAACTTGTGGACTGCATTCCCATGTCCAATGGGAACATTACCTTTGAATGAGACTGGGTTGTTTTCACCGCTATCCTGACAGTTTCTTTGGCCAGAAAAAAAAGAAGAAAAAAGGCCACAGGGTGGGCGGGCCTTGGTGGGCAGGAAAGTGGCATTCAATGGCTGAGTGTGATAGGCCAAATATCCAAAGGATGAAGCTTACCTCATTTAAGAATTGCCACTAAGACATATGCTGTGGTGTATTAGGCATTGAGACCAGAGAGAATCTGGCAATTTTAATTGCATATCAACACAGCTGATGTTTTTTAGGAGCCAGCTTCTAGTGGCCAACAGTGGTACTATAGTCACTTCCATGTTGGCTTCAGCTTTTGGTGATGGTGACCACTTGTTTCCTACAACCAACTGGGTTCAGTTCATTTCATTAAGCTATGAAAACCAAGTTACTAGAGATTGAGAGCATGAGACGGGTGATCCATCGCAGTGAACAATCCTTCCCTATAGTCTATTCTTTTCTTTTTGCACAAAGTTATGATATTGCTTTGTTGGTGCATTTGAAGGCTCCCCAAAATCTGAGATATTAGTGTTGACTGCTTAACAACAAACCCTTTTAAGGTGCTTTCACACAGCAAGCAGTTGCAACCAAGCCATGTCGATGTTATGTGTTTTGAATCGGCAGCAGCAGGGCACAACGCCGCTGCCGCGACTCCCGGCTACCTCTTATCCTACCAGCTTGTACTGTACACCACCGGCTGCTGCTATCCCCATATAATCATCCCGCAGCTTAATAGGCCGTATTGTAGCTTAAAACAGAGGAAATGCTTATGAATATGACGCTATGATATAGGATGTTTTGTTATCATAAACGTTTTTTAATCAGACTGTGAAGCTGATGTTAGTCCAATACCTGGTCTCTTCATTGGTCTGATTGGGCTCTGCTGGTGAAGACACCTGTAAAATCGGCTCTGCCCTCAGAGCGTGCATCATCTTCTGCGGAGTTTACACGAAATGCGTGAGCATGTGTAAGTGCATATTTCTGCGTGTGTGTGTGCCAGTGCGATGGGAGGAGGGGATGTTCAGCGATTTGTGGCGAAGGTGAACGTCGTGTGTGAAGGTGTGTGTGTGTGTGTGTGTGTATGTGTGTGTGTGTGTGTGTGCGTGTGTATGTGTGTGTGTGTGTGTGTGTGTCTGTGTATGTGTGAGAGAGCGAGAGAGAGAAGACAGTCATCAGTTTTCTTGACAGTTTTACGGCTGCTGAGCTAGCAGGACGCTGTGGGATGTTAGTTAGCCCACCTCTTCACACATCAGACCTGTGTGTATGCGTGTTTGTGTGTGTGTGTGTGTGTGTACATGGATACTGTATGTGCCTGTGTCTGTGTGGGTTTGTGTGTACTCGACTGTGTTGGCTGCTGATTCCTTCGACTGCAGCTCCATTGACTTTCCATCGGATCTCATATTGGCTTTGACTTTTACCTGGTTGACCTGTAGGCCTGAACATGTTCCCATGTACACACAGTACATGTTCAGTGTGTGTGCGTGTGTGTGTGTTTGTGCATCAGTACAGTGTTCGTTTGTGAGGTTACGTAATGTGGATGTGGCCAGGAACTGAATATTACCTTGAATCTTACCCCGAGTCATGAAAGGGAGCTGTAGCTGAAGGGATGAATAGGTATCCGTCAATCTCAACCCATCTAATTATTAAGCAGGAGGATTTTCAGTACTATGGTCCACCAAAGTTTATCAGACATATTAGGAGAAATTGGTTGAAGACCAGGCACAAAGACCACCTTTTCTACCTGCAGTAGCCTCTATAGACTAGAGTGCAATAAAGCCAGAATACACTTAGACTATACAGCGAAATACCATACATTAACAGTCACATGATATGTCAGCATCAGGTCTCATTCCACTTCTTCTACCATTGCAGTTCCTCTGTCATACTGTGCTCGGCAGCAACAATTCTTCAGGAAATCAATTACATTCAATGCCTGATATGCACTTGCAGCATTAACAGCATTAACAAAGGTTCTGCAAAGTGTACCATCATGATACGCACGCATGTTTGCTAACTTATTGTGGGACCAGCCAAAAAAAAAAGGCCTGCTACACCTGTGTAATGGATAGTAATGGCACAAATGATAATGACAGTAATGTGTAACCCCATAACATACATCCTTGCACATTCACAGAACCACATAGCTTTCAAGGTAAAACAACTAATAAAAATCTACTGTATTTTTTATGCTAACCTCATTTAAGAAAAATGGTATGCTGTGGTGTATTAGCCATTGAGACCAGAAAGAATCTGGACATTTTAAATGCGTATCAACACAGCTGCTGTTTTTTGAGCCAGCTTCTAGTGGCCAATAAATAAAAATCTACTGTATTTTTTATGCTAATCATGCTTCTGTTGGGTTGTACTATAGGATTTGTTGACCCGCACACAGTTAATATCTCTGGAAGTAGCATCTTTTCAGACAGCAAAATCTCAAAAATAGTGAGGGTTTTATTATGAAGAGGGAGGACTCAGGAGGAAAAAAAACCTATTAAAATAACTTTCTGAGCATTAGTTCAGTTTTCATCAGCTGCTGTAAGCAGAAAAAAAGGAAGAGATGGTCTGACTGAGCAAGAAAAGCAGCGAATTCATGAGGATGTCACATGATTTGCACCAGCTATGTCAAGTAGGCGAGATCTGCTTATTTCTTTAAGCAGAAGGGAAAGTGTTCCCATCATTCCCATCAAGGATAATTGATATTAGGTTGGCTTTGTTGAAAGGCATTATGGGAAATGTAGGATATCACAATTTCAAGCAAAGGTAGACGCGGTTGTTTGATTCTTGAGTCAAAGTGAATGCCCCGGCGCATGTCACGGAATAACTCCTTAAATACCTTGAAAATGACTGATGACACTGATCATATGTAACCATTCCACTATCAGTCAGCCAATCTGCCAAAATCATGGCACTAATTAGAAGTCTATTGGAACCAAACCTTGTTTGTACACTTATTTTAAAACGAGAAAAGCGACCCATGGGGGTGCACCCATTCCAGTTTTTCTCCTCTGTGAAAGGAATCACTTTGCCATTAAATTGCCAAATTTTCTACATCTGGGGAAGCTAGTGTGACACGGAGGTGGTCTATTTACCCGCGTAATCGAGAAACGCTGAAAGTAGAGCATATTGAACATGCGGATTAATGGCAGAAGTGGATTCGGTTGCAGGAGTGACTGGTGGAGTTTTAATGGTTGATTTGTTACTTTTTTCCCCCAGTGACTCAAAGCTGACTTCATCTGCCATCCTCCACGAAGGAACAATGTAGGGACCTTTCAGAGCCACCTTTAAAGACTCAAAAGATAGATTTTCTGTATTCCTGTATTTTACCATGAACGGAGACATTCACAAAACACATCGTTTTTTTGGCTCGTACAAAATGTCAACTGGAAACCACTGGAGGGTTCTTAAAGTTGTGTTTGTTAGACTTTTACAACAGTGACATAGTATTCACTATGCAGTCGTGTAGAAGCTATCCATGACCTGTTTCATAAGTCCTGCGCATCACCAGAACCCTTTGAGGGCAGATATGTTCTCCTGCTGAAACAGCCACAGCTGCCATTCAGACAATCCACTTGGTATTTTCACGTTGGAACCAAACAGTTTAGCTGGTGGCTCACTGAGCATGCTCGAGGCTCTCTCTCTCTCTCTCTCTCTCTCTCTCTCTCTCTCTCTCTCTCTCTCTCTCACACTCACACTCACACACACACATACTACTGCAGCTGCTTCAGCAGAACTAAAATGGAGATGGCACATGTGTGTGTGTGTCTGAGCCTCTCCTTGTCTGCTGACAGTAACCTACTTTTATGGAGCCCACTCGCTCAGAATGATAAAAATACTGCAATTCGCCCCCCTCTCCTTCCTTCTCTCGGTCTATCTTCGCTTCCATCTCTCCTTCCACCCGTCTTCCGCGTCCCCTTATCCTCCCCTCCTCTCCTCTACCCATCACTCCCTCCATCTCTTTACGTCCCCATTTGTCCCCTTTTCTCCGTCTCTTCCTGATCTCTCCGTCTTTCCCTCGTCTTAGCCTCCATATTACACTTTGCCGTTTTCTTCCCTTCCTTCTTTATTTCCTGCTGTTGTCCATTACTCCCTCTTTTTTCCCCTTTTTATATCCTTTATCATCCATCTCTTCATCCATCCTTCCTCGTTTGCTTTCTCATTGTCCGTCTTCTTTTTTCATGCCCACTTGATGCTTTACCTTTTATTGCCCTGCCTCCCTCACTTTCTTGCTCCCCCTTCCCTACTTTTTCTCTCTCCCCCTTTTCACTTCCTTTCCCCACTTATCCTCCCCCATCCCTTCTCTAATACTATTATATTTATTAATGATTCACCCATCTCTTTTTATTTTATTTTATCTTCTCATTTCTACCTCTTTTCCCCTGTTTTTTTCACCTTTCACTCACTCACTCTTTTTTTTTTTTTTTTTTATTCCTTCACTCTTCCTCTCACTTCTTCCCATCCTGGTGAGGAGAAGCTTATGCTGCAGCCGTCGGCTTGGTCGAGTTTAGATTGGAGGATGGAGGGAGTGAGAGAGAAGGAAAGGGAACAAAGGACAGGGGGGAAAAAAATGAAAGTAGCGATGGAAAAGAACAGCAGAAGAGTATCTTCCGGCACAAATGGTCCAGATTAAGAGGAAAGAGAAAGAGGCCTTAACTCAGGATAGCATGAGAAAGAGAGGGAGGGAAGATTAAGAGAGAAAGATGGTGGAGAGATGTGATGCCTTTGGCTGGATAAGAGAAATAGGGTTAGACCTGCTGGATATATTTTTTTAAATGAAAGACTATAGGATGAAGGATGGATTTGGGGGATTTTGAAAATGGAGAGATGGATTCAAGATCGGATATCCAAAATTTTAAATAATGACAATAACATTAATTTAAATAAATAAAGCCTACTTCTTTTAGTGGTTGTTTCTGATTTTATCAACTAGAGATTGTATTTTCCCACCTTTACAACATTGCTGGTTGTTGATTTGTTATTTCTGGTGGCCTCTTGCTCTTCACTGTTTAAGCCAATAGTCAAATTCCTTACTGTACAAAAATTCACCGTTTGTTTTTCAACCAACCTCCAGTGTTGGAAATGAACTTTTTTGTCCACCGGCCGCTACATTGTTTTACCTGCCACTTTTTTAACTGGTGTCCCGTCGACATGGGCCACCTGTCGAGATGTGCTGCTTAGAGCTTCTGCGCACGTGCATGACCCACAGTCTCCCTGAAATCTTATATACGAGATGTTACCGTGGAACGTCACAAATCGCTCCGTTACGCTATTTTTATTTACCCGCCACAGTGGCTGGTAGGTGCTAATTTCCAACCCTGCCAAACTCCAGTAGCTCATTTGGCGTTGTCTTGTTGTTTTGAAATGGAAACCTCAGTGGCACATTATTAAGACTGCTGCAACTTTGCAACTGATGGTAACCAGTGAGTTTTGTTGTTGTTCTTTGCCATTTTATTGAACTTTGTTGCTTTGTTAAAGCTGCGTCATGGTTTTAGCGAAAATGCTTAAATGCCCCAAAGCCATTTTTGGGTACTAGAAAAACAAATGCCAAAATAGGATTCAGGATATGACAAATTTGAGAGAAATAAACAAGTAGTGAAGAAGGCAACATAAGAAACCGAACTTTTTGTCCTCTGCAGCCGGTAAATTGCAGCCACTACATTTAATAATTCAGGAGACGACTAGATTGTTAAAATAGAACAGGACTCCAGATGATGGTTGACCTACAAAAGAAGCTGCTCAAGCAGAGTTACCTGCCAGAGTTAAAATCAGCATAGCAGTGGTTGCTGCTGGAAGTTTTGATATGTAAGTTGAAAAGGGAGATTAGTGTTTTATTGTATCACTAACTGGCCCTTTTTGTGTCAGTCTCAACCTGCTGTGAATATACATTTGAACATTTCTTTTATTTTTATTTTTTTTTGCATCACACCTGATATTCTCGTGTCTTTTGTAACACACTGCGCATTCTTATATTTTCACATTTTTCATTCATTTATTTGTCAGCTCAGCTGAAGCCATCATCTGAGCTGGTTCAGCAGTTATACAGGATGTGCTATAGTGTGTGTGTCTGTGTGTGTGTGTGTGTGTGTGTGTGTGTGTGTGTGTGTGTACCTAGCTGTCACACGCTAGAGATGAGACTCTTTCCTTGAGTTGCGTCATGGAAGATGCTGCAAGTGTTACAGTGTGTTTGTGTGCGTGTGTACCGTGTGAATAATTTGTTTGTGTATTTACGCGTTTGTGTGTGTGTCTGTGTGTATGACTTTTTATTTGTGTGTCAGAAGGCTTGTGTTTGTGTATGGTTTGCATTCAGTTTGAAAATGGTGGATACAATGGCTCAGCCCAGTAAGAAAGGAGAGAGTGATGGACAGCTTTGTGTGTGTGTGTGTGTGTGTGTCTGTGTGTGTGTGTGTCTGTCTGTCTGTCTGTGTGTGTGCTATCGAGGGAGAGAGAGAGAGAGAGAGAGAAAATCTATGCAGTTCTCATTACCAGCCTGCACAGTGGCACAGCAGATATTCTGCAAAAAAAAACAAGCTTCTTCCAAAAATCAGAAACAGCTGGGGTCAGGGGAAAGAGAGAGAGAGAGAGAGAGAGAGAGAGAGAGAGTGAGAGAGAGACGCACCCTTTTATCTTTCACATGTCTATATATAGCGGTTCATGAAGGAGAAGAGGATAGGAGGGAGGAGGGGAAGTGGAGGTAGGGAATGAGAGGATGGAGAGAGCTGAATATGAACTGCGAAGAAAGCGATATTTAGAGTGGTTTTCAGTGATTTTAGGGTCTAAAAGAGAACGAGAAAGAGGAGGGTTCAACCTGCTGAGACGCTGAGAACCAGAGAGAAGGAGGAGGCAGATGGAGGGACAAATAGTAGAGCGAGACAGAAGGACGGCGAGACAGGCAGGAGAGGGGAAGACGAAACTTTAAAGCGTGTGAGGGAAACTAGGTTGTTTGCCACAGCTGCAAAAGCTGCGGGACGCAGAAAAAACGAGACAGAAACGAAATAAAATAAATGAAGCGTAGCGTTAGTTCAGGCAGAGCACGGAAGTCGCGCTTGCATTGGCTGATTGGTTGATCACAATCATTGGCTCATTCACAGCTGCGTGGCAATTAACTTACAATCATGTTAATGGAGGTGTGCAGCACGGACATTATGACCTGCCACTTACCACTGTCCCACCGCTGATTACGCTCAATCAAATGCAGTGTTCTGCCACAGCTCCCTCCAGCACCACAACCTCCCCCTCCTGTGGTGTTTCAAATTGTTTAACTAAGATTTATGTTCATGCACGTTGATTAAGGGGGGTTGATCTCTCTCCAACAGCGGAGCCGTTTCCACCGAATCCAACTGTAGAACCGTCAATTCCTTGGCGTAAGTGTTCTCTGACTGAAGTATAGATATTTTTTTAATTAATGAAGATTTATGGGAAGACAGATTAGATATTGTTTCACGAAAAGTAAGTAATATTAGCTATTATTATTAGCTAAGTCCCGCCCAAACCTGACGCGCATAAAGTCACTTCCAAAAATAGAGACCTGATCCTAAAGGGACCCAACTGCGATCCATTAGACTATAGAATATCATTTGGACCCAGTATGACTCCGGTCCAGGGTCGGGTTCCGGATGCTAGGAACTGAGTGGACCAGTGGAGACCTCTCTTTAGTAGCTAGTGTCTTCTACATTCAGCCATGGTGTTCTTTTCGATGATCTTGTTCAAGCTGAATTTTGTCACTTTTGTATATTTGCCATAATGCTACACATATGCTGCAATCTTTAAATATGGATCACGAACAGAAAATGACCACGACGCCACAGACATCGGAAGAACGTTTGGCTGAAGCTGGAATATTTTGAAGAGCATCTACACGCTCGATCTTGTGCGGACGAAAAGTACTTCTGCAGTCACCTCTATGGGTCTGTGGCGCTCGTTACCACAAGCCGGCTGTGCTCAGGTGTGGCGGTCTCGTGCTTGTGACCACAGCCAGCCGTGCTGTAGCATTGCACTAAAAGACAGTGGGACGTGCTGTGGGACATCAGGGTGTTGCGGCGCACACGCCACATGGAGGTGGCAGCACAGGCAGAAGAATTCGACCGGGTGTGGATGCTTTCGGTTAACTCGCACGGCTGCGTCTTCGCCTCATTTCGCACTGAATCCGGAACTGTTTATGTCTGCTCTCCTTATTACATTGACCTTGTATGCGTTTGTGTCGTCTCTGATTTTCGGTTTGCATTCAGTCACAACACACTCAACAAGAAAATCCGAGTGAGTGAATCTACAGGATGCTTTTAGACTCTTAAAATGTGGAGGATATTTGCCTGCGTATATACCTGTTTCTTGATATTTTTAAGCTCTGCATGTTTGCGAAGGAGAATGGAGAGAGAGAGAGAGAGCGAGTGCTTCCGTCACTCCCATAAAGGAACTGACTCTTGCTGAGTCGAGTGCTACACAGTTTCATTTATTTGATAAAGCTTCATTTGGTGTGATTTAAAATCTCCCCCTCATCAGGCTCGGCTCCCCTAAAGCACAG
The DNA here is from genome assembly GCA_011952105.1 of Coreoperca whiteheadi. Lineage (NCBI taxonomy): Eukaryota > Metazoa > Chordata > Actinopteri > Centrarchiformes > Sinipercidae > Coreoperca > Coreoperca whiteheadi. The sequence continues at coordinate 4,150,866 of CM022472.1, forward strand.
CCTCAGCGCCACGCCAAAATGCCTCATCAGCTGAAAACACGCACGCAAACACACTTGGGTGAACACACACACACCGACAAGCAAACTGGTACACAAGGACATTTTTCACAGGATGACTTAGACTGAGGCATATTTAAATAGGTGTGGGTAGTTGTGTGGAGGCTTGGGCTTGTAGTGTGTAGACAGAGGAGGCCTTTTTTAACAGGTAGTTAGTTTATTGACTTCATGGAGGTAATTCTTCGCCACGGTGGGTACACACATTAAGCTGGGAACACTGGGACAGGTTGTTTTGTAAGGGTGTAGGCGCAATTGCGTATAGGTGTGGAGGTCGTAGTGAATAGCAGGTGCATGTTGATGTCACCCTCACGGAGTGGCCAAATGAACCCTGTATGCCTGTTAGGGCAGTGCTGCAATACTGGGAGGAAAAGGTAAAGCCATTTGAATAAAATTATCAAATGTATGACACTCAGGACTGGTCCCTGGTCTGTGGACATGTACGTGTATATGTACCTTACCTTGTTTAGAGATTGGGGGAATACAATAAACACATCACGAGAGCCTACAAGATGCTTTGTCCTGTTTTAAAACAGGATATGTGAGTGAATCATTTTATTCTGCTGCACCTGCAAGTGTTCCCCCATAGGCTAAATACCCAGTTTGACATAACCACATAGCCCAAATATATTCAATTTACTATCAAAAAGAGACTGAGAAAACCAGCAAGTATTCACTTTTGAGAAGCTGGAACCACTGAATGTTTGGGATTGTTGCTTTCAAAAATGACTGAAACAATGAATCAGTTATTAAAACGCTCACAGAATAATATTCTGACCGACGATTCGAGTGTTTCAGCTCTAAACATCATTTTCCGACAATTTTCTTTTTCCCATTTCGGGACAATTTGCTGGGGTGGGGGTAAGGTGTACTGTACAGGGTAATAGTAAAGTTATTAGCATACCTGCCAACGCTCCCGTTTTGTTGTTTCTCCCGGGAAACTCCCGTAACTTGCACGGCCCTCAAACTTTATTCCCGAAAACACGGATCCACGCAATCCACACACTGCATACGATTTCAACCCATCTGTCACCGCAGCCTGGCAACCCCCACCCCGATCCAAGGGGGCGCGTGCGCAGCTGCTCGGTCTCCGCAGGCAGACGGGCCGGCTACGTTAACGTTAGCTGCTGTCAGTATGACAGTTTGAGTCTGCGTAACTGAGGTTTCAGTTTTACAAGGACAGAGCCCTAATGCTTAAAGGTTCAGTTCACCATGATCACACAATCGCTGTATTTGATCACTTACTCCCTGTGGTATGCAGCCATTTTGAAATATTGCCTGGAAAATGGAGCATGTGCATGAAAACCAATCATCTCCCTCTCTCTGTAATAAGTTGATACACTCGCTGGCAGAATCATAGTGCGTGTGTGTGAGTGTGTGTGTGTATACACAATAATAGGCAATCTAGCAACAAAATATTGCTGACGTGGGTATTCCCTTTCTCCCTGCGTGTGTGTGTGTGTGTTTGTGTACCATAATGATGCATCACCTGTGCATATCAATGCACTAGTTAGTTTAATAATGTACGCTGGCATGCGTGTGTGTGGGTGTGTGCATTTTCATGTGTTCATTCTGTTTGCATAGGTGCTTTAGTTTGTGCACGTGTTTAATTGTTTGCTTTGAGTAGCCGCCTGCAGTGGAAAGAAGAGATAAAGAGTGAAAGGAGGAGGCGAGACAGTGTGTGTGTGTGTGTGTGTGTGTGTGTGTGTGTGTGTGTGTGAGGTCAGTGTATTTGGCAGGGCAGAGCTTGTTTGTGGCCATCAGAAAGCCATTTTAATTAACGAAAGAGGAACACACACACACACACACACACACGCACATTTTTGCCTTGCTCACCAATAATACTGTTGCCAAAAAAAAAAGATTCTGCCCTCTAATTACTTCCGATTCAACTAATCTGTCTTTCTCTCTCAAAAAGAAGGGTTAGGGTGAAGTCGGGGACAGAAAGTGAGGAGAAAAGCGGGGAAGATAAAATGTCGAGGTGGCCAGTGAGGGATGGACGGAGGGAAAAGAAGGACAGGAAGAGGGGAGTGGTGACTTACATTTTATAGCTGGGGGAAGACAGGCAGGGGTGTAAAAAAAAAAAAAGGTAGAACAATACAAAAAGAAAGCAATTGAAAGAGAAAACGTTTGACAGGAAGAATGCCCCAACGACAGGAAGAATGGAAAATCACAAAAAAGGAGAAGTATTAGAGGAAAAAAGAAAGAAGGCAAAACGGAGAGACAGAGTGAAAGATCTCAACAGATATAGAGAAAGACTGCAGGGAGGTGAAGAAATGGGAGGAATCGAGAACACACACACGCACACACACACAGGGAGCGTTACCTCCTGCTTTCAGCAGGTTGTTAGGCCAGGAGAGTGTGTGTCTGCTGAATAATAGATGGTGTAGCAGGGTAGCATGTAGTCTGAAGACACACACACACGCACACACACACACACCTACACACCGCATCCGTGGGCCGCATAAGGTTACTGTAAATTGATTTGCAACAAAACCCAGCAAGTTGTTGGTTACTTATCATGATTTGAGGGGGAAAAAACAGAAACTGAAATGAAAACCACAAACCCGTCTCACTGAGTCTGCACACAGGATGGCAGCACATTAGCAATGTGCTAGCTGTGCATTTTCTGCCAGGTATTAAAATTAAGAAGAAGCCTGGCTAAAAATGTGTCTAATTTACTGAGTACCTAGTTTACTTTATCTAGTGTACTAGGCTTTACTGTGGCTTTACTTTACCAGGCTAAAGATGCAGCTGACGACACTGAATATACAGCCTCTCCTTTCCTCTTATATCCTCAGTTAGGAAGTATCTCTTAAATGTTAAAAGAAAAGACAGAGTGGCTTTTTGGGGGCAAGTCAAAGTGGAGTCTCAAGTGCTTGCGTGTGTGGGCTGCGTTGGCGTGGACGTTAGATGTTTAAGGTACCGGCGAGACTTAAAATACGATGAAGGAAGCCCACCTTCAGTACAGATTAAAACCTCCAAAGCCATTTGTCGCAACAAACATGAGGTAAACAGCAGAAATACTCCAGTCACGTTACAAAGTAATCCACCAGGAGTGTGCGCTTGCATACATGTGATTGGCCAAAGCCGCACCCTGCCGGATGACACTGCGTTGCAGCAAATGCTGAGCCTGGTTCGACTTTCCTGTCTGGACGACCCAGCGTTGTTTTGCCGGCGCCCCCTCCTTTGGCGCCCCTCCCGCCTCATCGGACCGGCTCCATTCCAAACGAACGAGCTTCACGCAGGGCTATACTGTCGGTCTGAACGTGTCAAGACACAATCCTCACGAGCAAAATGACAGACCTGGGGCAGGTCTTTCGGGATGCTGACATGGCACAATGTGGCCTTTGTATAAGCCTTGTGTGCAGTGTCATATCAGAAATCCTGAAGCCTGAAGGTTTAACTGAATGGAATCCAGTCCAGTCAGTATAATACAAGTCAGTCCTTGTGTCTGCACCGCACCTCAAAAAGTCAAGAGTGAATGTGTCGAGAAAATGAGAAAACAAAGATTCACATTATATTGTATATGTATGATAACTGTACAAACACACCGACAGATTGCTCTGTAGTGAACCGAACAGCCGACAACTCTGCATTACCCTTTAATTGTTCGCAAGACTTGGGGTGCATTCCACACAAGGGATTACACATCATTTCAAGAGCACTCTAGTAAATTGTGTAAAATAGCTACACAACGCAGTTTTACCAATAATACTAGGAAGCTAAAATTCCCTAGACTTTCAGAATCTAAGCCAGAGTGCCTTTTATGTTTAGCTCCTGAACGACATTCAGGTACATTCTACTCTGTTTCCACCGCTGCATCTTCCACAAGTGTGTGTGTGTGTGTGTGTGTGTGTTGTGTCTGGCAGCCAGCATGTGCAGTGTAGTTCAGCGTCGTCTTGTTAGTGTGTACTACTCAGACCGACCTGTCTGATCCTCTCACATCAACCAGCAGCATCTTATCCCTCACACACACACACACACACACACAGAGGCCGTCCTCCGGCCATAGTGTCAATGTCAATGTCGCATCTGGTAAACACGACAATAGACACGTACTCCCAACACACACACACACACACACACACACACACACGGACACGTACGCTCGCACACAGACGGACACACAGGCTAACAGGATAATGACTGGCCAATTAGGCACAGGCTTGATCTGTCTGGATGTATCCAGTCATCTTAGCCCCTCCAGCGGCCATTACTCAGGCATGGGCACACACACACACACACACACACACACACACACACACACACACACACACACACACACACACACACACA
>CM022472.1:4155299-4167799 GCA_011952105.1 Coreoperca whiteheadi
ATACGCACACACACACACACACACACACACACACACACACACACACACACACACACACACACACACACACACACACACCACACCACATACAAATACACTTGACTGGATGGAGCGCTGTGAAAAGCTGGTTGCTCCACCGGACGACCTCTGTGAGAGTCAGCAAGTGTGTGTGTGTGAGTGTGTGTAGAGGGATTTCTTTTCACATAGAGCTTTGATAAACTGACCATTCTCAGTTTAAACGTAATAATGTCAGTCATTGCTGCACTTCTGTTGCTTCCGGTTTTCAGGCAGAAGCGGAATGTAATGGTGCACTTTTGGGGTCTAAGAGAATGCGGGCCAAATTATTTAATGTAATTCTGAATTCTTTTTTTTTTTAGGCTTTATTTTTGATTTATTTTTTATTGAGAGTGACAGCCAAAGAGAGACAGGAAGTGCAAGAGGTAGAGAGGGGGATGACATAGAGCATAGTTGCCACGCGCCAGAGCCCAACCCGGGGACTCTGCGGTGAGGACTATAGCCTCGTACATGGGCGCGCAGCTTAACCGGGTGACCTATCTGCGCCTCCGAGCAGTCGCTTTTTAATGCAATTTCACCTTTTTTGGACAGTTTTGGACTTAGAGAGCCTAAGAAATATATGGCGAGAGAGAGGAAAACGGCACCAACGTCCCCGGACAGACTGGTGCCTGGCCATCCTAATTTAAAATGCATTGTGAAATTTAAGACAAGTTGATCAGCAGTGGCTTGATCTCTCCAGCGTGAATGATTACAGTATACACGTATGTGAGGTGTGCGTGCTACTTGTTGGTGATGTTGGCCTTGACTCCGGCCGCACTCCGTTTGAATGGATGATCCTCACCACCATCATTGCAAACTGCATCGTCCTGGCTCTGGAACAGCATCTTCCTGATGGAGACAAGACGCCTCTGTCGGAACGACTGGTAACCCAAACACACACACGCACGAAACCGGCGCATGCAAACATGTACACATGGGCAGTATGTGTCCGGATAGAAATATACACGAAGGCTTGCCAACACACAGAGACAAATGACAGTAGATACACAGCTGAATACGTAGTCGTACACTCACAGAGCACACGCAGGCACAAATACGCACACACTACACAATCACACAGGCGAATGACAGTACATTCTCACAGTGGTTGAAATTTTATCTTACAAAAACTGCCAATTTTGTATCATATCCTATAAAAACTGACAGCAGCAAGACGTTTTTCAATCAAGTACAAATGTTCCAATTAAAATCTGCCTGTCGCTGACCAGTCTCCTCTTTTCTCGCCTCTCGACATTCCTCTTCTCTTTCTACTTTCCTCACCTAATCTGCCGATTGCTCCCTTTTTCATCCTGCTATCTCTCTTTCTATCCTCTTTCCGCCCCTTTGTCCCTCTCCTCTGCTGCCTCCCTCCCCCCGCAGGAGGAGACCGAGCCCTACTTCATAGCCATCTTCTGTTTTGAGTCCGGGATAAAGATCCTGGCTCTGGGTTTTGCGTTGCATAAGGGCTCCTACCTGAGGAATGGCTGGAACGTCATGGACTTCGTGGTCGTGCTCACCGGGTGAGTCCACAGTAATACCTCATTTTAGTTGTTTTTCAGCATTTTTATTTTTTGTCGTTCTTTATTTTTTCTGTTACTGTTTTATTTGCTCATGTTGTTCATATTAGTTTTACGTTTTATTGTCATTTCTATGTTTTTACTTGTTGTTGTCCACATGGTGCCTAATGTGTACCTCTGGATACTGAAATGTGTAGGATGTGTTTCCATGGCTACCTGCTCCACTCCAGCTGGGGCAATCAGGTCGAGGCTTTTTTTAAATACAACAACATCACACAGCCATACACAACCTTCTGCTACAGTGGCACTTTACATGACACAGCAACGGGTTCAGACAAGTTTCTCCGCATCCTTTAATCTAAAGGAGGAATATTTCCAGTTTGTACAGACATTTCTTAGTTCAGGTTTCTGCCAAAATCAGACTGTGATCAGATGGTTTAAGTGCATTTAAGCCCACAGAGTAATGAGATAACTGATAACTGGGGAAGCAAAAACTTGTGCTCCACAACTGGACCTACCTGCGTAGGTCCAGTTGTGTAGTATGGGTATGGGCATGTAAATGTGTGTGTGTGTGTATTTTCAAGCTTAAAGTAGCTGACTGATATATTCCTCATTCTTTCTTATGACCTTAAAAACATTAAATACCCTTTGTGTTGTTTACTCATGTGCTCACATTCCCATTATTTTCTGTCTTTATTTGTCAAACATATTGGGAAGTTATCTACTTTTACTGGACACGTGACAATCAGATGAAAAAAAAAATAATGCGAAAATCATTTAATTACTGTCTGTTATTTTAAAAACCAAAAGTATTTTGCAACGAATGGGAACATTACATTTGGGTGAAACGGATCCTGTTAAAAAATCAGTTTAAAAAAAAAGAAAGAAAATATGTACATATTATAAAATAACGTGTATTACCTACTCACTTACTACTTAATTGAATGTGTGTGTGTGTGTGTGTGTGTGTGTGTGCAGGCAGGTGGTAACAGCGGCGGTGTAATTGTGTGTGTGTGTGTGTGTGATCTAAATATGGCTGCCTGAGGGAGCGAGGGGGGATGGGTGGAGATGCTAACAGGATATAGTGTTTGTCAAGGGGGAAAGACTGAAATACAGGCAGACGTGGACAAGACACACACATTCAAAAAGTGCGCTTACTCCGTGTGTGTGTGTGTGTGTGTGTGTGTGTGTGCGTCCATCTTATAGTAGCACGACTTCCTCTCTTTTCTGGTCTATAACACACTCACACAGACACAGCAGAGGTCTGGTTTGACAAGGTGTGCGTGTGTGATCAGGGCCACACCCCTTCAGTCGCAGGCCTCCTTTAATGAGGACACACACACACACACACACACACACACAGAGAGAGAGAGAGGCTGGATCAGAGCTTCACTGCAGGGAGCAGCAACCGGGGCAAAGTGAAATGTCACTTCTCCGAGAGATGGGGCGAGCGGGTTTGTTGTTATGGCGATAGATGAGAGCGGTAGCAGAGTTTCCTCCATCCCTCTGTCTCTGTCTTTCTCTCGCTCTTTCTCTGTTCAGTTTAAATGTGCATTATTAGAATGACATGCAAAAGCACTAACTGTCAAAGCTAAAATAAGGAAGCAATACATACACACTATTTCAGCACTGATCAAGAAATACACTGAGAAAGCACCAGTGTTTTGTTTCTATTTAAGCTTCAAACATGCGACTTATAATTACTAGAAGCTTGGAATGTGTTGCTAGCCCCACCCTCGTACCCTGTCAGTCCCTTCGCCTCCTCACTCTTCTTCACAGCGTGTTATTAACTGCTACCACGGAGTTGTAGACGCGCGCGCAAAATGTAGCCACTCCTCGCTAAAGGTGTGTTCACATGTAGCGATCTTTTCACCACCTTTGTTTCCCCACGGTTTCTCATGGGAAATGCACACGTGGCGCTCAGAATGGCAGAGCGGAGCGAACAGAGCTCTGAGGGTAGGGACCCCTGGGAGAGAGGTGTGTCACTTATTGTGCTTCCGCAAAAGAATAACATGGGGCTGCACAATTAATAGAAATCTTATCAAAATCGCAGTGTGGCCAAGTGCAATATCCAAATCGCAGGAGCTGCAATTTTCTGATAGACGGTCGAATGTGTGACCAGAACAGCATTATAATGAAGCACTATAGTGCTGCACAGATGCCCTGGACTGCAAAGCTTGTTCTCTAGATGTAAGAAAAACTTGTTTGTTTGGTACAGACCCCAACAAATGTCACATCATCATGATTTTAACAGGTTTTTTTTAGTGAAAATGAAATTTGTGACGCACAAATGATCATTCCCACTAATCGTGAGTCATATCGTAATCTATCTGTCAAAGTAGTCGCAATGTGATTTGTTGCCATATCGTGCAGCCCTAGTACAACATTATGTTACTACTTCAACTAATTTAAGGAAAATGAATGTTGAGCCTGACCTTGGAAATATATGACCAAAAATTCTTAACTCAAGGTCTGTTTACTTGATTTCTTCCAGAGATTTCAGCTGTCGCATGTGGTTCAAATGCTCCCAACGAAAATAGAAAGCCGACCTTGAATTCTCTGAATATTGTTAATTTAAGTTCTTGGTAAAAAAAGATTATTCTGAACGATTACTAAAGAAAGTGACGCACCACTCTTCCCATTGGCTCACACTCCTCTGGTCCCTAGATGGGAGGTCTGCATCCAAAATTGGTTGTAATATTCCAGTCAACCAACTGATAAGGGACAAGTACGTGTTGAGAGATTATTTACGAGTGAATACAAGGAGCTTTGTGTCATGTCCAGTCAGCTGAAGTATAACAGAGACCATACAAAGGTAGCGAAGAGTTAGAGACTGCCTTAAATTCTCAATAAAAATGGCATAGCCATGCTGATGAACACAACAAGCCCCCTGGAAGAGTGCTGGGCTCTGAGGGCCACAGTGAGTGGCCACACTCGGTACATGTGAAGCACACATGTGAAGACTTTTTCCCATACATAATCATTATCAAAGGAATGGCAATAAAACGATTAGTAACTGCTTATGAGCATGAGTAACACACCATAATTACTCTTTATAGTATTGGACTTTATTGAACATACTTTGATCCGTTCAGACAAATAAAATTTGGAGTCAAGAAGAGCTGCGTCGATACAGCTCTTCTAAACAACAAATTGTATTTTAAAAGCACTGAAGCCTGCAGAAACCTGAAAAACCTTGATGTCATATGCACTCAGTGAGCAACCGAGTGTCATAGTAATGAAAGGGGCACCATCTTGTGTCACTGTATCCAGTTTTCTACATCAGTGGAACAAACTAAGGCCGGTCACTAGCTAATAAAAGGAAAAGAGCATTGAGGGTGGGTGAAATTACCTCTTCAATGGCTCACATGATAAATGCAACATATTTTATATTTTCACAGCACTAATTCCATCCGTTCTTTTCTTTTTCCAATTGCTTCTACTTTGCCTTTTTTTCTGTCACCGTACCGTCAACAAAACCCATCACTTGCTGCACTTCTCAGCATCGCAGGTACAGTAGGTAGGAAGGGAAATGAAGGTAATGGGAATCAGTATGATGGCAATTCTCTGCTATGGCCTTCGTAGTCACCAGGTTTTAACCCAGCAGGACACCTATGGGAGATTTTGGAGCAATCTGTTAGACCGCGCTCTCCACCACCACCATCACAACACCAAATGAGAGAATACATCATTTGTTCATCCCTCCAGTAGCCTGTTGGTTTCTCGTTTAATATGTCACCCATCGATGGATGGATGAATAGATAGATGGATGGGTAGCTGGATGGTATGGATACACAGATAAATAGACATAGAGACAGAGGGAGCGCTGTGAGAGATGAAACCTCCCCTTGCCGGAAAGCAGTAGAGTAGAGCTGTACTACTGCAGCTAGATAGAGGGAGGAAAGAGGAGGAGGAGGTGGAAGAAGAACAGGACACGTGACGATGTCTCTCCGTTCCCCTGGGCTCTGGATAACAGGACAGAGAGAGAGAGAGGGAATACAAGATGGGTTTGGCTGTCAAAGAGGGTGTGAGAAGGAGGTGGCGCTAGAGGAGGAAGACCACAGGACCACAAGAGTGATGGGTGCGGGGATGGGGGAGGTGAGAGTGATGTATGGAGAGAGAGAGAGAGAGAGAGAGAGAGAGAGAGATTTGGAGGAAGGATGGGAGGAGGAGGGAAGGCAAAGATGGAGATGGACTGAGGGGGGAAGGGAGAGAGAGGGAAATGAGAGAGAAAATGCCAAAAGGAGCACGCTCAGAGAAGTAATGAGTGTGGTGTGTGTGTGTGTGTGTGTGTGTGTGTGTGTGTGAGTGAGACAGCTGCAGTAACCTGCTTTTCCCTGCTCCCTATGATCAATCACTCAGCACAGCCTATATAACACACACTGTGTGTGTTAACTTGTGGTGCATAGACACACACACACACACACACACAGTGTACTTCTGTATTTAGATACTGTGTTTGTATACACACAATTACTATGCGTGGCCTGTATTGCCAGTTATAGTAAAAATTTAAATGTTCATGTATATTCATATAGAACAATTGAATTTGAATGCAAGGTCTTGGTATGAACACATGCTGCAAGATGCTAGCATATGTTTACCATGTGTCCTTGCTGTGTGTGCGAGTCTTGTCTTGTATTACTATCTATGTGAGGCCCAATTTAAGACATATTTGGAAACTTCTCCAAAGGGTCATTTGAGGGTTCAGACTTGGTTTAAGGTTGCACCTCTTCCACAATGTTGGAAAACTTCTTTGAGATGCCCATTTAGCCAGTCTGTTCATCCACAAAACATCATCCACAACATCGTGACAACTACTGGCTGGGTCCCATGTCCCAAATGTATAATAAGAACTGGATCCTAGACTCCAAGATGGCACTCATTTATTACAATAACAGTTGCTCAAGCGATCCATGCACCAAAATAGCTACTCTTTCTGTTTTGCTAAATTGAAACTATTTCATACTCCAGGCTCTGATAAAGTTGTTTCAAATTTCAAGTTTTCACATAGGCTATTAAAAATTTAAATTCAAATACAATAATATAATGCAGTAATAACTGACCTTGTGCGTCGTTCAAGGTTTAGCAATCAGTGTATAAAAACACACACACACACACACACACACACACACACACACCTTTTCATCCAGGTGCTGAGTCCAAAAGGTACCACTGTAAAATGCTCCCTTTCAAAAACAGTTTCTTGAATTAATTTAAAAAGAATACAACGTTTCAACAGTGTTGGTCTAGCTACTGTCACGGGTGGTCAAGCATGTAACTCTGGGATTCAGGGGACTGGACCCAAACGCAGACACACAGGCAGGGCTTGTTACAATGGGTTTCTTTAAAGGCTGGACCCAAGATGCAAGACTCAGGAGGTAGAGCGCTACCGTAACGTTTTCTTGATTTATTCATTCACAGAGGTCGGGGGGGGGAAGAAGGTCAGTGAAGTGGTCAGGTCTTTCCTAGGCGGTCAAGAGGTTGACGGTGAGGACTGGGGACAGCTGGTGTTGTGAGTGGCGGTATGGTGTGGCGTGGATCGTGGCATTGGGAGGCAGGAAGGCACTGGCGGAAAGACTGATGGCGGGGGCAGGTAACAGGCGTAATTGGCTGACAAACTTACAGAGGCAGGCAGTGACGAACACAAAAGGCAGTCCAAACAGGGAAACCAAAATCCAAAAGAGGGTCAAAGTCCAACACAAAGAGCAAGAGTCCAAGGAACACAGAAAATATCTCAGGAAACTCAGGAGCAGAGGTGGACCGCTTGACAGCCAACTGAAGAGCATCTGACAAAGAACAAAGCAAGAACACAAACTTAAATACCTCCAGTGACATTTAAGGTTTTAAAAATGTCTCCTTTTGAATACAGTCAGTAGAGGAAGATGTTTTATCCCGCCACAGGGCATATTTTCTTCTTGCAGTACAGTGATCGGCCACTGAGATAAATTGGCAGCAAAGCCGACTCTGTGACGCCATAACCAAATCTATTAATGCATCCATGTGCACCACAGGCAAAAATGTCCCTTTTAACAACAAAATTGGCTGTATTTCCAAGAAATGTCCAGTGGCTACTCATGGTCTTTAGAGAATGAACCCTCTCCTCTCCGTGCTTTTGGTGACCTCAGTGTTACTGCATTGCCACTTTGCACAGAAGATCCCTCCTAAGTAGATTCCCCATTAAATTTGCACATTCATGATCCCGATGTGATAATCCCTTGTGATTTTAATGGCCCCATGACCTTTCCTGTAGTGCCACCTTGAGGACAAACTATAGCCGTACTACTGGTAAGGCTCCAAGAATAGCTAACCCATAATTGTTTGGTCCATCATAATGTGGTATGTAACAAACATTGCAGCATGTAGCACCCGCTACAAGGGCTTCAGCCTTTTAGTTTAGTTTGATTTTACGTGTTAATAGTGTCAGACTCTCTCTTGGTTTCTGGGGGAGTTTGTGCTTGCGCTGTGCGAGTCGTGACTGAGAAGGCTTCTGCCACTGTGTTGTGAAGTGTGCATGCATGTGTGCTGACTTCATTCTTGGCGAATGCACTGTAGGGAGAGAGAGAGAGAGAGAGAGAGAGAGAGAGAGAGAGCTGCTTGATGAGGACATGAATTAATGAGAGAGGAGAAAAAAGAGGGCAGGGGACACAGAGTGAATTTAGTATTCAGGGATGGCGGTCCATTGATTTCCATTGCCATGCTGTGACGTCACACAGTAATCTAATCATAGACTGTAGACTCTGGGCCAGTCAGTCATTGAGAGGACACCATAGACATCTCTACGACTCTTCTAACGGATGCTCACAGAGACAGTGTTCAAAAATAGACCTCTCATTTTACACATACAAGATACATATTTTTAAACAGAATACTGTAATCTTGTATGTATATTTCCCCGGATGGGTGCTTCTGTCTCATTCTTTGAGATTATTCTAAAATAGATTTTGTCCAAGTAATTACTGCCTTGACATGGTTATACTGAGCAGCAAAAACAGCATAGGTGCTCTTTAAGGAACAGTCCACCGAAAGTAAATCTTTTGAGTATACAAGCACTCAGAACGTTTGTAGTTTGCTCTTCCTTGAAAGATGCAGTGGCTGCAGTTGGCGGACATGCAAGCATGCTGCATCTAAACTGCTTTGTTATGTCATGGAAAATCAACAAAAATACAACATTGGAGCAAAAACCGTGGTCAGGACATTCGTAAGGGAAAGTCTGATTAAACAAATCTTCATTTCTTGGTCTGTAAGGGAAAAAAAGCGACTCTCTCGGACCTTTTATGGAGCCTGAAAGATAAATCTCTGTCAATTTTTAAAAATCCCAGGCAGTAGGTTGGAGTATTTAGAGTCTGGAAATACCTTTAAAACAGCAGTAAGTGTTGTTGAAGAACCGTCTGGGGTCATCGGGGATTTATCTTTCGGAAAAATGCTATAGCATTATCATAACATAGGGAGGCGAATGACCAGGCTACCCAGCATGGGCAATGTAAACATCATATCGCAAATCAAAACCATGACAATACTCCAAGGGATCTACTATGCATATAAACATTTACGTGCTGATGATGTCACAGAGTTGAATAAATTGGAATTAAACTAAAACGTCATTAAGTTATTTCCCTTTGAAACTACATAAACTCAGGGATGACAATGGATGTCTGGCCTTAGCTTACCAAGATGGACAGAAACAGGCCAACTGACATCAAAGTGGTCATTGCCTATTTAAAGTCAATTTAGTTTATGTACATGCATAAGATTGGAACTGCTTTTTTAATTTTTGTTTGACCCCTTAAGGGGAGAAGGAGCGAACTGTGCAGGTGAGGAGAAACCCCAAAGGGCTTGGAAAAACATCTCTCCTCATCTCAGGGAAAAACGATGGCATACCGAGTCACTAGTGTATCTGGCGAAGATACCAAATGTCATCAGAACTCGACACGGAGGGAAACAGGAAGCTCTGACTCACCGCGGGGACGACTCAAACAGGAACAGAAACAGGACAGATTAGATGAAAGACGGCTTCATGAATATATTTATCCAGCTGTATCGAATAAGACCGTCGGGTTACAAAACAGTTAAAGACAAAACACATTAAGCCTCGGAAGCTCCTGGCTATGAAAGAAACATCAGCTAACTTTGGTGTGAATCAGGTCACTCTCCAACTTTCCAAAAAAAAATGTATTTAAGATTGGGAATTGGTACACACAGGTGTTACAGTAAGTACAGTACGTCCTTTGAGAAAATATTGAGCGAGGAAATGAAGTCCAGCAGGGAGCGAAAAATGAGGTCACAGAGAGAGAGAGAGAGAGAGAGGGGAAGAGTACTTGGCGGAAAATTGTCCCTTTGCCATCACTTCCATTATCATTATTGCTCTGCAGTCATTTACAGGCTCATCACTCTCCTATATGTTCTCCTATACCCTCCAACTGTGCGCCCTGCAGGCTATCTGCGGCATATGAACACACACCCACTCAAGGTAAAGGGTGTTGCACAAGCAAATTGCAACGGCCCGGGTGTTTGATAATAGTCAGTGAGCTGTTCTTATCTACGAAGGTAATAGACAAGGTGGAGGTGAAGAGCGTCAGAATGTGAAGAGGCGACGCGTGTCCTCTGTCAAGTGCATTCATTTCTGCATCAGGACACCTCAAAGTGTAATATCAAGCTTTCACCATGGTTGTATATGTAAGGGAAGAAGGTAGGCTGTGTTTAAATAGAATAGACACCCAGTTTTATCTAGTACCACAAAATCACACAGGGAAGAGTTTGAGGTGGAAGGATAGGTCAACATGGACTTGGCCATGGGAAACCACTGTGTTCAGTTTGCTACCAACAGTCCACTTTTTGGTTCTTCCACCTAAACTTAACCAACTAGTTAGTAACACCGTTTGAATGTATATTTTAACGGTTGTATAGCATTTTTTGTTTTAAAAAACAACTGGTCTCATGTAAAGTGTTACAACTGGAATAGACTTTCTGGTTTACCTTAAGGCATTCCGTGTGTGGATTATTTGATATATATGAGGACGGGGATTACTGGCTGATACACTTGCTGTATTAAAACTGTTTTAGTGGTTGGAGGAAAACCTGTTTAACCTCCGTTGTCACTAGTGATAAAAACAATGTTTTAAAAAAGAAATTAAGTAAGTGACTTGCCCCTTTTAAACCAAATCCTTTTTGCCAAAAGCCTGCTCCAGTGCTTTGTGCTTTGTGCACACCCACGCACCCTGGTGAACAGAAATACAGTCACAGACACAAACACACACCTGCTGACACACGATGAGAGGTCATTTGTCCTGGTGAAGTGGCCTTCAGCAAGACCCTTCACCTTTACCAGCTCCAGCTCTGCTGCTCTCTACCAGACTGTAACCTCTGACCCCTCTGGCAGGGGAGGAAATAAAATATACCATGAGGCTTTCTCCTTCAGGGGATCAATACGTTTTACCTTTTGGGTGACATAACAACCCCTCTGGCCATACCCATAACTTAACAACTGATTTTGATTGATTGATTTTAACATAAAACAATAATAACAATAATCAGTACACATGTTTAAATGTGTTTTCGCGGTTTCTCTCTGGGAAGTGATCATTTCAACATTGCTACACTAATACGGTAAATTCATTCATAGCAGACTACCGCCTCAGGTCAAGTAAGCCTCACTAATACTGGATTTTCATAATAGTTAACCTGCATTAAGCTGCATCGGAGACGTACGTCCGGTCACCTGATGAATGTCCATTGACATATTCATTCAGTCCAATATTCATTAAAATTGCCCCTCTTTTGTGGTCTGCACCAACTTATGAGAAAACTATCTGGCTCTTTAGCTGTCTGCCATTTGTGCTGGGCAGGTAGCGCACGCTGGTTTTACCAGGACTTTTTTGTTTAAACAGCTGCCTGCTGCAGCTGGCAACGAGGCTGATTAGAGCAGAGAGACAACCACACATACTTTACACACAAACATTCGACTGCATGACATGTTGCATGCACGCAAACGCCCACCATCCCACGGAGAGGAAGGACACACACAAACAAGGGCGCAGAAGTCCAGACGTCGTGCCGTCATGAGGTCCAAGAGTCATGCTGGCAGGAGACGGAGGGACAGGTGGGCCAATCAGCCGAGAGAGAGAGGGAGAGAGGTGAATGGAAAAACTGGACGAAGATTATAGACACAGGGAAGAATGACGTGCGTGAACAGGAGAGAGGAAAAAGACAAGGGTCTGTATAATTAAAGGACAGGGATGGCTGGAAGGATGGAGCATGGGCTGACTAACAGCTACTGTACCGGAGGATTAGATTACTGGTTTGAACTTACCTGGCAATACAAAGTGAACAGTTTGGGGCAAATGTCCTCAATGACAAATTCAAAGGAGCAAATGTCCTCGATAACGAATGTATTATTTCATTTAAAAAAAAAAAAAGATACTACCCACTGTTCTCTCCACAGCTTTAAAAATGACAATTTACGCATTACTTCCTTAAATCCAGCGATGAAGGTGCTCTTGTGGAAAAGACTTAAGCTCCGAAACCCTCCAGTGGCCAGAGGGTGTTTGCAGGAAAGCATGCACACTCAGCAAACCTTCCCTAGATAAATGAAAGTTAATAAAACATACATGTGATTAAAAGACAGAGGGCCACCCCCCTGGATGGAGTGAAGACAGAGAGGAGA
Source organism: Coreoperca whiteheadi (assembly GCA_011952105.1). NCBI lineage: Eukaryota > Metazoa > Chordata > Actinopteri > Centrarchiformes > Sinipercidae > Coreoperca > Coreoperca whiteheadi. Next base: position 4,167,534 of record CM022472.1, read on the forward strand.
CGAGACTATCGGCCACCCTCATTTCTCCTCATCCTTCCTCCACCTGATCCTACATGAAGTGAAATTAGAAGAAGCGCTAAGAGAGAGGGCGAGGGAGAGGGAAGGAAGGGTGGGGAAAGAAAGGAACGAAGGGAAAATAGGGAAGTTGTGTTGGGCGTGGAGGTAGAGAGAGGGAGTCCATCAGCTGGGTGTTAGCTCTCTGCTGAGATCAGCAATAATGTGAGAGCGAGAAAGTGAAGAGAGGGAAAGGACGAGGAAGGGGGGGA
>CM022472.1:4172799-4183175 GCA_011952105.1 Coreoperca whiteheadi
GTTAGTTTTTTACGGTGATATCACTGTATTACACAAATAAAAGGGATACTCCACTCAGAGCATGATTCTACCTATTTTCACTCTATTGGCAATGTAAGAAAACATATTTTAACAACGGAAAACGTATTGAAAAAGGTTATCCTGTTAACAGTCCTATGTTCCACGGGCGGTACGTTGGGGAGGTTACAGGTAAAGACGTGAAATGCAAAAACCCAGGAAAAACAAAAGCGAAACATGTCACATGTAACCCTGCATATACTCCACATGGTTCGAGAACAGTACGCAGTTTATTTTGGGTATGCCTTTTTTCAAGCGTTTTAGGCAAATTTGACAGGAATTTTAAGGGGTTAATTAGTAAATGTAATGTGATTCATTCTCAGAGTTAGACAAAGGGGTAGGATTAGGCGTCTCAACAACATAAAACCCCAAGTATACTAAATAAGTACAATAGTCAGTGTACCAAGGGCCATGTCTATCAAATACATTAACATACAACAGCACTTGTGGTCTGGCTCTGTCACCAGATCTGTTAAAGTATTAGAACGGAGTGTTTCTGGGGGACGGGCCTCACTGATTACTGTAAAGAAAATATTTGCTCCATAAAATATGGTCAAATTTCACCAAAATCAGTGAATAAAGCTGTTGTCTTTCGTCTCTTTCCATGTTCTGCCACAAGTCGACTATGCACGCACATGCGCAATGTATATGTTCGCGCAAAAGCGAACAGTTTGAATGTGAAACTACCGTCACTAAACAAGTAGTTAAATCATAAAAACATTACTAACAGTAACTGGAAAACGTAAAAGTTTTCAAAAAATCGTATTTGGAAATAACTAACTGTAACAACCTTACCTGCAATGAAGCTAGCCGAGTTGTTAGCCTCATGAATGTTTCCACATACTGTAGTCTGTCCATTTCTGTCTCATCCTGCTTGTTATTCAGTGATGACGAGGGATTATTCGGGCAACTATTCCCAGTTCCTTTGCCCAGAATTGAAAGTTTCTACATCTTTTTTGTCATCGTGGACATAATGCCACCACTGTACTATCTTTATGGCTTGAGAGAGACCGCTGTCTCAACACACACTTTATTTAAGGCTACTGTTACTGTGGTGCAAATTGGGTGTTTAAAGATTATGAATCTTTTTGTAAATGCAGTAGCTTTGATTAGTGCGTTCTCTTTCTCATTCATGGTACCTCGCCACTCTTGGAAGATTAAAGCAAAGGTCATGATAATATTAAATCACATTTATAAAAACAGAAGATAATAGCCGTCACAATAATCATGAGTCATTCCATATCCTATATTTAGCCTCTTTCTCTTGCAAGTTATTCCCTTTCTGCTACTCCCAGTTGTTTTCTTCCTCTCCTTCCATTTAACTGTCTCTCCCCGCTCCAAGCCCCTCCCCCCTCCATCCTATCCCTCCATCCCCATCCCAACCGGCAACACAGTCGCTGCTCCCTCTATTGGCCACCTCAGTGCACTGTGGGCAGGTTCAGCCGTTGCCAGGGGTGACTGCATCCTGGAGGTTTGGGTTGTATGGCAGAAGCGGACGCTGAAAGTCTGCATTCACCCCCGATTGAGATGTACGGGGGGGCACAAAAATAAAATAAATAGAGAGCCAAGGCAGCTGGAAAGGCAGTAAAAGTCAGAATTTAGATTGAAGATATCAAAACATTGCTTCATCTCATCCATGCATAAATCCAACTCTCTGAAACTGAGAATGTATCTGAAGCTTTAAGGGTGCTTCAATGTCGTAACAAGATACTAAATAATGAAAGACACAGTTTTACTGTACATCGGGTGGAGCTATGAAACCTTAAATCAAGATGACACGTTATACACAAAAAGTTACATAATATCAGTGTATTATATATATATATATATATAAGCCGACATCCTACTTTTTCTTCTCATACATTGACGACACATATATATATATATATATATATATATATAAAAAATGTGCAGCAAATATGCTTCACATGTTGTCTAACAGAAACAAGATTTAGATTACATATGAAAAAAAGATTTTAAAATCACATGCAATTGGTTATGTATATTGTGTACGCTCCTATAAACAGGCACCATGTCAGACGAGAATCTATATGTGTTTTCTGTTGCATCTGTACTGGACCTGAGGGCTGTTTGCTTCTTTTGCTGAGGTCCGGTGTTTCCAGGCCTGCAGCGTGGCCTTTAGCCGTGGCAGTTAAAAAGCCATTGAGGGAATGAGGGGCTTGGCTGCCGGTACCGTGGCTGTTAATAAATGACCTCTTACTGGAATTAGCAACCAACCTGGAGAGAGATGGAGAAGGGGCGGTGAAGACGAGGGGGGACAGAACAGAAAGAGTGATGGGAGGAAGGGATGCCAAAATAGAATATTTAGCCCAAATCATATTCATACACTTTTTGTGCCTCTCTTGCTATTTTTCCAAGTAGCTTGAATCTTATTTCTTGTTCATTTTCTTGGCTTTTCTCTCTCCCTTTTATCGTTTAGTGATTTATAGTTTTGCAATAGGTAGTCAAAGGCATTTCTTCCTGCTTTCACACTTTTCATGGTTCAAAATTCAACCAGGGATTCTTGATTCAAGGGACAGCTCTTCTCTCTGTGGGACGCATTTTCTGAGCCTTTTGGTACAAAAGGTACTCTGCAAACACATTCGGATGCCTAGAAGTCTGTGTGACCGCAGTGAGGTGCACCTCTTTCCTAATTGCAAATGCATTTTAATGTTCAGATATTGCACAAAGAGATATGATAAGTGATGATAATGAGTTTGACTGATTACTCTGTCTGTCCTTCTATAAGGTTCGTGCATTTGCATGGGCCAGTTTTGGAAGGTAACATTTTGTGACTGAAGAGCAAATGCACATAGCGCAGCTGTATTAAAAAGAGAGTTTGTGATGGCGGGAAAAAAAAGAACTACAACCATTGTATTACATCTCCTGAGAATACACTTGGAGTTAAGTCCTTGGCACTGACTGCATACTGAGCAACTGCCTCATGAAGTCAAACACTAAATATACCCAGATTGCAAGCGCAAATTTAATAAAAACCACATTGCATTTTCATGTTACTAAATCGCGAGCCTTCATTCATTTCGATTAGTAAAACATGTCAAAATGAGTGAGAAGAATGTTTCAAATTTCGCAAATTCCCAGCTTACATGTTACAAATTTGGTGAAACAGGTCCCTGGCCTTCTGTCTTTTCTCTTTGTCCTTGCGTATACTGGAGGGTTTCCACATCTAAATACAGTATACTCACCATTTTAACTGAGTAAACCCGCCTTTCCCTGGTTAAATACGAGTGTCCTGTCATTAGTAAAATTAGATTCGCTATGTGTATAGATACGAGGAAATCTTTTCCGTGACCACTTTGGTATCTGATTAGTAAAGACAAATGAGTTGTCTGCTGTTAACTGATGTCCCCTTTATAAAAATGTCTTGGTATTGAAGTTAAAAGAGCTGCCAACATAATGAATGGCTAAGTGCAGCTTTATGGAAAGAAGCAAAAACTAATATTGCGGAAAATACAAATTTTTTTTTTGTCTTCTAATGATGACTGACTTTAGGTCAAAGGCTGCCCAGGTATTGTGATCCTCCCCTTCATCTCTCTCTCTCGTCCTTCTTAGAGCACCCCCCCTCCAAATAACTGACTCTATCATTCCTGTTGTAATTGTGAATTTTATGTTAGATTTTTAATTGCATGGCAACCTACAATTTCTGGCCTTCACCTGCAATTATCTGATTGGTGGAGCTGCCTACATAGTGTAGACCACGGAGCTGCAGAATCATTTTTCCAGTTATAGCACGCATTTAAATACGGTAGTTGTTCACACGATTTGGGAATTTGACAAAGCAATCTCCACTCAAGGTCCACGTTCTCACTTGCTCTGCGGCATCACCTCATCACAATAATCGTCACTATTAGCAGATTGAATTGGCTCCGTTGCCATGGAACTGTAGCAAGTTGGACAGTTTGACAGGTAGCAAGTTATATTATGCCATCAGCTAAATACTCGCCCTAGTTCCCTGACTGGTGAGACACGGATCTGTTGGGCTCATTCGATTCTCTGTGAATATCGTTTTTTATTGCTCTTCTTCTTCTTTTGTTTTTTTCTCCCATGCACAGTCCTTGTCACTTCCAACTCCCCTCAGTAGGTATTTTTGTCAGGTGTGAATCTCGAAGTGAAAACTATACAAGATTACCTGGACTAAGCAAGTGACTTTGGTGTGGACACATTTATTTGTCTCTGCTCAGCAGACTAAACATGCCAATGTGAAATGTCAGTCAGTGGCTTAGGTATTCTGTGCTGAAGCAGCGAGTTAGACAATAATGTTGCAGCTATGAATCGACCAACACAGGGCGTGACAAGCAAATGTGATGATTTCGAAAGACATGCTAAACTGATGTTGCTCCCTGTTTTCTCTCGCTCTCACTTGCTGTGTCCCCGCAGTATTTTGTCGTCAGTGGGGTCTCAGCTTGACCTAAGGACACTACGAGCCGTCAGAGTGCTACGACCACTGAAACTGGTGTCTGGGATTCCCAGTAAGTGCAGTTCTGTGTGTTTCTTTGTGTGAAAAACTGCCCCGTGTGCTTCACCTACAGCAACCGCAGCCTCGGCCATAAATACTGTGATAGTATTGTATGTCACCTTTTTCCTTTTTACACCTCAAACCGCCATGGGTAAAGTATGTTTGACTTTGAATTTTCCCTCAACAATTTGACAAACCAATGAGTGTATTTCCTAGAACCAGAGCAACAGTGGAAAATGTTCCAAGCGCTCACCTTGTTTCTTCACCGCAGCGAGCCCGGCTTCGATTCCAGCCCGGGGCCCTGTGCTGCATGTCATCCCCTCTCTCTCCCCCCTTTCCGACCTCTTTTCAGCTGTTCCTGTCCAATAAAGGATAATAAATAATCTTAAAATAAAAATAAGGAGCTACAGTTAATGTCTCAACAATTTGAATGCAATGGCTGGAAATAAACTGCCTCAAATCAGCTCACAATGACATACCAGTTTTGCCTAATGAATGCGGTCTACGTTTCATAATCAGATGCATTGCTGATAGAATATACTACAAGCTCCTCCTCTGTTTGTTTGTTTTTTGTCCTCCAGGCCTGCAGGTGGTGCTCAAGTCCATTATGAAGGCTATGATCCCCCTGCTGCAGATTGGCCTGCTGTTGTTTGTGGCCATCCTCATGTTCGCCATCATCGGCCTGGAGTTCTACATGGGGAAGTTCCACACCACCTGCTACGACGAAGTCACACGTAAGAAAACACAGCAAAGCACAATGTACTATTGTTGCCACACAGTAGTAAAATAAAGTAAGTCACATGTGGCCAAACGTCAGTGTTTTTAATAATCCCCAAGTTAAGGTAAATCTTATGGTGGTTCTGTCCCATTCAGGCATGCCATAGGCCTGTGTCACAGCAGGAAAAGCCCAGCTTTAAATAATGATGGCTGAATTCCATTGAGCTGCTTCAGTTTTAGGGGCCTGGTATTGCGCATGCTGTCACAGTGTCGTAACATTCTAGGACGCAATGTTTTTGGTGACACCTTTTGACTTTCCTACCACTCTGTGTCAAAATGGCTGCTATGTAAATGTCCACCACGCACAATACCGGGGCCCTGGAACTGGCAAACCTATGGGAAACGCAGCCATTATTAATGTTATTAATTAAGTGTTTAACAAGGTCAAGATGTCAGCTGTGCGAAAGTCCTGTCGGTTTGTCTGCACTACCAGCCTCTTGGATAGTTACTTCTCAGTAATGGTGGATGTTTCTCCCTGTCTGTCTCTCTTCGATCAGGAGAGGTGGTGGACGAGTTGCCATGTGGCACAGAGTTGCCGTCCCGGTTGTGTCCTAACGGCACAGTGTGTAGAGGTGGCTGGCTTGGGCCCAACTACGGCATCACCCAGTTTGACAACATCCTGTTCGCCGTGCTCACTGTCTTCCAGTGCATCACCATGGAGGGCTGGACAGACATGCTCTACTACGTAAGTTAGCCTGTCCAGCGAGCCAAACATCTCAGTACAACATCTGGGTAGTCTCAGGCCCTGCCCATAATGTGCCTGAGCTACAATGCCCTGTAATAAACCACAAAGTCACATGTTCGCAATAGAAATCAGCAGCATAGCGAAAGCAAACATCCTTTAGAAATCTTTACATTACATTACATTTATTTAGGCTCTACCTTAAATTGACCTGACTCCCATATCACCATGAAAAACACCAGATTATTAATTTCAACCAGGCTTATAATTCTTGTAAAACACAATCCCTACTGCTAGCGGCAAGCTAACGACCAAGCTTGTGCTTAGCGGTACCCGTTGATTATGATCCGCAATGGTAACTATGCTTAACACACTTAACTGTGCTCGGGTTAATCAGTATTAACCCCAACATACAGATTTTGTTTCTCTTTAAATCAAGGACAGACAGGTGTTTTCGGAAGAAGCACTAGGCTAACCAGGTAGCCAAATGGAAAGAAAAGGAAGTAGGCTGTTCTCAGACTGTAAAGCCCAGTGGGTTAAGAAGTGCACGGGTCGGCCTTGCTGTGGTGTGGCGTGTTGCTACACATATTGGTGGCAACACAAAAGTACAAGCCAAGAAGTCTTTGTTTGGAAAATAGATCCATGAGTTTGAAGGCTTATCAGACGTAGATTGTATACGTTTTGAAAGTTATCACAGTGACAGTACATTTCTCGCCTTGTCTTGACGATTGCAAACAGAACAGTCATTTAATATTTAATTGTATTCAATTGACCAACATAGTTGCAATTTTCTTGTGGTGTGTATTAGGTTTGTGCTGTATGTTTTCTTCAGCACACTGAAGGACTTGCGGGGGCGGGTGGGTGTGGAGATTGGCGATTGGCTTGAGTTTAATTCAGCTAAATGAGGCATAACGTAGTTTGAGATTTGATTCAAAACGCCATTTATTCGTCCAAAAGCCATTTTCTGTCCCCCTCTCTCTTTATCATTCTCTGTTTGACTCCCTTTATCGGTCTTCTCATCTGTCCTTTTCCTGCCTTCGGAGGCGCTCTCCTTCTCTCTCCGCCTCCTTCTCTTCCACTCTCTATTCTCGTCCGTCTCGCTCTATATTTAACATCTTTTCTGATGGATGGAGGCTGACTTCCACTCTCACGCAGGCAGCCGGGAGGAAACCAATGAAAGTTTAATAGAGAACGGACTGCTCGCGCTGTACTGTAGTATGAAATCTAGCGAAACGCACGCAGCACTCCAGCAGCAGATAATAATCAGCTGATAGTTCCATTTAGGCATTACACAGGTCACAGAAGCGCGATGTCCTCCAGTATGCTGATTTATCTGATTGTCAGCCGGGCTTGTTTAGTGGGAGAAGGAAGTGACACGGTGTAGGTCAGTTTTGTCGGTGTTGACGTGCTCACCAGACGCCTCAGTGCAATCAATGGATGTGAAAGCAGGAGATGCTGTAGCCGCACACGCCGTGTTTCCCTATGTTGTCATTTCTGCACGCAAATCAAACGTCTCTGAATCCAGGTGAGGCTTTTAGATAGATCACTCCTGAGCCAGCGTAACAGACACACTTCAGCTCCCCCTGGTCCATGTGCAGTACATAGAAAGTTGCTAACATCCATCAGTCAGTCTTTGTGCTCTCAGATAGTTAGCTGTATTTTTGTTAGTAGTGAAGTTGTTTGATTAAGACTGAGATCTCTTGCGTCCTGTTGATGGTTTCCGAGCTATTCCGCTCTGTGGTGGCAGCGACAACAAAGGCAGCGAAGAAGAAGACACGCAAACATGGACATAAATAATGCACAACGTGAGGAAGGAAACACGTTTGTCAGAACTCAGGGATGCACACCCATGTGTTTTGGTGGGAAACACTGAGTGTAAATATATCTTTCGCTTGTTTAGAAGAAACCTTCACTGCGCACCTTTATAACTTGTTTTTGGCAAATCATTTCAGTAGGCAAGTGCATAGTACCAGTTGGTACAGGGAATATTTAGAGCTAAAACAATGAAAAAAATCAGCCCTCACCAAGGCTGTATTGGACTGAGAAGTGTAGGCAGATAAAATATTGGAACAGACACAGTTGAGAATCTGCGCACAACAGGAGCAACGGTGCATTAAAAGTGGAACATGTTCTGAACTTTCCGGTCATCATCAGTCCTGATAGGAGCAACAGAACGTATGCATTTATATATAGCAGATGATCAGTAATAACACATCGGTCTGTGTGTCTCTTGCAGAGTAATGATGTGGAGGGCAGTGCCTGGAACTGGATGTACTACATCCCCCTCATCATCATCGGCTCCTTCTTCATGCTCAACCTGGTGCTGGGTGTACTCTCAGGGTATGGTCTCCTGTGTGTCTGCGGACACTTGCAGTCATTTTCACACTGCTTAACATTTCCTCGTCCTCCTACTTTCTTTTTTAATAGTATACACTAGAGCTGCAACTAACAATTATTCTTTCTGTCGACTAATCTAACGATTATTTTTATATTTTTTTTATTAATCTAGTGTTCTTTTTTTGGTTAGCTAATGAATCCTTTGGATAACTTTAAGTTTTTACAGTATACAAAAATAAAGTGCCCAAACTAACATGTAAACAGCACTTTAGCATCAGGCACGAATAATGCCATATAAATTCTGCCTAACTTTTTGAGCATGAGGTCGGAGAGCGCCAGGATGTTTTCTTCTGAGGTGCGCGTGCATCGCAGTTGTGCTGCCATTTTATTTGGCCTCTGTTTAAAATATTCCCATACTTTTTGATAATTGTGGTCTAGGTTTTTGTGATAGAAGCCGCCATTACGCGAGATGAATGTAAACAGTGTAACGCGTCGACGCATTTCACGCACGTCGACGTATATTCGTAGTCAACGTAATCGATGACATTGACGCATCGTTACAGCACTAGTATACACTTCTGTATGCTTTGTTATTGATATACTGTATGTATGTATATACATACAGTATATATATATATTGAAAGGAGCCAAATAAAATTGAACAAATGACAAATGTGCCCACAGTGAATTTGCCAAAGAGAGAGAGCGAGTGGAGAACAGGAGCGAGTTCCTCAAGCTGAGGCGACAGCAGCAGATCGAGAGAGAGCTCAACGGATACCTGGAGTGGATCTGCAAAGCAGGTCAGTGCACACTGTAAAATAACACACTGACACACCGCTGCTCCTTCCCATGTATAGACACACTGTAGGTGAGAAAACCGACTGGATCCTGATGCCTTGTGCAGACATCTTACTTTCTTCTTTGCTCGTGCAGAGGAGGTGATTTTGGCTGAGGACGACGGCACAGGGAACTTTGACGGTAACTGACCTTCTTCTCTCTTCTTAATTGTGTGTATGTATACTGTAAGTGAGACAGAGCTAAAGAGAAAGGCTAATGACGTTAGTGCAGTCAGCAAAAGACAGAGTATGAAGACAGAGCTGCGTAGGGATAGAGAGTATCGTGCGTCCACAGGGACAGCTTGTATCGTGAGAAGACTGCTACTACTATAATATGATGAATCTCTTGTCTTCAACTTTTGTTCCTAGAGGATAAATAAGGATACCAGACACTGTAGCATAACAAACATCTATTAATTCAACTGTTATGTACCACAATGTATGACAAAAGATCTGAAAACACGGTTCTGGTGGGCTGGTTTGGTACAAGTTTTGGCAAGGGGTTCAGCTAACGATGCTAAGCACCTTCTGAATTGCCTCGTTAGATGTGCGAACGCGGGGGTTTTAGCGGAATACACCTGCAAGTGACAGATTGTGGGGACGGTGAGCCAGTAACATTTGTGCGAGAGAGCCACAGATGGAGAAACCATCGTTTTTTTTCTCACGCTAGGTTCGAGGCGAAGGCCAACCATCAAAACCAAGAACAACAAGACAGAGCTGCTGAACCCTGAGGAAGGAGAGGACAACATGGGAGATGCAGTAGGTAAGACAAACAGAGGGATGGATAGGTGTGCGAAGGGGATGGAGACGCGTCAGGATAAAATCTCCGGTCATAATTGTAAAATAAGGAAACGCAGTAACTTCTACAACACTAGGCCAGCTATAAGGACAAATGTTGATACATCCTGCTGCTGAAAAGAGCAGAAATGATTAGTTGATCAATCAACTACTTTTAATTGTGTATATATTATTTGGAAAGTGGGGGGAGTGGGGGTAAAATAGTCTAGTAGGGAAGTAAGCCTCATGTCGTCTTATGTTAATGATGAGCCTTTTATCATCTAAAGTGGTGGTGATGGGTTCAAATGAAGAAGAGGGGGAAAAAAGTTGACTCAGTCAAACTCAGCTACAGACTGTCATGTCTCCCTCCCCACCCCCCCCCCCCCCCGGTTTTCCCCCCCCCCTCTAAAAAGCGGGCAGGGGGGGGGCACAT
>CM022472.1:4186476-4204051 GCA_011952105.1 Coreoperca whiteheadi
ACAGTAAGAGGGAGCGACGACTGCGATTCTTCATCCGCAAGATAGTGAAGACACAGGCTTTCTATTGGACGGTTCTCTGCCTGGTGGGCCTCAACACCATGTGTGTGGCTGCGGTGCACTACAACCAGCCGGAGCTGCTCTCTGACTTCCTCTGTGAGTAAACGCTCAGTATGCAGGTACGCGTCCACACGTACCGTAAGGTGTTTGTACGAACTCGCCTGCGGCCTACGCTATACCGTCAACCAACGGGAACCTTTCCAAGAATCTTCTGGGAAACTCAGGAACCTTACGTGCTTTTCGAGCGCAGGAACTCTGCTCCCGTTTCAGGTTTCTAGGTTGTCGTTCCTCCTCACGCCCAAAAAGTTGCTGACTGGTCAAGAACAACCCTCGAGACAACCTATGGCTGTCACTAGAGTCAATATTAGAACTTGGGATGGGAATTTCATTTAATGCTGCTGATGTTTGAATCACAATTATGAAGGTGACTTTCCCAACGAGTCTTAATAAGCATATTGAAGATAAAAACAGACGGAGCGTTAGAAATACATCTTACCTACAATATAACTTAATTTTCTGATTATTTTTCAATGCATGACACTTGTCATTGTGCAAATGTTCCACTGTATGATACGCAGCAGGCTGATGTATCAATTTGCATTTGAATTTGAGTATGGTATTTAGTTTTAAAAGCACAGAGGGAGCTTCAAAAGGAACATAGATGATGTTTACTTCTGTTAAAGCCAGTGCGTCTCTGACAAATTCAAGAACACACTTCCTGTTTTGTGGCCTGGGCTCCAACAGAGTCCCAGGTCACAGTTGGGCTTTGCTCAGCTGTCACTCGGTCAGTATAGCTAACTTTGTTACAGTGTTGTTGGACTGACGGCAAATATGACCGTACCCCTGCGTTGCTAAATTCAACGCTAGCCACAGTATTTTACAGTCGTCTCTCAGAACTCTTTTCAGTTTGATCACCACCACTGTCCACACACACACTCACACACAAACACACACACATACACACCTCGTCCCAACCTGAATCATCGTTTTACACTTCAAATCCACGGTTTCCTCCTACGCATGCAAACACTGCATTTACAATTTGAACCCCTTTTAAATAAAGCGTGTTGAATTTTCTCTACCAAACACCCTCTTTTACATCTTCCATTTGGTTTCAGTCGTACTTGCTCAGTTATACTAGATGGGAAAAAGACACTGTTTTTCATATATTTGTTCGTTGTGATGATAGTTGGTGGTGGCAGCTTGACAATTAAGATCACTGTAAAAGAAATCCACGAAAGGTTTATCCGCCGCTGTCCTTGATTGTACTGTAACTTAAAGCCAGTAAATTCAGCATGAGCTTTATAGCAGCAAATTGTTTAACATATTGAAGAGCTGTAAGTACAGAAAGACTTTGCTAAGAGTTGTAACTACTCACCCGTATAAATGATAATGCAATGATATATATTCACATTCGGCTTGTTAAGCTAAAGTAGACCTACATTATTTCATGACCACACACACACACACACACACACAAAGGCACAAATACCCTGGGTAGAGTCAGCTCGTTGTCCCTGGCCGGTGTCCAGTGTCATTGGCGTATGAAGCTGTAGCTGCTGATAGAGTCCATTCATCACCAGACTGTCATACACTGCTGGGCTTACACCACTATTGACTTCCACTCATCTAACTCTCTCCCTCTCTCTCTCTCCCTTCTTTCTCTTTTGTTTCCCTTCACGTTGCTGTCCTTTTTTTATCGGACGTCTCCACGTCCCCTCTTGCGCTCTGCATCCCCTTCACCTACATATCCCTTCCTCCCTCCTTTTTTTCAACCCCACGCTTTATCTCTCCATGACCTCACCCTCTTTCAATTTCGCCCTCCTGTGTCCCCCGTGTAACCCACTCTCTGCTTCTGCCTCGCCATTTATCGCCCCCTCCTGCCCTCCCTCCAGTCTATGCAGAGTTTATCTTCCTCGGTTTGTTCATGTCTGAGATGCTGATCAAGATGTATGGCCTGGGCATCCAGCCCTACTTCCACTCCTCATTCAACTGCTTCGACTGTGTGGTGAGCGCGCACACACACACACACAAAAAAAACACACACACATACACACACACACACTGTAACTGAGTGAAAAAAACTAATTCGCTCATTGTCAGGCTTTGATGACAAATCCAACACTCACACGTTTAATCAACAGATTTGAGAAATAGATTTTTCCCATGTTGCCCTGCGACAAATGAATAACGAGCAGATTCAGCTTTGTGTTTGTCACCAGGACGAGTGCAACAGCCGTGTATTAATTTGTCATGCTGACATTGTTGCAGAGGCTTATTGGCAGGTTTCTTCATATTATATGCTGACACACAGTACATGGTCAGCTCCAGAGTGTTTTTTTTGCTTTGTTTTTGGATTGACTTTAGTGTTTATTCTTTAAAAATTAACAAAGCTTTCAAAGCTTATATTTCCTCGGAGATGTCTGCAGGACCTTCTCATGCGTCTGTTGTTGCTGTCAAAGTTGTGGAGAACTGGAAGTTCGAAGTGCCTGTGAATACCTGGTTGAAAAGTCGGTAAAATATGGAGTTTGTTTGCTTTTATTTATCAAATCTTTCATAATTTCTCTCTTTTTTTTATTTCCGAAAAGCAGCGTACAAAATATATTTGATAATTTAGATAATGTTCCAAAAGCTAAGTTTTAGCTCTACTATGTCTCAAAGTTTTAGTTATTCATTATGTTTGTAGCTTAAAATTGTTGGAACCTAAACTTACAAAGGATTTCAGTTTGATGACCCAGTTCTATACTGAGTTCCGATCTAATAAAATCCTATCAATCGGCAATTTTGTCCGGAAACGACTTCAAACTTTTGCTTAAGCCAGCAGAGCTACTTTAGAAAACACATCTGCAGGGAAACGAGCAAACACAGAAATCTCACTCGAGAAAGGGAGTTCCACTGACTGCTGGACTGCTACCCTTCATGTGCACAATGCGGATATGTTGGGTGTTCAAACAGGACGCAAAGTAAAAACTGGACTCTTTTTTTTTACATTTTAAATCTCTAGATGGCTGTGAATCTGCATCAAAATACACCTAATGATGGGCAATAATTAAACATAAATGCCAGATTGTTTTTTTTTTTATTTAAAATACCAAAGATATTCCTGCGATGTCTAGAAATCCACAAACGACTGGACAAACACGTGGTTTCACAAGCACAGCAGAAACAAAATCTGGCCATTGCTGCGGGTCATTTTTTGTAATGCATAAGTAAATAAACTCTGTGCATTTAGCAGTGTTCCTTTTTAAAAATTAAATTAATTCAGAGTCTGATAGCTGCAAACACACTCACTGTACTCAACAGGATATGACAGTATTACACTTGTTTGTGTGCAGGTAATTGTGGGCAGTATCTTCGAGGTGGTGTGGGCCACCATCAAACCAGGCACGTCCTTTGGGATCAGTGTGTTACGAGCTCTGCGGCTGCTCCGCATCTTCAAAGTCACCAAGTAAGTCTCTCTCTCTCGCTCTCTCTCTCTCTCTCTCTCTCTCTCTCTCTCTCTCTCTCTCTCTGTCTCTCTCTCTCACATACTCGTTACACGTGCAGTACATGCACGTCCATCAGCTCACGCATGCACAAATGAGATAATGAGGATCATGATGACAGACTGAGATTGCGGTACCGATACGAAAGCGATTTGGGTGTTTTTTAATTAGAAAAATCACATGTTGTAACATCTAAACAGTTCTTGGATTTTGGCACTTTGACACTTCTTTGACGGTCCCTTCAGGAGACATTTTTAATTGGATTTGGCTCACGCACATTGTTCTGTTTTTAACTCTCCCCGCTCGTCACGACGCTGCTCATTTGGACAAATCTCACTTGAAAATGAGTCTTTTACCCTCAGTGGGGTTACCTGGTGAACTCATGAAGCTGTATTTTTGGGGTGATTGCAATCAGGGTTTACGGGTCAATTCCCTATACGGTTAGAACTGGACAACAAATTAGTATTTTTGTTACTGTCTTTTAATTAGAGCTCTGACTCTAAGCCTGAACCCAGGTTCGGCTCTGTGTTAAATTGATGTTGGTGTGAGGACGGATGGGCCATAAGTTTTTGGGGCCGATCAAAACTCTACTGTACTAGAAATAGAATTGTACTGTGTTGAGAGTATCCGAAATAATGGAAAAAACTAAATTCTAACAGGAATCCCACAATAAAATACATTTTAGGATTTGAAGAACAGTTAATAATTTCAATTCATTTGACATTGTTTTAAAAAAGTTCACATGCTCAAACATGATTTTGCATGGGTTTTTTTTGCCAGACAAGTGAAAATAAAAATAAAAATACTGTGCAATGGTTATTGCAAGATTAAATCTGACAACATATATATGTTACATATACAGTTTATAGTATATATACACTCAAAGTATCCACAGCATATCCACATAGTTGGAGGTTTGAATCCAGATCTCTTCTTTTTTTTCCCCTCTCGCTGCTTTTTCTTTCACCTTCCCCTCTCTCCTGTCCTCTTCTCTTCCTTCATTTCTTTTTCTGCTTGTTTCTCTCTTTCGGCTTTCCTTCATCCCTGTCTTCCTTCGTACCTACTTTTGCCCTTCCTTCTTTAATCTTCCTCAGGTACTGGGCTCCTCTTCGAAACCTGGTGGTGTCGTTGCTAAACTCCATGAAGTCCATCGTCAGTTTGCTCTTCCTCCTCTTCCTCTTCATTGTGGTCTTTGCATTGTTGGGGATGCAGCTCTTTGGAGGACAGTCAGTATCAACACGAACAAGCTCTCTTCTCTTGTGTTACCTTCATCTTTCTGTCTTTCTTTGTGCGTGGGATTGTCACGGTATTGCACCTTCTTCTCTTCTTCTTCTCAGGTTCAACTTCGAAGGCGGAACCCCACCGACTAACTTTGACACCTTTGCAGCAGCGATCATGACTGTGTTTCAGGTAAGAAAAGAGAGATTTGTAAATGTTTTTATGGTTCTGTACAACACCAAATGAATTATTGATACGATGTGGCCCATATTGACCTTTTTAATAAGCATCGTAAATTAGCGAGTCAGGTTGTCCACTCTTCACAACGATAAAGGTTCTTCTTGAGCACAGATTCATTTGCTAAAAGTCTGTAAAACCTGCTATGACATTCCTTCACACATAAAGATTCATTCAACACCAGGACAAAGTTACATTTAATAAACTCTGAGCTATCCACTTGTTGAAATTATACTTACTCAATTTCATTAGTTTTTTTATGTGAATAGAATTTATTTAGCTAAATACATTCTACATTGTGGTTGAAAAATCTGTCCTTTGGCATATTCGGCGAGTTAGTGTATTTCCCAAACATGACTTTAAGCGCACTTATACACACACTCATGTACATTTTCAGGACAGCTGGAGCCGTTTTCGAGAGGGAAATTTAATGACGCCCATTGTTACCATGTCATCAGTTTGTCAGACGACCTGTTCAGGCCTGACTGCAGTCTCCATGTTTCTGTGTCCGCTCTACTCATACAGAGAGACAGCGTTTGTGTTTCTCTATTGTCTCTGAGTGGCTCAGAGGCCAGCTGTGTGTGTGTGTGTGTGTGTGTGTGTGTGTGTGCCTGTGCCTGTGCCTGTGTGTGTGTGTGTGTGTGTGTGCCTGTGCCTGTGTGTGTGTGTCTGCATCTGTGAATGTTGACGCTCATGCATTAGTGTGTGAGTGTGAGTCAGCAAATGCAAATTTCATATTTAGCCACCTTATTACCCCATCAGTTAATAGGTGTTATGATAAAGGTTCATATAGTTTTTTTTTCTTATTCTCTTATCAAAGAGTTTTTATGGATTTAATTAATTTTCACATTGAGATTAGGTTGTCATACATGGACATTTGTTTGCGGGACTTAAGCCTCAGAATATGTGAAGAGAAACATGGGGTGAAAATGCAAAAAGGATCTTTTTTTTTTATTTTTTATTTCCATGTTAATATGTTTCTAAATAAATACAAATAAATACATCAAACCAAAAAAATGTAATCCTTGACCCTCTTCCTAGTAAGAAAATCTCTTTCCCCACTCGGTCTCTCTCTGTAGATCCTGACAGGAGAGGACTGGAACATGGTGATGTACGATGGCATCGAGTCCCAGGGAGGCGTGAACGACAAAGGAATGATCTTCTCCATCTTCTTCATCGTCCTCACACTCTTTGGCAACTGTATCCTGCCCGCATGCTCACTTATACGTATACGCAAATCCACAATAATATGTGAATACACCAAACAAAAATACACAGACCGACATTTTGTTCTCATGCGCATGAGCTTAGCCTGCGACCACGACAATGATGATGAAATGCAGATGATGACTTCCTTTTTGTCCTGCTTTTTCCTGTCCATTTGAGTTCCCCAAATTTTGAGAATACAGTTCCACTCCCTGCCTTTCCTCTGACCGTCCTGCATCTGCAACCCAGCGTCTCGCTTTTCCTCTCGACTCCGTTCTCCCCCGAGAAACCGTGAGCTTCCTCTCTGGTTGTCCTTGCGCCAGTATTTCTCCCTAACTTCTGCCACCACAGACACTCTGCTTAACGTCTTCTTGGCCATCGCTGTCGACAATCTGGCCAACGCCCAGGAGCTCACAAAGGTACAGGATCGAACCAGAAAAATTACGTTCTCCCCCTTAGTTTAAGAAAAATAAGTACACAGTAATTATATTGTTACTTATAAAAGATATCTTCTGGGCCATTGTTAACAGACAGTGAACTTTTCTTTTGACCTGTAATTGTAGACACTGGATTAATCTGTAAAATGTTGAAGTTACCAGGAATTCAGATTATGATAATGGCTTCAAATTGTGTCAAAATTAAATTAGCGGGTATTAAATTTAAAAACTACAGTACTGACTTGATATCACTTGGCTTTTGTTCTATGGTTGCTGTTTTTGACATTTGTGTTATATTTATTGCCAGTGTATTGACATTTAAACCCAGACCAAGTGACTGAGATGATTCTCTTCTTCTCCAACAGGACGAGGAGGAACAGGAGGAAGCGGCCAATCAGAAGACAGCAATGCAGAAGGCTAAGGAAGTGGCAGAGGTCAGCCCGCTGTCTGCAGCCAACCTGTCTATAGCTGCGTGAGTACACACACACTCACATTCAAATACTGTACGCCCAAACACACAGGAACATGTATGAATACAAACAAAATATACATACAAATATGTACATTGTACACTTTGCACACCTGGTACTGGACATTACCCCAAAATACACATTCGCATGCACAAACTGATATACAAAGTTATTTCTCACACACACGCACACACACACCCACACACACACACACACTTCTGAACAAAAGGCCCTCTTACTCACTCTTTTTTCTTTTTGTAAAATTTCTTTCTCAAATCTGTCTTTCCTAACATTTCTGATTGGCAGGCATTCATGCACACATGATGCATGCATGCACACACACACACACACACACACACACACACACACACACACACACGTAGACACACACACACAGAAACACCCACCATCACACTCTCCCACCGTTCTCATCCCCTAAAACATGATCAAGCGATTGTTCTGAGAGTGAAAGGAACAGATTCAGGGCTTTGTGAAGGGAAGAAGCGCGAGAGGCGGACAGTCTGTGGAATCTGCTCCTGGCAGCAGAAACGCCGACAATAGGACACATCAAAATGATGCTCACAAAAACCCCGCTGCTCTTTAGAAGCCACCGGACTCTTCAGTCGCGGTGGCGAGCCTTTGATGGCTAGATTAGGAGCTGGTGGTTTTGTGCTACATTAACACTAACCTGTCAATTATTTACTGTAACAGGGGTGTGGACCGCTTCTAGTGCTGGAATTTAAATAGGGAGTTTTACACCCTGAAAAAAAAAGCTCACAAGCTTCCTTTCAATCGCAGAACAGAATGTTTTTGCAGTGTGTTTCACATGTGTTTTGTATGAAAAGAAAAAAGACTGGGTAGTTAGCATGAGCACCAGTATGCATCATGGCAATCAGCATTAACCAGTTGATTCAACTGTTTTGTGATTTTCAAAGCCTTTCAGATGAACAGCTCTGGTATAGTAACACAACATGGTGACACTCCTTCACTTTGTTCTTGGTCACATACTCACAAACTCTTCTGTCAAGAGCTTGGAACCAGTTGGTTTTGGACTAGTGAAAGATCTCTTTAAGATTTCTCATGCTCACATTCTTGTTTGGACTCGACATCTTCTAAAACATTCTGAGACATTGTATGCCGTCTTGGCCTCCCGACAGACTCTGTCCCCAGTCTGCATTAAAGATGTCAAAAGACGCTTTCCACTTGCTTCCATTCTTTCTGATTTTACTTGCTCCATGGCAGCAAAACATGATGCACGAGCCAATAGAAAACTCCTTGGGTTAAACTGGGTTTACTGGACACTTTGGGGGCTGACCTACTCTAGCAGATGCCGTGAGGATGGACATGTAGGAAGATGTATTACGAGAACTGGATACAAGACTCCCAACAATCATTTGAATGAAAATTGCCCACCCATTGCATAAGTCCAAAAAGGGTTCTCACTTCCTGGTTTGCTTCCACGTTGTGCGGCTCGTTATTGGGGATGACGTCACGCATATAGGCTAATATAGTTTTGAGAAAGTTTTACAAATTGAATTCCTCCACGGTTTAACAGTTCATAATACAAAGAGGAATAATTAACCTTGTTTGCAGTTGGAGGTGTCCTATCAAGCATTTTACAGACATCTCTTTTATGGATGGTTTAGGGAGAAAATGCTTTTTGGGCCGCAGGGGATTTTCTTTCTTTATGCAGTTGGTGACTGGGACAAATTGGCAGCAGGGCTGAGTGGCAGCGCCGTATCCAACTCTGTTAATACATCCATGATAGAAACTCACTAGTCCAGCAACATAAAGGACACAAACATCCCAAAATGCAACACTCTCTTAAAGTGACAGGTTGAATCTGTAACACAAGCGAGCTGGCATATGTAAATGTAATGTCCGATATAAGATGAATATCGCTTTTCAGGAACAAAAAGCAAAAGCAAACCTCACAAACACTTCATTAAGTAGAAGGCAGTGTAATTCATGTTCAATGTGACAACACTGCCAGCTCTGTGGATGTCATTGTTCAATTTCTCACACAGTTCAAGGTGTTTTCATTCTGCTTTTCTGTGTCTCAGCCATGTCTTCCTGCGTTGATATTGTTCACAGCTCATGCTTCCTTCATTCGCACATTCAACTTACTGTTACGTGCTCCCACTTTGAAATTGAGTATAATTTCATAGCCACATTTGCTTTATTAATTTTGTGTTTTCTTTCCTTTTTAAGGGTATACTGTTACTACTTCATGTTGCTGCTAATGTCCCACAGGGATCTTACGGTTCCATCGTAAAATCTCTAACTTTTTCTATCTCACCCTTCACCATCTGCCATTCTCCTGTCTTCCTCACCCTCTTCACCATCGCCATCTACCCCTTTTTCTGCTCCCTCAACATCTCCCCTGCATCTCTGCTTTCCTCTCCTGTTTTCTATCCTCTCTTTCCTCCACTTTTCTAAACCTCCTCACTCTCCTTTTCTCCCTTATGTTTTGTCTGAATCCCCTCTCTTACCCCCCCCCCCCCATTGCCCCATCAACAACCCATCCCAACAGTAAGGAGCAGCAGAAGAACCACATCAAGGGCAACAAGTCAGTGTGGGAGCAGAGAACGAGCGAGATCCGCCGACAGAACCTGATGACGAGCCGTGAGGCGCTCTACAACGAGCTGGAGCAGGAGGACTGGAAGGTGGGAGGGGAGGGAGAGGAGGTGAGGACCCCCCCCCCCCCGAAAAAAGACACACATATACACACATATATGCAGTCTACTCCTGATATATATGGTGCATATTTGTTGTAATGTCTGTAGAGTGATGTGATTGGTTATTTTCAACACTTAAAGGGGACATTATCACCCATGATCAGTTGGGGCTCTAAACATGAGACCCACGTCACTTCAAATCATTTCACCTAACTTTCTCAGTGAACAAACAACTCTTGGATGTCAATTGAAAAAGTTACAAAGTGGAAGTGACCAGATGCTTATTTGATATTAAATATCAGCAGATATTCCAATTTGTAGCCAGTGATGGCCAAAAGGACCTTAGCACATGGTCCAGAAAGTATATATTCCCAATAAATTGCAACCAGGTTCCGACATTTTAAGGACAAAATAGACGTGATTGTTGGATCATCCAAGAGTTGGATTACCGCAAAGTTGCAAAGGTTTCCCTGAAGTTTGGAAGTTGATAGTTGACCAAAATCCTCATTCCACTGTAAAGAAAGTAAGATGATCTTGGTCTGAGATCGTGCATCCAGTTAAGATCAGTAAAATTTTAACTTGATCGACATTAATGGTATTGACAAATACACTGAAGTTTCTTTGTGAAGACGCTGCTAGTCAGTATGGCAGGTCATTGTTTGGCATTTCTCTGCTTTTCTATAAATGGACTTTTCATGTAATAAAAACTGGTTGCCTGCCATGTTACCGCTGCATTGCTATGTTGTTGTGAAACATCAGGGGAAAAAAAGCGATTTCACATCAGCTGAAAATCTTGTTTTTGCTGACCTCCAACTTCTCACATTGCTGAGTGATGTCACAGTGCACTCCAGGGTGTGCCAGTGCACCGTGACATTACCTTTGGGTGTGGATACAGGCGCAACAGAGCACACTTCTGACCACACCCAACTACATTCAACTACAAATAATAAGGGCAGCTGAACACTGCTTTTGCTCATTAATTACATTTCAGCCCATCTGTAGGTAACGTGTAGTGAGCTACAGTGGAAACACTGGAGTAACACAGAAGCCTAATCTGCTTTTTATCATTGTGTATTCTGGGTCATGCTGCACAGATGTTTTGATTCCAGGGCTTAATGTCCCTTTAAGCCTGTGAAAGAGTGTTGTTATTGCGCTATGCGCTGCTAGATGGGACGGCTTGAAGCTGCATGCTTGGTAGCAATGCATTATTAAAATGGGGCATGCAGAGAAATCCAGAGCTGTACCCAAAGAAGGCAGTGCCCCACTCGAAACTGGAGTGGGCCGAAGTGTAACGCACTTCAAAAAGGAAGATGATCAGGAGTCGACTGGATATGGCTCGGCAAACCGTATATATTCACATGGGTTTATTCTGGGTTAACTGAGATGACTGAGTTAGGTATAAACTGCCTGAATGAAGGTTAAAATTGGCCTATACCGTGTGCTTTGTGCTAGCTTTGAAACAAACTGCTACTGGAACCCTAAAACCATGTACATGCAACTGGGACATGAGTTTGGTTGTTGCAACCGAGCTGTACAGATACAAGTTTGCATGAAAGTCAATGAGGAAATAAGAACTATTCCCTTTATTGTTGTAGATACGTGGCTTTTCTCCAAAATTAGCAAAATGCTTTTCTTTAATTTGCCTTTTTTGTCATTCATTGGTATAAGCAAGTTAAAATGCACAACCAAAGTAAATATTTCACTTTCATATTGTAGTAAATTTTAGCATTGGGGCTTCTTCCAAATATTCCTGCCATCTTAAGAGCAGCCTTTACTTAAACAGTAACACCGTCGTCTCCTCTGGAATAAAAAAAAACTGTCTTGTCTCAAAAAAATGTGTAAACAAATTGTATTACAGCAAAAATTGTTAACAAGAAACATCCAGATCTATAGCTACATGGCTCAGTCTCATAGCAATTTATCAGAATGCAGAAACGGCATTAAATTTTCTGCCAATCAAAGAAAATCAGTAGAGAGCAAACTTTTTTGCTGAGGACCCTATCCCAGATATTGTTGTAGTTTGAATGCTTGACCATTTTAAAATCACCGAAATTGTTAAGTTATGGTTGTGACCTGGCCTTAAAGGGTCAGTTCAGCCAAATCACCAAATGATATTGCAACTGCCGTGCAGATTAGTTGAGTGTATGTGCTCAGGTTTTGAGATTAGCAGTCTCTGAAATGTCTTCTGCCCAGAAGCTTAAGAGGCCAAAACTATCATGAATGGCTAGATAACACTTGGGGTAAGCAGGAATATATGTCTTTTTATGAATTTGGGTGGGATCCTTTTAAAATGTATCTGAAATTCTGCTACACTATTACCCCAACCTAGGTGTCCTACCCACGGAAAGGCCGTGGGGATATGAAGACCCACCTGGACCGGCCGCTGGTGGTTAATCCACAGGACAACCGCAACAACAACACCAACAAGACCCAACCTGGTGAGCTGCCTCTGGACCAGGAGTACCGGCGCCAGGACATCAACCACCACCGCCGAGCCGCCCACTACTATCACCACCACCACCACCACCATCATCAGAAAGCGGTCGGGCCAGACAGTGGAAAGACAGGCCAGCCGGAGGAGACTCGCCTGGAGCGCGGCTTCAGCTGCACATCTCTGGGCAACGTGGAGGGCCAGCAGGGGGAGGAGAGGCACAGCCACAGGAGCCACCGGGGCCACCGGCACAGGAACAGGGAAGGCAGGGAGGCTCGCAGCGTGTCTCCCCACCAGAGCGAGGGGGGAGAGGGGAACCACGAACACAGGAGGTCCAGGCAACACCGCAGGGCAGCCAGGGAGGGGGAGGAAGGCAGGAGACACAGATCCAGGGGGACTGAGGGAGAGGGGGAGAAAGGCGAGGAAGGGGAGGGACGGAAGCCGAGACGTCATCGCCACGGAAACCAGGAGAGGAGCAGAGGGCATCGCACCAGAAAGTGAGTGAAGGAAGGGTTTATTTTCTCTCTGTGTGTCTCAAATTACAACCTGACAAGCATTAAAGGCAAGCTAAGTTTGTCCTTGTCTAAGAAATCAGGAAGCAACCTGACACTCTGGCCAGCAACTTTCCGATAACATTTGTGTGCAGACTAAAGGCTCTTTAGCGGCATCTGTGATGTGAGGCCAGGTAGCTCATCACAAATTGGTTGCTCTTAAATATCAGCTGAGATCAGACTACATAGATGATGCGGTAAAATGTTGGTCTTTCATGGTTGGTGATGCTTACATCTGAGGGGAATGAATGAAGGTTGCATTACAGATTTTTCATAGTTCATATTTTAACTATTCTATTTAACTATTAAAATATTAACAAATATTTTATATTTTTTACAGCCTGTTTAAAACTATTTTTAGCTTGTGGTAATGAATTTTGAACAAATCGAAATGAGTGTAGTTAAAAATAGCAGGCGTTTTGGAGATGGCGGTAAAATAAACAAATACTTGCCAGTCCAGGGAGGGTTCAACTGATGGTTTTCATTGTCAAGTTTACCTTTCAAGGTTGACAGAGACATATGTTCAGTAAAGCACTTCCCTACTTGTGACTGTCAATAGCTGGATGTTTTTAAAAAGCGCGGTCGGAACTCACATGAGAAAACATTAACGAAATATATGATGGACGGTCTCGCTAATTCTGTGAACATCCTGCCCGAGCTGTACTGCGCATGAACAGCGATCGACAGAGATGAGAAGGAAGCGAGATGTCTCACTCGTTAGCTACTTCCATACACCATATGTAGTTTACTTGATTGGCCATATATGGGTCACTCTGAGGTTGCTTCTGGGCCAGATGTGACCCGCGGGCCGCCAATTGAATAGGCGAGTTGGTTTTTCATTGGGGATCAGACTACCCAACGTGTGTAGGTAATAATGGCTTGCAATCTTCTTCAACCTGATGAAATGGAAATGGCATTAGACAGGAAGGGCCAGTGACAAACTCACAGGATCAGGAGTCTCAACATTATTATCCTCATGCTTCCTCCCCTCCTCCTTCATCAGGGAGCACCACAGCACCTGTCCCAGCCTCTCCACCACACGACCCATACAGCAGTACAACGAGGACCTGGACAACTTCCGCAACAACAGCAAGCTGGCCAGCGCCCATGAGCACCCTTACGCCCTCCCACCGGATCACCCTGGCCATCCTGACCACGTCAACAACCTGCTGAACTGCCGCGACGCCGACACCCACACCTTGCTCCACAGCATGGACAGCCTGATCCTGACCAGCATGGCCAAACCCGAGTACACAAAGATAGACATGCCACCTGTCTACCCCTACCCCTCCACCAATGCCATCCTGCAAGGTGAGCATTTTGGGGTATCAGTCATGTGTAAACCAAGGGTACGAGTAGATATATAGACGAAGGGGCATCACAAATCCCCTGACATTATAAAAGCAGAGAATTGGCTGTACACAAATAATGACTTCTAATGAATTTCTCTAGACCCACATCCTTTTAGGCAGAGATTCGGCTATGTGAGATTAAGGCTCCTGCCCCATACCTTGTCCCTACCACTCAGTCCTACCCCTGTGTTTCTGTCCTACCCAACACTACATTTCCGCATTAAGTTCAGTGGCTCATTTATATTCAGGATTGAGTCATGTAGCAATACAAATGGCCTTCGAAAATGGAGCATTTCCAAATGCTAACTCCACAACAAGTCATGGTAAACAAAATTGTGTCGTGACATGTGGCCGAAGAAGGCTTAAAATGGCTGCCAGTGACGTACAAAAAATCATTTGCAAATAATAATTTTGTTGATAAGTATCTTTAGAAAATCGCTATGCAAGATCACAACAGAAGATTACCAGTGGTGCAATAACTATGGCAACATGGATATTTTGGCCTGTAATCTGGCATAAGTCTGAGATGTATTTTCCATTGTCAACCACTAATGGCGTAAACGAGTGGCATCTCAATCCTTGTAGAAGCGCTCTTTTGGTAAAAACCCACAGTTGTTAATCAGATAAATCACCAAAGATATTAAATGGTAAACTGAGTAACAAATTGTAATTGTCATTGTGGATGTGGAGCGCCCTTTAAACTCTATAACGAAAATGGTCGTAAGTACAGCATTGTCCTGCGGACTTTACAGTTCAGTACAGTTTAGTATCTGACCGTTTGTTCATCTTAAAAGAATACTCAAGCAATTTAGTATTGCATTTCCATGAAGTTGGGGGACTTTTCAAGAGACAGATTATTCATTTTGATTCAGCAGAGACCAATATATCCTGACTTTTAGTCCCAAGCATTGTTAAAGCTACAAAGACACTGGATCTTACCATTTCTATAATATAACTCAAACTGAATGTGTAGTTTTTAAGAACAAGCTGAGATACATGTGTTGTGTCACTTGAGTCATTTTCTCACTAGACAAAGCTACTCTGTTTTCACACACTGAGCAGTACTCCCCATGAAGAGTAAATTAACTTTGGCGTGTGAAATCGGTGGCGGGCCCCTCTCTAAAAACATTGCTTTGCTGGCTAACACTGGTGTGAATCCAGTCTCATTCAGTTCTATCCTTGAAATAATTCTGGTGTCATAACGTGTCTCATGCATTTACTGTCTTGCTCTGGTGAAGCTGACCTCTGTCTGTCTGTCTGTCTGTCCATTCCTCTTCCCCTGTTTTCTCTCTTTGTTCTGCTCAGTGAACAAGAACGCCAACACCGACCAGAAGAAGGGCGAGGAGAAGAAGGAGGAAGAGGACGAGGAAGGAGATGAAGACGGCCCCAAACCCATGCCTCCCTACAGCTCCTGCTTCATTATGTCCACCACCAACCCGTGAGTATTTGTGTGTGTGTGTGTGTGTAAAACCTTGATCAAACACTGCTGTTAAACATTGTACTATGTCCTTATTGAGGACATAGAAAAGTAATTGAATATGAAAACGTTTTCTCTCTTGGCCTAGAAGTGTTTAAACTGTTTGTTTAGTGTGCTTTTTTTTGTGTCAACGTGCGCATGCGTCTGTGTGTTTGCACCAGGTTTCGGAAGTGCTGTCACTACATCCTGACTCTGAAGTATTTTGAGTTCAGCATCCTGTCTGTCATCGCTATGAGCAGCATCGCCCTCGCTGCAGAGGACCCCGTCTGGCCTGACTCACCACGAAACAACGTGAGACATTGCTCTCTGTGTGTTTGTGTCTTTCTGTCCTGCTGGTGAATGTATGTGCGTCTCCATCCTTATTGACCATCAAATGTCTCCCAAAGGATATAAAAATGAGCAGATTCTTCCAAAATTAGGTTAGATTAGTTTGGGTTAGGCTCATGTTATTCAAGGGCTTAATAATGGTGATAATGATATTTATTCGTTTCATCTTGCACCATATTTGAAAATGTTCAGGATATCATTTTTACAAACTAAATAAGTGCTCAAACTGCCAATTATACAGGCGACGGATTAGGTTTATGCATAACAGCACCAGGTATTTTTAAGAGAACATGTCTCTTAGTAACCTTAGTAATTTCCACAGTAGTTTTTGAAAAAAAACATCACAGATGGCATCATTTGGCAGGTCTTCGGCTTCGTGCTGGATGATATATGGAAACCAGCTGTTTTGGGTCAAGCTCTCACCAAACTTTGCAAGAAAAATGAGATGAGATGTACGTAGATACAACAAGTCAGTGCAGGATGCTTTCCATCGATGTCCAGAGTCAGTCAAACTACAACAGGCCCTGCATCATAGCACAGGAATGCAGGTTTTCTAAGTGAATTTAATTCTCAGTCTCCTCAAATTCCACTTTTTTTTAAGCATGAAACTTTTAATGCTGTAAAGCAGCACTGTGACTTTTAGAAAAAAACTTCTCATGAGAACGGACTAGTAGTTCCTCTGCGTATTCCGAACAAACCGGAAACACTCAGGTGTTATAGCAGTCAGTGATCACAAGAGAGATATTTAGTAACTGTTTTTGTAAAATGGTGTTTGTGATTACAATAAATCTAGCTAAGAGGTAGAAACTATGGAGGATGGTTTTACCCAGAAACAAAATAAAGGGGAAGAAAATGTGAATAAATTATTATTTTACTCAAATATTAACCAGAGAGGGACACTGAAGAGGGAAATTGGATATAACAAATAGATATTGTGAAATGGCAGTTTGAAAATAGAAAAGGAAAATAGGATTAAGATTAGGATTAGGCTCCGGTTGGTGTGTGTCTCTTTCTCTCTCGTTGTTCATCTCTCCTGCTCTGTTTTTCCTTTTGTTTTCCCCCCTCACTGATTCATCATTCTGCATCTCTCTTTCTTTCCCTTTAATATGATAAATATAACTCGCGGTGTTGTGTTGCTCTGCAGGTGCTGCGTTATTTTGACTACGTTTTCACGGGCGTCTTCACGTTTGAAATGTTGATTAAGGTAACGAAGTATCACTGTGTGTGTGTGTGCGAGTGTGTGTAGTGTAGTGTTTTTCTTATCTCTTAAAATGATGTTTTTGCATTATTTCATGACTGTGGTTTTTTTGCTTATGTCTTTCTTTTTTATCTGGAAATGTCAATGTGTGTTAATATAGTTATGTTTGTGGTTGTGTGCCTACGAGTGTATTTTGTGTATTTGTGTGTCCATGCTGTGTGTCCGTGCCCTTGTAAATGCACTGACCTGTGTAGGAGTGTGTTGTACTATATTTGTGTGTATGTACAGTATGTTGTACTGAGTGTGCTCCGTGTCTTCCAGATGGTGGTGCTGGGCTTGTTTCTCCACCAGGGCTCCTACTTCCGCGACTTGTGGAACATTCTGGACTTTATAGTGGTTAGTGGTGCTCTGGTGGCCTTCGCCTTCACGTAAGTGTCCCGCCCCCCCCCCC
>CM022472.1:4204076-4271616 GCA_011952105.1 Coreoperca whiteheadi
CCCCACTCTCCACTTCATCATCTCCACCACCCCCACCCGCACACACATTTACACCATCCTCAGAAAGACCCTTGTCGCCCAGCCTTGTGCGTCCGATACACCAGGCAATGCTGATCTTTCTCTACTATTTTCTCAGCGTGCTGTACTTCAGAAATCATCACCTCCAGTCCTTGTCTTTCTGCTATCTGCTCTGTTCTTCTTTGTCCTATCCCACGTTCTCTCTATGCTCTAGCCTTTTTCTTTTCTTTTGTTTATTGTTTTCTGTCGGTCTTGGTCCTTTCTTTCTCAAACTTTTTTCTGTAGTCTTGTCATTGTCTCTTTATCTCCCTCCCTCCTGCAGTCTACCCTTTTCTCCATTTCCATCTCTATTTCCTCATTGGTCATCATCACATGTGGTATCGTATCAGCAGGTCTTTCTCAACGTTTCATCGCCACCTTCATCTGCACAACCACCCGTAATCCTGAACTAAATTATTTTCTAATCTTCTGGATGATCATCACCAACCTCTGACCTACACTCTAAAAGTGAAAAGGGCACCTCTTAACATTTTGCAAACTTTGGGGAACCTCAGAGGGTACCCTGAGGTACTCCTTTAAAACGATTATCATAGTAGTTTCACGAACATCTTAACTTTTTGGATAGTTCTTCCAAGTGAGGAACCCTAAAGTCCTGAGAGTGAAAATTTGTTTTTAGAGTGTAGTCACCCCCCACAAACCCCAAACCTTGCCTGAAACAATCACCTTCAAACCTATCCCAAACATCATCCCCTTTACTGTCTGACCTAATACAATATAAAGTTCCACCGTCTCCTTCTCAACATTTTCTTTTCCCGATCTTCCTTGCTCTTGTTCCCTTGTATCCCCTATTTGCCAATTCATGCCGCTCTGATATTTCCACCAACCAGGCCGTGAGTCATCCCTTCCTCTTTTCTTGCATCTAAAGCCCTGACTTTGATCCCTTAAACATATGCTTAACAACACTCCCACCAGGCCCTCCACAGCTTTGGTTCCTGTCTTCATCTCATTCCAGATACCTTTCAGCCCCCTCTTTCATACGACCTCCTCCCCCTATCCTGTCATTACATTTTACCCATTTAACCGATTTCCCTGCCTCATCCCTCTGACACCCCTCTTATTCCTAACGTACAGCAAAGAGACAACAATGTAATACTGAATCACTTTCAGTGCTCTTAGTCAACTTCTCCAAACCACCTGTATGCTTTACTTGCTTCAAAAATCAGTTGCTTCTCTATTTTGGCTACATTTTGTTTAAATTACTCCAAGC
This sequence comes from Coreoperca whiteheadi, assembly GCA_011952105.1. Classification (NCBI taxonomy): domain Eukaryota; kingdom Metazoa; phylum Chordata; class Actinopteri; order Centrarchiformes; family Sinipercidae; genus Coreoperca; species Coreoperca whiteheadi. The sequence goes on from CM022472.1 coordinate 4,205,362, forward strand.
TGTTCATGCAAAATTCGTACCTTTCTGTTAATCCAATTCTTCCTGCCAGAAAGAGCAAGAAGACGTATGTTGGTGCTCACCCTGCTTAGAAGAACATTTATGGGATTTTTGTTCCTGGCTCGTAGCACCATAAAGAACTTAAAAATATTTAATGGTAGGAAAACCACAGCCCATTTATTTCTTTTTTTTAATGCTTTTATTTATTTAGATTTAGTTACATTTAATAAATACAACAAAGAGTGCAAATTTGCTCCTCTCGCCACATCTGTCAATTTATGTCAGGGAAAATTGTCTTGAATTTTTTTGCTGTATGTTGGGAACAAATGTCACCCATTGCTCCTTAGCTTGCCATTATCCCCACCCAGCCCTTGTCTGAATATAACCCCTACAATCCATAATTAACCCTTCTGCCCCCCTGCAAACTCAACCACACACACCTTTCAACACCACCTCGCCAACAACCATTAAAGCCAACATCCTGCCCCCAACCCAACCACACCCCCACCTCCCGCCTCTTCATCCTCCCCCGTCCTCCAGGCTGGAGGTCCCCGTCGGTCAGTCCGTGGGGGTGAGGGCGCCCCAGACACCTTTAACCCTTTAAGTGCCCAGGCTATCTTTTCGCTACAGGGAGGAACACCACCAGGGCTCACCGCCTCGTTCCCCCTCTCTCTCTTTTACCCGCACACACTCAAACACAAACACACATACTCATCTGTTGTTCTGACCATGTTAACGTACCCGGAGGCTCAGGTATTTAACACTCCTTCCTCTGCACGACCTGGGGAAGTCAGACTGAATGTGGGAGGGAAGGAGGGAGGCATGCTGGGAGGCAGGGTGTGGTGGGTGTAATCATTTGTGATTATGCTGAGGTAGTGTATAGATGAATACATATGAATTAAATATGTATGATATATGCAACTGGAGGGACTGAATGTGTGTTTGTGTGCGAAAACAAAACAAGTAAGTGAGCGAGAAAGAAGCTTGTGTATGCATCCTCCTCAGCTCTGTTGATGCCCAGTGCATGTCTGCCTTGGTGACTGCATGAAACTGAACACAACCTGTGATGCAGTAGACTGCATCACTCAGAAATATGTTAATGATGTTCGGAGTCAGTCACAGGCAAAGAACGTAGTCTAGTTAAATATGTTCTGTGAATCTTAGATCCAATAGCTACTGTCAAAGTGTGTTCAGATTGAATGCAAAGCAAATTCCACAGATGGTGCCATTGCATAAAAATAGTCAATGGAAATACATAGATGAGGATTGTTTGAGGTGCATGAATTGAGGTCAAGATGCTCAAGTTGAAAATTATTCAACATTGTTTCTGCCTGTCAACATATTCCATGAACAGACCAAAACAAATAATATGTCAGTCCATCTCTCAATACTTTCTGATATCCCTAACCTGTCTTTACTCACTTACACAAGCCCATTTGTTTCTACTTAAGATGTAAGACTTGTGTCACAAACATGTCATTTTCAAAAAAAGGTTACGTCAAAATCAAGCTGAAACTTGAAACTACTCAAACAGGAGTAAATAGTGCATTTGTTGGGAACTATTTTAAGCCAAAAATGAATACACTTTTGGTGCCCAAGTGAGTTTTTCAGTATATGTGGGATTGACTCTGAGCACACGACATGAAATTGCATTTTGTGTCCGCCCTGGGAGAGGTACTCCCTCTCTTATCCCACAATGCCTTGAAAAACGTTCACTTGCGTCTCATATAAAAAAGAATAGAGGCAGACATCTCACACCACACCACAGCCAGTGGTGTTACTTACTTCACTTTGCACTCAGTCTGAACACACAAATGTTTTTGATAGCGAATGTAAGTTATAGTCCTGTTCTCAATGTCATTGTCACTATGCGTTCACACTGCCAGCAACTAGAAACCTTAGCCACTGTTAACAATGGTTGACGTGTTTCTTTGGTAATCAAAAAGGCTGTCAGCACCCATTAGTATATGTGCTACATAAGAATAATCAAACTTATATTGGACAGTATTAAAGAAATGGGGTTGCTCACAGTCTGAATGCAGAGTGAAAAATGTTCAAGGTAACCAACACCAGCAAAGTAAATGAAGCAGCAAGCAGGATGGGGAAGGTGCACATACAAGCTTTTTATAGCACAGTTTTCAGGAGCCAGTTGGGATGAATTTAAAGTGATATAATACTTTGGTCAAACATTTCACAACTGTGTCAAAGTTCAAGAGTGATGAACCATCAACATACAGCATCAGAGCTACCAATGGCACCAGTGCCAATAACTGCAAACAAGAAGAAATGGAAATTATCATCCAGTTTTACCCGAATGTGATTGGTCTCATACAGTAAAATTACAGATTGAAAGCAGCACCAGTCACAGGTTCCCAGAAAGACAAGTGATGATGGTGGACGGATCGTGAACATAAATACGCAGCGAAAAGTGAAATTGTTCAATCAAACGTAAATATCACTTTGGCTAACAAGCACCTGCCCAAAAAGAGCAACAACAAAACAAGTTGGAAATCGCTCCACCGCTGCACCCTCCACAGCATGACTGCCCGCCGGAATAGAGGTGCCTCCTCCCCTCCTTCACTGGTCCCGTTACCTCTTTTCCTCTCTCCTCCCATCTCTCGCCCTCTCACTTTCCTAAATCGCCCTCTTCCATTCCCTTTTAGGGTGCTCTCCCACCATTGTCCCTCTCTGCTTTTCCTCTTCTCTCCACCCCCCACCCCCCCACCCCCAAGCAGGTACATCACAGAACCATTGTACAGGGAGGAGTTGTAGCATGGTCAGAGTGCAATGGCTTCATGATTTTAGGGGTTATAAACACAACAATTGCGCTTATGGCACCCTTCATCCTCCAAATAAATGCTGGATGAAAAACTGACTGAGAACCGCATGCAGTCGCAGTACTCTGTACTGTGAGAATGCCTTTGCTTTCTCTTGATGGGGTATGTGTGTGTGTGTATGGGACCATACACTGGTTTCTTGAGTCTCCACTCATGACGGATATCCTGAGTGTATGCGTATGCACTCTAACATGTCGAGAAAACCTGGAACCAGCGTTTTTCTTCGCCTGTGCTGATGTGCAAGCAAAAGAGCTTTGATAAAATCCCAAAAGATGATTGCAGATCTAATTAGGGCAATTTGTGCTCTAGGCCTGGTCTAATTGATCATTATGGTGTGATAAGATAAAAATCGGTGTAAATGGATGCAGCAATCGAGTTTCCTCTTCCATCCGTGAAGGTAATTCTTCATAGAGCTGGTAGCACAGCAGGCCACAGCAGAAGACAGCCAGGAGGGAAAGAGGTGTTTGCACATCCAGAGTCTCGGACAGGGGCCAGATTCACAGAAGAGCTCCTATTATAGATCTGAAGAAGTTTCCTGATAATTATTGTTGTGCAATATACACTATAAGACAGTACGTAAAACCTTACTTGTCTAATAACAAATGTAGGAGACAGGTATGTAGACATCCCATCCAGTCGTCATGGAGATGAGAGATGGGTGTGGGGGGGGGGGGTGTTGAATGAGATCGGGTGAGTGTGTATACAGCATGTGTGTTAGTGGGTGGGGGCTTTATTTAGCAGGTATGGCCATCTTGCTGTCCTTCCTTCTTTGTCTGTCTCTCATATGGATGTATTTTTTCCTGTTTCTACCAAACCCCCTCTCTCTTGTCTTGTGTCTGTCTTTGTTGGTCTTTCTCTATCAATGTGTGTGTGTTTCTATGTGTTTTTCCCTCTCCTTCCTTCCCTTCCTCCTCTTCTTCTTCTGTCTCTGTCTTTCGTTCTGTCGCTGTCACTGACTCTCGCTGTCTCCACCTTCGGTGAAACTCCACAGGAGCACCACCCGGTAAAGTTCTTCCTCTGTCCCCTGCTCTCCACCAACGGATCAAATTGGCTTCTCTCTCTTTCTTTCTTTTGTTCTTCTGATCGTTCGTGCTCATTCTCGCATTGTCACGCCTTGTCTTATTCTTCACATGCCACAGAAAACCATCCAAACACCATAATACTTTCGTCGGAGGTTTGATTTAAAGGGTTTGATTTGATGCCCACAGGTGTTTTGGAAGTACCAGTATTCCACGTTTGCAAATGATTCGTTTACTAGTTAAAATTTTTATGATACACACATTTTTCTGAAAATGTGCATCAAAGTGATACTCCAGCCACAGTCTCGTTAATGTTTTGGTTGTCAGTCATGCCCTGTAGGCTTAAAAGGTAGCTGTATGAACGTTTTTGTTTTGTCCTTCACACAGGTTAGGGCTGTGGTCAGTTTGAATTCATATGGTTCGAAGGATTACAAATAACTTCCACTGTCCATCCTTATGCTCAGTACATTCACTTCTTTTCACCAGAATAAGGCCACTATACTGCTTGCATCCCAATCCTCTTGCATGATGCTGTCAAACCCTCTGAGCAGGTGCATAATGGTGGTTTTCACATATAAATAATAATAATAATACTTTTTATTTAAAGGCGCCTGTCAAGGCACTCAAGGACACCGTACAAACAAGCTATAAAATATGAAGCAAAGAAAACACAAACTTACACGTCAATCAATCAATCAATCATATCATTAAAAGCTATTCTAAACAGGTATGTTTTTTTGTGGGTTTTTTTGTTTATTATTTATGTGACAGGGACCATGTGCAAGTACATTCATCTTACAAAAGAAAAGATGCTTTGCACCAGATTTAGCTACAGCTAAGTTCCATCCGCAGTCCCTGGGCAGATAAAACAATAAAAACATTAAAATGTATACATCTAAACATCAATATATATAACTTACTATCTATTTACAACTCCCTTTACATTCACACTTTAACCTAAGCTAACCCTGTACATACTGTCTACAATCAACCTTTTAAAATTGCGACAGTAAAACCTTACTAACCATAAACATAATCAGTGCTGACGTAGTTGGTTTTCTATTAATACCTTTCTAACATTTTGAGAGAAGTCCCTTAGGTCAGAGGATAATTTCAGACTATCTGAAAGATTGTTCCATTCTTAATCTGAACTTTAAATTGGGAAATTGATACCAGCTGTCGTATGTGTAGTGGTAAAGAATTCCATAACTCAGGACCTGCGCAACTAAAAGCCCTACCACCAAAGGAACTCATCTTGAAATTTGGAACAGACAATAGTTCTGCCTTAGATGATCTCAGAGAGCGAGCAGGAGTATACAGATGAAGAAGGTCCGAAAGGTAATAAGGTGCCAAATTATGTAGAGCTTTATAAGTAAGGAGTACAATTTTTTAATGTACACGGTAACGGACAGGAAGCCAGTGCAGTTGGAAAAGAACAATCCTGACTGCTGAATTCTGAATTAACTGCAATCTGTGAAGTTGTTTTTCCGAAAATACCAAATAAGAGAGAATTACAATAATCAATCCGGGATGTGACCAAGGCATGAAATAAGTACTTCTGTGTTGTGTTGTGAAAGTGAAGAACGGAGTCAAGCAATATTACGTAAATGAAAAAATGCAGTGCGTGAAATGTAGCCTATGTGAACCAAAAGAAAGCAAACCATCAAGTATAACCCCAAGGCTTTTCACTTGAGTGGAAAAGTTAACCGGACAGTTATCAATGGACAGATTGAATGATTGAGCTTTGGATTGAGCAGACCTGGCACCAACAAGAAGGGCTTCAGTTTTATTAGTGTTTAACTTAAAAAAATGATTAGTCATCCAGATGTTCACATCCTGCATTTAGTCAGATTAGAGGGTGGATGGGAATCGTTAGGCCTTGTAGAAACATAGACTTAAGTGTCATCAGCATAAAAATGGAAATGAATGACCATATTGGTGTGCCTGCCCTACTGCTCTTCCATTGGTCAGGAAAACAGGCTGTCTGGAGTTTCAAGTCTCATTCTGACCCAAAGAAGTAAGTAACCAGTGACCAGTGACCAGTAAGAAGATGAAATGAAATCCAGGAAGTTCAGTTAAAGTAATATGTCTGCGTATGAAGGCTCATCAGGTGCCAAAAAAACTGCAGGGCAGTTTATATCATTACTGCTTAACATTAACCCGCCCTGACATTTCTGCTGGTGAAGATGAGCCTTTTGGCTAAATCAGGCATGTTTATGTCACTAAATAATATGTGCTGCCACTGGAAAGTAAAGGAAATAATGCCAAGAGGCAACCATCATTTTAATCTCTGTCTTGAGAATTGCAAGGTAAACGGTAGCATGGCGCCGGTCACGTTGGAAAGCGGTCTACTAAAATGTACACGTATTACACACATTTGATTGGCCAATGCAGCGCGTTGCCTGACGATCTTGTATTCCGTTGAGTTAAGCTAGGTTCAAATTTGCATTTCTTTCCGAGAGCCATCTGGATCCCCGCTGCGCAGAAGTCTCAAATGAATAAGGAGCCTGTCTTAGACAGTGTCGCGCATGGGTATTGAGCCAGACGTTGTGTATTTTGTCATATTTTGGTGTATCAGTGTTATATACGAAAATATAGGGACATGATATTCTGGGACATGCCGATCATAAGGATGAACAGCAGAGTGTATAATGCAACAGTATGCTGCAGGAGCGGTTTGAGAGGTTAGAATCCAAGCTTTCAACAGCTTCTGTGCTCAATTAAGGTGAAAGTATTGAAGCCTTTTACAGCCACGCTTTAGTTCTACAGGTGTTGAGTTTGATGCTCAAAACTGATTTCGGGGGGGGAGTATCACCTTTTTCTGCCGTTTAAGGAACCGTCCATTTCAGTCAAACACATTTTTAGTAGGCGAGACAGAGTGCTAAAACAGTGCACATACATACTCATACATCGATCGTGAGACTAAAAGAGCCCTTATCATTATGCTAGCGTGTGTGTGTGTGTGTGTGTGTGTGTGTGTGTGTGTGGGGGGGATGTTTTTAATTCTTAACACCTATAGCCTTACTGGGCTTTACACTAATACTGTCAAGAGAGACCTCAGTCTTACTCAACTTCAAAGGAGGAGGGCCCATTGATTATCGATTGAGTCTCACTCTCGCACACACACACACACACACACACACAGACACAAAACCCTCACACGCGTACACGTAGAACTTCCAAGGCTCAGACTCAATCAATCAGCCTTGAATTGAATTGTATTGCGTTTTCTGCCACGGGAACCGAGTTCATAGTTAAAGAGCGAGCCTTGATGGACGAGCTCTCTTCTGCTCAGGCTTGGCCGGCGTCCAGGTTCCTGCTGCCTTGTGTGTTTTTGAAAATGGCTCATCTACTTACAGTAAAGATCAGCCCGGCTATTTACTCCCTTGACACCCCAATTTGTGCTCAGTGATATTGGTTTATGGGCGTACAAATCAGGAGCAGAATGTTCAGTTTTGGGCTTCGGGGAGGAAACAAGCGCCTTAAAACACACAACCGTAGGACTTTGTCATTCTGCCCTAAAGCGTTTCCTCCGGTCGATCGCTCATGACTCGTTTAACACCATTGGTGCAACGTGTTTGTTTGTGTTGTGACATGTGATGTCATGTTCTGCAAGCGACATCACATGTCCCAAGAGTCTCGCATAGCCTCCGTTTCCCGTACTTGTCTCCTTTCCGATTCCGGTTGCAGTCCTGACCGAAGACAAATACAAAAACATTGCCTGAAATCTGGATGTAACTGAAAGGAAGCTATGTGAAACATATCCGAATCTGTTCATTTAGTGTTTCCAAATTCCGGATTATAGCAACATAATCCTAGCCATGTAATACTTAAAGTTCACGCTTCATGTTTCCACATCTGAAACCCATTTCTTCTGAAGAACCAAACAGCGTGTCACTGAAAAAGAAAGAAAGAGGTTTGGCTGGGCACTCTGCCGGGAGATGCCTGTCGATATGGAATGAGTGAATGTCTATTGTATAATGGTGGAGATTATAATAAATGATGATGATGCTCTTGATGTCCATGAAACCAAATGGTCAGGCAACTGACCTCCCATCGGTTTCATGTCTGATGTGCAATTAAAAGTTTATTTTTTCTGCAGAAGAGACAGTAAGAGCTTTGAGTGTCCACACTGATGCAATGTACTGTTTTTTGTTTATACAAAACTGCTGCAAGTGTCAAGTCATGTGTTGCTTTTACTTAGATTGTCACTATAGAGTTTATGTTTAAGATAAATTCAACTTTGAGGACATACCCCTCACCCCCCTTTTGTTGGGGGTTGATAATAGCGGAGGGTGCAGTAAGACCCCTTTATAAATGTTCCATCTCTTCATTCATCCCCTCTGCTTTCTGATTCTCCTGTGACATTGTTGTTGTTCTTTGGCTGAACTCCAGGGGGAGCAGCAAGGGCAAAGACATCAGTACAATCAAATCCCTTCGTGTGCTGAGGGTGCTGCGTCCTTTGAAGACCATCAAACGACTCCCCAAGTTAAAGGTAGGGGCTCAGCAGGTCTGTTGGTGCACCTCGGTTCAGTACATGAAGTTTAGTTTTCTAGAATAAATCATATCAAGTAAACTGTCTCATTTCAAAGGCTCCTCTAAATGCGGCACAGAAGTAAAGTCTTCTTTTGCATGAATTTGGAGGACACAACAGCTTTGTTTTTTGCAGCCCTCAATGTATCATTCAATTCTTTAAAAGATGCAGCCCCCGGAGTGGGACAAAGCTTACATTGTATCTGTGTGTAAAAATGGGTGTGCAACAGTTTTTTAGTTATTAGAACGATGACAGATGCTCTTTTTTTTTTATATTTCCTCAAAACTTGGGTTTTATTTCCGTGGCTCTTTTCATCGGCTTTATTCCATGGTGGTGACATTGCACTCACCGAAATAAATGCTGAGATCCCAATATGTGGCGCCATTGCTGAAAATCGGTCCAAACAGGGCAACAAACACAAACTGTCAGATGATCTGACAGGTTGTAAACAAACCTCCAGGTTAGCCATATTTATTTGGAAGCGAAAACAAAGGCCATCGGAAAAATGATTCCCCAAACTGTCTGCCGTAAGCATCCATCACAGTTTACAGACCAACTTCCTGGTTGTACCTAGCCACAGTTTGTGCTTTAAACCTTCAGCACAGACAACACCATTTCTCTGGAGGTTGTTTAAAAGCATTCTGGCAATCGTTATTAATTGAAGTAGACAAGGCAGGCTAGGGCAAAGTGGGCAAAGCGTAACTCAACATTTCAAATTGCTATGTATAGTAGCCATAAGAACGTATTTGCCCATTAAAGGTGTAATAATTTAGAAAAATAATTGAAGGTTAATTGAATGCTATCAGAATACTAGAGCACTGCCCATAGCATTTAGTATTTTGAGAAATATGAAGGTTATCCCACTGTTGCCCCCTCTGTGTAGTCATACTGGTTTATCAGCCTACAAATGCAGCTAAAGTGTGTCCGTCTTGCAGGCTGTGTTTGACTGTGTGGTCAACTCTCTGAAGAATGTGCTGAACATCTTGATCGTCTACATGCTCTTCATGTTCATTTTCGCTGTGGTGGCCGTGCAGCTCTTCAAGGGCAGGTTCTTCTACTGCACGGACGAATCCAAAGAGTTTGAGCGCGACTGCAGGTGGGTTTCGGAAACACAAACCCAAAGCTCTCTGGCTCTGAAAGATGTTGGGCACTTCACAGGATCTTTGTTCAGTTTTCAGTTTAAAAAAACAAAAACAAAAAAACACAAGTTATTTATTATGACAGGTTGTTTTTCATGCAGGGCCAAGATTAATTTACAGTACTACAAGTTACTAAGAATAAATTGTTAACTAAATAAACTTTCACTCAGTAGCAATAGCATTTTTCATTTAGTATTTTTTAATTTGCACTATATGTACCAAGTGCTTCTAATTTATTAAGATCATGCTGCATGGTGATTCTACACTTTTAAAAAAATTTATTGATTGAAAAATGTTGTTACTTTTTCCGTTCGTCCTGCATTGTTAGCACTTGTGGTACATACAGTACTCTCAAAGCGCCGTGCAGTAAAACGATTACGAACGCTGGTGCTCATTCAGATGTGCTGTATGGAAAAGGCGTCTGTGGATTTGAACTTTTTGTTAAGTAGAAAAATATGAATCACAGTAGCCCCTTGGCCGGTTGTATCAGTTGTGCAGATGCTGCCACCTTGAGGGATTTGCCGGGTTGTGTCAATAAAAAGTGTTATACAATGAGAAAATGCTTACTCTACAAGAGTGGACCAACCCTAACTTCTCATTATGTAAAATATAAACACAGACGTAGGGTGTACAGTAGGTATGCACGCCTATTTCTGTTTTTACTATTGACACTTATCTTGGGTTCTCATTCCTGTTCCTTCAGGGGCGAGTACTTGGTGTATGATAGAGATGAGGTTAAAGCTCAGAAGCGGGAGTGGAAGAAGTACGATTTCCACTACGACAACGTGGCTTGGGCCCTGCTCACCCTCTTCACTGTCTCCACTGGAGAGGGGTGGCCGCAGTGAGTGGGATGCACTCATACACACACACACACACACACACACACACCTCTGAACTTATTCCTAATACACTCTCCAATTAGAGATCCTACTCATAACTCATTACTGCATAAATGTGTTTAACTACATATTCTAATTGTAAGAGGTTTGGCTTCCACATTTCCTAATTATGTAGTAGAGGGTTAGCAGGAATCTTGAAAAAAATGGCATTTTATACAACTGCTGTAACCCAAAAGGTCAAGATGTTAATATAAAATACTAAAGTGAAATAAATTAATTTAGTCTTTGGTTGCAATATCAAGAAATATCGAATCAAATAGATTCATTTAAACCATAAATGTGAAGCTGGAACAAACAGGCTGTGGATTAATGACATATTTACTTGTAAATACCTTATTTGGGAATTTTTATACATTTAGCAGCATAACATTAGACAGATTTAATTATTAATTATTATTATTACAGTATAATTATACTGTTAATAATAATACACATCGTTTTTATGTAGATGTGATGAGATTTATTATCGAACCCATAACTCATTTTTATTTTTTATTCCAATTCTCTGTTCCTCTCGCAGGGTGTTGAAGCACTCAGTGGACTCCACCTATGAGAATCAGGGCCCTAGCCCAGGTTACAGGATGGAAATGTCCATCTTTTACGTGGTGTACTTCGTTGTCTTCCCCTTCTTCTTCGTAAACATCTTTGTGGCTCTCATCATCATCACCTTCCAGGAACAGGGGGATAAGATGATGGAGGACTATAGCCTAGAAAAGAATGAGGTGAGGACAGAGTCTCGAGGTCTCGTGTTTAGAATTTGTTAAAGAGTTGAAAGACAAAAGTAATGTAATTGCAACTCCTCTTTCCTCTCCTCTCCTTTCCTTTCCTGCTACAGAGAGCATGTATAGATTTCGCCATCAACGCCAGGCCTCTGACTCGCCACATGCCGAAGAACAAACTGAGCTTCCAGTACCGCATGTGGCAGTTTGTGGTGTCGCCGCCTTTCGAGTACAGCATCATGGCTCTGATCGCGCTCAACACCATCGTCCTTATGATGAAGGTACAAGGCTGTCTCTCAGTGTCTTCTGCTAGCTGTGATGTTTTCCTTGTGACAAATGACAAGAACAAACTTACAGTATTGTAATGCTGATACCAACAATGGCAACTGATTTTTACACCAGTATATTTTATTATGTACAGCTCTTTACTTGCTGTATATTGTAGCAGCACAAAGGAATTCCAGAGTGGGTGTGATCACCACTGCTGTAATGTAATACTCTCGGGGCCTTAATATGAAGAGAATTTACACAAAACTATTCAGCTATAAAAAGTACCATCTCAGTTGGGTTTCCAAGAACTGAACACATTCAGAAAGCTGCATTAGTCAGCATGTTTGTATTAAAAATGGATTAAATAACTATGCATAAAGTGAAAGGTGTTGCTTGTAGTGAAGAGCACACAGAAAATTATCCCTCTGCAGAGTCCCGCAGCTCATTTTTGCATCTCAGTTCCCTCTCATCAATCCTGTTTTCAGCGAAAAAACGCTCTTATAAACCCACTGGACGCTTCCTGCCCAGCACCGAATGGCAGCCGGACAGAGTTAGGGACCAGCTGGTAAACATAGTGGAGCATTTAAAAGCTAAAGAGCCAGATATGGGGCGCAGTTAGCTCAGTCAGGTAAAAAACGTGCGCCCAGGCCTCACATAATCAAGCTTGATGCATGTGATCCCCCCCCCCCCCTGTCTCCCACATTTCCTGTCTGTCTTTGGCTCTCACTATCAGAAATAAAGGCGAGAGAAGCCCGAAAATAAACTTAAAAAAACAAAAACAAGAAAAGAGCCAGATATTTACCTCCAAAACAGAGCTAAAAGAGAGTGACTAACAGACTTATATTCATCCGGTTATTCTATAACCATGCTAATGTTGTTCTGTGACTGCTGCGTGTGTAATTAGATTACTGTTTGCTAACATGTTAGCCATAGCAACTTTACAAGGCCATGAGAAACGTGTGCATGATATTTAGCCTAGCATTTGGAGTTATGACAACAAAAAAACCGAATTAATACAGCTGTAGTTTAAAGGTTAATTTCCTGATTCAAAACTTTTTTATGTCAAAACCAACTCCTCTTTTGGACTTCTGATCCTTGTTTTGAGAGGATACGATTGGATACTGTGAGCATTCTTTCTGTACTGGGGAGACGGTGCTGCTTTCCCAGAACTCTGCACTTGGCACACTCTTTGCTTTTGGGTTCACATTTGACTGTTCTCATTCGCTGTTCAACCTTTTTTTTGTGTCCCTAGTTTGACGGTGCGTCATTAACGTATGATGACGTCCTGAAGAACCTCAACATCGTGTTTACCACCTTCTTCTTCATGGAATCAGTCCTCAAGATCATCGCTTTCGGGCCTCTGGTAAGGCTGAAAACCGCGAACACAAGAACAACCGCAAGCACCTAGACCTACACACACACACACACACGAACACGCACTTATTTCTTATCGAGGTTGACCCAGTCTATATGCTTCAGTGTTTCATCCTATTATTCATTTATAAAGCGGGTTATTTTGGTAGGCAGATCTAGAGCATGTTCTTCCTGTCCCGGAAAAAAACCCAGGGCGTACCGTGTCGCGCAGCAGTCACGCTATCAGCCTCCTTCCAGTCTGTCTCCACGGTAACAACAACACCATTGGCCAGGGGCGTGTGCCTCACCGCCTCTTGGTTTCAGCTCCAGGAGGATGCGATTGGCTCTCTGCCTTCTCATTTGGCTCTGACTTTTCTCTCTCTCCCAACAGAATTACTTCAGAGATGCCTGGAACATTTTTGATTTTGTCTCCGTCCTTGGAAGCATCACTGACATATTAGTGACAGAACTAGGGGTAAGTGGCGCGAAGTGCGAAACTTGTCGGTTGCAGCTGAACACTAGTTGATGATTTGTAACATCGAACAGGCTCGGTGGAGTCAAAGGAAAAATCGTCCTTGCGTTCAATGTCTAAACCAGTCTTTTGATAGATCTGGGGTTCTGTTTTAGTTTAGTTAATGTCTGTTCTCAGTAAATATACATTTTCATTTAATCTTTTTGGCTCACGACCCTGAAAATGCTGCAGTACCTACTCAAATGTCTTACTGAATTTCCTTTAAGTCAGTTACACATCACACCATGTAGTCACACGTACACAGAGGTTGGGCTGAAAGGGATGACGTGCAGGGGGAAACAGCTAGCCTGGCTCTTTCTAAAGGTAACAAAAGCCACCTTCTGTGCACGATAAATCCTGAAGCCTCTGCTGGCTGCCCTGGCAACCTCACAGCGACAACAAGACTGTAGGAAGTCACTACTCCTGGCCAAGAAACAGTCCCACACAAAGCACAACGTGTCGTTTTTACACTTTGAATACAAGCAAACGTACAAGATATAACTATAATATTTAGTGAGCTTCAGAGGCGCTGGTAAGCAGATTCTGTTTATAACTATTTCCCCCTGTTTCTAGTCTTTATGCTAAGCTTTGCTAACCAGCTACTGTGATAATGTCATATTTACTGTACAGACACTAAAGTGGTATCAATCTCCTGATCTAAAATAAGCATGTTTCCTTAAGCTAAAGCTTTAACTAACACAACACTTTTGTTTCCTTGCCAAATTGAATCTCGCTGTCTGTCAGACTGCCAATGGTGCAGGCAGATACATTTGTTATGCTAAAGAGATTAACAGAGCAACTAACATTAACTAATAGTGACCAATGCTCTGCGTGTGTCTGTATGCTGTGTGTACATTATTCTATGGAAGGTTTCATTCTAAAATCCATTCAGAATAAACAAATCTTTGATATTATTTACCTGGCACTTTCTTTTGTGACAATTTTTCACCTCAAATTCATCAAATTTGTCTTTTTGGAGCGAAACCTTCCACGCAACTTAAGTGTGCAGTCTTGGATTGGTGTGCAGCATTCCTTCAACCCCAAACGTCAAATAATTGGTCCACAAGTCCACATCATCCATATTCAAATTTCAGCCCGTGTAGTTAAGTGTAACTGGAGAACAGACACGTGGAGTCTGGTGTTTGGGGTTAAATGGTAATCTGTACCAATCACAGATTGTGCCTGTTGTGTGTTAACACTCACTGTTAACTATGATTTCGTTGTTTGAATGTCTATCAGTATGTTGGTGTTTTATTCTATACATTTGAGCTTAATAGCTTATAAGATTATATATGTAAGAATAAATATTTGAGGAATTCACTAGCAACTTCAGCCCCTCTCTGCTGTCCAGCTGCTGTATATTTTTGACCTCTGACCTCTGGGCTTCATTTATGAACTTACTAAACCTCTTTAACTTGTACTGAAGTCTTCCTCTCATTCACACTGACTAGAATTAGCAGTAAGCGTGCTAATTACTGCAAAACAACTGTGTTTTCAGACGATCAAAGACATCCTCTGGCCATGTTGGAGGTGCTGAATTTGCATCTCAGCTGTCTGAACACACATTGATTGACATCAGGGCTGTTGTCAACAGTGAACTGACCATTTCAGACATCTGATTGATTTTCTGTCAGCTTCAAGCAGCTAACCTGCCGGCGAAGCCCGTCGGATCTTTACACGAGCTAGCTCCTCAACTAAAAGCTAGTGTTAGTCTTGGCTGGTAATCACATGTGGATGTTGACAGGTTGCTGGGTTACATAATTACCTTGTGAACAAAGCCAAAAAGCAGGTGTTGGTTCAGGTTAAGCTGGCCCCATCTTGTTACAGCTCTGGAGACTAAATTTCCCCACAATCTACCTAATAAGAACAGACTTTTACTCTACTGACTGACAGTTGCAAGATAGCCCCAGATCATAAGGAGAAAAGAAGGCTCTGCACACTTATGTCCTGTGCAGGCATCTAACAATAAAGCCAAGCCAAGCACTTGGCCTCTTCTTTCATCATTGTTTGACTGAAGGGAACCCCATAGCGTATAATGACATACGGTGAGCACAGTGTCTGTCATGCGAGCACAGGAAATTCACAATTGACATTTCTATTTTCCAAAATCACAAGAGACTACAAATACAACATATCAAAAACTGAGGAGAAATGAATACAGGAAGAAAATCAAAGAATCAAACTGGCATGTCAGTGGAAGGGGAGGGAACATTGCACAAATATTGCACATGTTTAAATACTTTAAGGTTAATGACTTCACTTACAATAGATTAACATGGCAAATTTAGATTACTTCAGAGTTTGTAGGGGGGGCTTCTTACTATCCAGTGCTAAAGCTAAACTAATAAAATACATTGTTACTCCCCTCGAGTAGAATCAAAGGCTCAGGTCGTTCTTGTTTTAACAGACATTTATCTGGACAGAAGCCTTCAAAATGTCTTGTACATGCTAGTCTTGTAGCCCTTTTATGTCCCAACAATGCTGACAGAATTAGGAAAGGAAATACATAAACTTAAATTAAGCCTCCAAAGGCAGTGTTTTACACATAATAATAAACGAAAAATCCATACAAAATGAATGAATAAAGTGCACATTCAACATATAAGAAAATACACTCAATTGGTTACTTACACATTAACACACGGTAACATAACTTACACATGTTCACAAATGGCAAAGCAATTAACACAGTAAAACACATACCTCATTGGCCTCTCTGACTCAAGATGAATAAACTTGGGGGTTTAAGGGTTCTTCTTAGACAAAGACAGTGTAACGTCCTGGCACTTCTTACAGGCGTAACTCTTAAAGACACGTTACTAGCGCAGCACCTCGTGTGGCTCTTCTACTTGTAGTGCACCGGAAACTATCCTGAAAGCAACAATTAAATGATTCCCAAGCGGAACAAAAAAGTAGGTTCCCTCCTTGTTGTATGGTTTTAGCTGAAAAATATGAAATGAATTGACATTTATTACTTATTTATTCTAATGATTCTTCAGCACATTTTTAGTATTTATTGACCTTTTAAATGTGAAGTGCATATTATGAACGGCAGCTACATACATGGTTTTCTAATAGAGCTGACATCAAAGAGGGGCTGAACACACTGTATCTCAAATCGCTCACTAACTGTTGTTGTTGACTTGAAGTTGTGTTTCACTGCCTTTTTAATGACACCCATAATGATTCCGTCTTCCTCTTCTATCTCTTTACATGCTTTCTTTAAACCTCTCTACTTTGTTGGCGCCCTACGCCCCTCCCACTCCCTCCTCCTCTGATAAAATCCATCCAATCAAAATGCACTATGAAATCCTTCATCGTGTTCTCCATCCGTGCTGCGCCATGACATGTGGTGGTGGTGCTGTGATGATGATGATGATGATGATGATGATGATGATGATAATGATGGTGGTGGTGTGCATTTCGCCCCATGCCCCTGCCCAATAAAAAACACGACCAACCCCCCCACCCCCAAAAAATTGTCTCTCACCCACTCACAATGTACTACAACTTACCAAAAAATGTAAAAAAAAAAATGAATTTAAAAAACTCCCTCCCCATTCATCTTTCTACATCTTCGCACATGTAGAATCTGGTTGGTTTGTAATTTATCTCTCAAAGCTTTCTGCTGCATCCTCATTGGTCATGCGTACCCCCGAGCCATTCCTTACCCCTTTAGTCACCTGCTCCCCCATGACCAGTCTTAACCCCAGTGCATGCGCTTCCTGGCTGATGACCCTTTAAGCTCTCTGTACTTGATGACATAAAGAGGTTCATTATTAACGTAATACATTTTTACATAGCAATACACGTATCTAGATGTTTATACGAATCCCTAGAAAACAAGTTTTGCACATGTAGGTGCAGTGTAAGATTTAATTTACTCGTGCTTTGATCCGTACACAGCGCAAGAAAAAGCCCTAAATTCATCCCAATTTTCCAGCCAGGTGAATTGGTGATAAAGAACACGGGCTGCAAATTGTATCTGCTTACCTGTTATACAACAGAACTTCCATATTTAGCTCACGGCAACAGTTTTGTGCACCAAATTGTGCTTCTTTTTTTTTTTTACTCACAGCATCTGTGTGTGGTAGTGCCGATCATCCCAAAGATCACATTTTGTGAAAGTGCATCAAGTTAATAACATTTAATATTCAATTTATACTCTTTGCAACAGTATGAGGGTATGCGTATTTGTGTTATCGTGACAACATTAGCAGCTAGTATTTACCAGCACTTGGTTCATGTGCATTTTGTAAAACAATCGGATGCCTATTGACATTTTTTTATCTCACACTCTTAGTGTAACTAAATAAGTGAATGTGTGAATCAGCGTTTACGATGTGCTCGGCCCCACCGGCCCTTACTGGTCTGCATGTAGGCTAGTTCCTTCCTCAAAAAGTATGCTGCCATGCCAAGCCACGCCTGCACTGAGGCTGCTCGCTAATCCCTCCTCCCTCCTCCCTCCTCCCTCCTCCCTCCTCCCTCCTCTCCCTCTCTCCCTCTTCATGCTCCTCTTCCTGCCTTGCCTATTAACCACACAATGCCGGGGGCCTCACTGGGTAGTTTGGCTGTTTTACATTACATTACTCTCTCTGTGACACTGTCAAAATCACCAGCAAAAAATCAGCAAATTCATCGGACGGAATCCATCTCGAGACCATAGCCCCTTAGTGTTAAAGGGCATTTTCACACGTGGTCTTGATACTTCTTTAGTCGTCTAGCAGAAGGAGTCAAACCTGGATAGAGGCATACTCAGTAACACTGTTCGGCACCTACGTCACACCTGTTGAGCATTTAGCAAGTTTTGCTTTCTTTCATGACCTTTATGCTGGTACTTTAGTCACACAACCATGCAAAAGCTATGAAAAACATCTATGCCTCGGCGTGTGGCATGTCACAATCCCGCTGCACCTCCAAACAAGGCACATAATAATAACCCACAAGCCCTAAACATTTAAGAAGTTTTTGGACCATAATTCCTTTTCTCCAAATTCCACCACAAAGAATCCTATTGCACCCAATGAGGGATGACGTTAAATGTGTCATGTAGACCTATAACATATAATATTATACAGTACATTACACTTATTATGTACATAATAACATTTGGTGTGGGCTCAGAGAGCACCAGAGCATGCTCGAAGCAAACCCTAGACACTGGTTTGAGATCAGGCTAACTTCCTTAGCAACACAGCCCGGGAAAGAAACAAACTCCAAGCTTCAACCCAAGTGTGACGCACGAAGTTTATCCAACTCAGAAACACAATGGCTGCCGTTCTCTGGAGATACGACGCCAGATTTGGGCTGATTTTGAAAAGAAAACTTGAGCTTTTCTTTTAAAGAGTAAGGTGTCACAGAGAACCCTAAGCCATGCTCCTTAGGCCACAGAAAAAGTGTGTGTGTGGGTGTGTTTGTATGTGTGTGTGTGTGTGATTGACTGTGTGGTTGTGTGGTTGACAGGCACAGTGCACTGTGCTCCATCTTGTGTGGCCTGCTTGCCCCCCAGAGATCAGTGCATTTGGTTCTCTTAAAAAAAAAGCGTTCTGCTGTACCAGATTGGATGATGACCTTTAGACTCTTTGAATTATGATTTTCCTTATTTCCTCTCTTTTTCCTTCTTTTCTCTTTTGACCCTGTCTCTGTCTTTCTTTCATTTATACTTGTATCTACTAAGAGCCATTATGTTTGCAGTTGGTTATGTTTTGTTTGGGTTTGACCCCCCCCCTTCGCTTTTGTCCTCTCTCTCTTCCGCTGTTGTTTTTGGTTTTTGTGTTTGGTAGAGGGAGGCTCTGCAAGTGTCATGTGCTTGGTGAAACTGACTGTGGTCTCCCTCTGTGCTGTAGAATAACTTCATCAACCTGAGCTTCCTGAGGCTATTCAGAGCAGCTCGCCTCATCAAGCTCCTGAGACAGGGAGAGACCATCCGCATCCTGCTGTGGACCTTCGTCCAGTCCTTCAAGGTATTCAGTCGTTAACAGATAACGCCCATACAGGTCGCCACAGTACGCGTGGCTGCTCTTACAAATATGTCCTCTCTCTTCATCTTCTCTGGTAGGCTCTGCCATATGTGTGCCTGCTCATTGCCATGCTCTTCTTCATTTATGCCATCATCGGCATGCAGGTGAGTACTGCCCACCTGGGTGTTTTAGGATTAACTGTATAGCTGGGAGGGTCTGGGTTTTTTTCTCTAAATGTGTGAACAGCATATAAAATCCAGCGATGGAAGAAACATTCACCTAAGTACACGTACCAATACTACAATGTAAAAAATACTCCATTTCAAATAAAAAGTCCTGTATTCAAAAATTACAAGTAAAGAGCTAAAGTAAAAGTACAGAAGTAATATCCGCAAAATGTCCTTAAAGTATCAAAACTAAAGGTACTTCTCATGCAGGAACAATGGCTCCTGTCAGTGTTATACTGCATATTGTAATTGTGGATTATTAATTATTGTACTGATGCATTAATGTGTACGCAACATTTCAATGTTGTAGCTGGTTGAGGAGCTAATTTTAATATGCCATGTACTGCAGAGTCATTTGATTTATACAAATGCATCGTATGTGTGTGTTTTGTATAGGTGTTGTAGGTAAAATCTGAGCAGCAAAGTAACTAAAGCTGTCAAAGAAATGCAGTGGAGTAAAAGTACAATACTATACAGTTTTGTTTTATCTTGTTTGTGATTGCTTTCTTTTCCCCGCTGTTTGTGTGTGTAGTTGTTTGGGAATGTGGCACTGGACGAGGAAGAAGGGAGTGCCATCAACGAGCACAATAACTTCCGAACCTTCATCATGGCCCTAATGCTGTTGTTCAGGTGAGTCTCTCAGCTTCTCCTTCACACACACGTATCCAAATGTTCACGCAGGCCTCCTCCTTTCTCAAAATGTGAGCATCTGATCCACAGGAGTGTTCGGTTTTCCAGCTGGGCTCCTTCGTGGATTGCTGTCACACACTCTCACTTCCCCATACATTGCCAATGTAACTGACGGCTGAACATTTCTAAATGAATGTGATTTCCCAAGCGTATATATTGTGTACACATATTTTATATCAACATGTTCGGTAACTCCAGCTCAATCTCACAGTCCAGTTGCATTTGTTCATGTGTACAGATATGTGTTTGTGTTTGTGTATGTATAAATGCATTTGCTTGTGTCCCAACATGCTGATGCAGGACATAGGTGCTACTTCCATGATTTCATCCCTGTATTATCTGTCTGCTGAATTCTCATGTTCCCAAAGCGGCGCCACAGCAACGTACTCTGCTTGTTCGTTTTAAATCTGCTTGTTCAATTAAATGCTCTTAGGTGTGTGCTCACTCTTTCATGTGTTGCTATGCGTTTCCCTCCACGCAGGAGCGCTACAGGCGAGGCGTGGCATGAGATCATGTTGGCTTGCCTGGGTGGTAAGAAATGCGACCCGGCCTCAGGGAACACAGAACCGGAGTGTGGCAGCACCTTCGCCTACACTTACTTTGTCTCCTTCATCTTCCTCTGCTCTTTCCTGGTGAGAAAAAAAAACAAACAAACACAGAATGTCCCTTTAACCAGTTCAATAAATCAAATTGGGCATTCATGTGTTTTTTTTGTATTATTTTTTTTTTTGGCCGTTGCATCACATACCAGTGCGCGTACATGAAAACCTCAAGGAATTAATATATATTCCTCAGTACTCCCTCTTTTCCTGGTGTTACTTTATAGTGTTCAAAGTGTGGATTTATTATTTAACCCTGGCTACCATGTTCCAAGATGGCTAAAAAAAAAAAGTTTTCTACTGTGTTGTGTGGCCAATGACGCTGCAACTGTTCGTCCTATTACGCTGTGCTGACAGCACGTGCAAAAGAATAACTTTTTGAGGCTCTGAGAAAGTTTTAAAAATGTTAAATCTTTATAGTTTCATAATTTTCAACGCAAAGCATGGTAATTGATTTTGTCTGCTTTAGAAGGTGTCTTGTCAACAATTTTATAAGCGTATCAGTGGAGGTCTTTGGGGGGAAAATGCTGTTTGGGCCGCAGGGGATATGTTGCAGTACTGCAGCTGGCCACAAAAGAAATATTGGCAGCAAGACAGACTCTGCCTTTTCATATCCAGCTGTAGATATATGGATTAAAGTAACATGCCTGCTGCCTTGGAATATCAGTCATATCAGATATCTCAACTGTCATCACCATTAAAAATAAATGCAAGTAACAAAAATTCTCTAAGCCCAAGCTAACATCTTTCTTACATCTGAAATCCATGAAGTGTTTGGGTATTAAACCTTGACAAGAAAAGCTTTTGCTTTGAGTTTGTCAATCTTGTCCTGGTATCAGATGCTGAATCTGTTTGTGGCCGTCATCATGGACAACTTTGAGTACCTGACCAGAGACTCCTCTATCCTGGGGCCGCATCACCTAGACGAGTATGTAAGGATATGGGCCGAGTACGACCCTGCCGCCTGGTGAGTGGCACACTCACACTCACACACACAGACACGCACACACACACACACACACACACACAGGCCGTATATGTCACACAAAGCGATACAAAGGCAGAAACGGACATGAAGTAGCAAATACGCAGATATACAAACTGTATTGTAGAAATATGACGGACACACACACACACACACACGGTGCTAATGTGTAATATAAAACGAAGTTAGTCAAACATTAGATGTGTCTACAGCAACCTTGAGCTTGGGAAAGGCGCTATCTAAATAAAAGGTATTATTACTATTATTACACACGTTTGGACGGTCTTATGCTGAATGTGAACTCTTAACCTCTGACTTTCTCTCCCGTCCCAAACCGGGGGCAAAGACTGGTGTCATGATCTCAGCCAAGAAGTGTTATGATGAAACAGGATCTACATCACGTCATGTTAGGAGTTAAAAGTGGATTGGTTAACGCTGGCCTGTCAGAGAAAAGAGTTATCCAGCTTTCTCCCTGTCTTTCTCTCTGAACCTTTCTGCCTTCTTTCTCAAATTGCACAGTGTGTGCACAGTTGAGATGAATGTAACCCTCTCCTTGTCCTCTTCTCCCCTCTGTAATGAGTGTGTGTGGGCATGCATGAGGGGAAGGTGTCTTACACCTCTTTTTCTCAGTGTAAATTAATGCTCTCTCCTCTTCTACCTCTCCTCTTTCTTCTTCTTTACCATCTTATCTCCTCTTTTTCTTTCTCCACTCGCTGTGTTTCTCTCTCTGTATTCTTTGTGTTCCCTCACCTAACCTCCACTCCTTGTATTTTTCTTGCAGCGGGCGCATACATTATAAGGATATGTACAGTTTATTGCGAGTTATCTCCCCTCCCCTGGGCCTTGGCAAGAAATGCCCACATAGGGTGGCCTGCAAGGTTTGGACCAAACCCCTAAAGCACAAACTTAAACGCAACCTGCTCGCCTTTAAGAGACTGGAATGAATGTCGCTCTTTATCACTTTTAACACAAATTCTTTCCTACTTCAACTTTTTATTTCATTTGGTTTGAGTTTTCTGTTTGGGTTTGCATTATGCAGTTGTTTTAATCATCATTTCACCATTGAATCATTTTTTTTTGGGGGGGCGGGGGGTTTCTGTTGTATATGCATTCTGACTTGACAATGAGAATGTTTGGGACAATGCAGAAACGCACACACACACTCTTGTACACACTCTCACACACACACACACACACACCAATGGCGGTGTGTGAAGCATGAGGTGGTGCACTGCACTCGCTATTGTCTTCTGACTGAACGCTGGGAAAATGACATTGATTTGTTCACGTTGAATTCAGTATTATGTAAACACTAGAGTCTAGACTCCAGTCAGCCATTGTCTTTTATTTCTGCTTGCTGTCTACTCTTGCCTGGGCAGAAAATGGTCGAGCCATGTGCATTGTTCTTGTTTGAGTTGGGGTTTGGGTGAGGGAGGTGGGGTTACTTTAGCACGGATACATAAGCAGAGAGGGCTTGGTCTGAATACTGCCACCACGCTAACCTTCATGTTGTGAGCGAGGCCAATGTTTTCCAGCCATGTGTCATCAAGGCTCAGGAGTCTTCAGGCTTTGATCATAGCCTCTCACACAGCTAATCTGCTGATCAACACAATTGAAACCAGCGGATTGGTTGGAACGAAAAACTGCAGATTCTCGTGCCTCCATGGCACATGTTTGTGAAACAATGTGCTACGCTCTCTCTAATATTTAATTGTACATTTTGAAGCCACCGTGTGTAGATGTTTTATGTGATGGCTGGTTTGTAGAAAAGATGAAACAAAGCTAGTGAAACTAGACCTAGTGTCCTTTTTGATGTTACCGCGGAAAGTCAGAATTTTAAAATGCTACACGTAGTGGCTTTGAGGGCTTTAAGGATTCATGGTATCAAAACGATCGTAAGGCCTGTTACAAGCTCTTAATAAGGAATCCACACAACAATGCAAAGGGTAATGCCCCAGGGTGTTCCTTGCACATTAAAATATGTGTAAAGTCCAAAATGTGTGACACATTGGTAAAACGTGCAGCAGCATCGGGCTACTAAAATGAGCAACTACCAATGAGGAAGTTATTTTCTGTAAAAACAAGTCAGATTTGTCATCTTGCATTCTCGACCCACTGGAATCTACTGTAGCTTTCATTTTCTTTTCAAGGAACCCTTTTCTTTTATGGTAAATACTCCTGACCCAGATTGCACTGATATTACATCCCCTGTGCACTTTTGTTATGTGAGCAGAGAGCCACATGCTTGTGTTGGCACACCTTGAGGGGAGAATGTAACAGGCCTTATGGTGCAGTTTATATTCAGTGTTACCTGAACTACTAAAAGAATATGGCCAAACCTGCTCTGTTTGTGGCTCTGGTGTGTGGGGAAAGAAGGAAAGGGGCAGGGTGTGTGTGTGTGATTTGGGGCAGGGACTCTGGACTTAAAAAGGTCTTGTGTCCACCAGGTACCTCCTAAGGAACGTCCTGTGTCGACAGATGCTTGTGGGAAAAATCGTTGGTCGTGACATCTGCGTTTGCTTTGTGACTGTCAAGGTCTTTTTAAGGTGCTGCAGTCTTTGGTTTAAGAAACGGTTAAAGGGTCAGTTCACCCAAATCATAAAAGCAAAACATATTTTGCTACTTACCCCTGGTGATATCTAGCCATGCACATACAGTTGTATATGCTGAGACATTGGGTCTGTCCCAATACTCACACTTTGTATTGGGACAGAGCCCAAAATGCCACAGTGCCCAAAGAGTATTTATATTTATACTTACATAGTAGTATTTTTATCTATAAACTGGAAGAGGCCATCTGTGGCTGGAGCAAATAGTACCTTGTTCAGCTGAGTTCAGATGCTTTGTTGGTTTTATTTGATTTTCACATAATGAACAAATAAGTAGGGTCAACCATACATCATTACAGTTACAATCTTATCTGGAGTTATCTGGAAACACGTAGGTTTGCTTTGTATTATTTGTTTCTATTGTCATTGTGCTAACTGTTAAAAAACCCACACCATCTGCCGCTGGCTGCAGATTCGTGGTGCTGTGTGTTCACATGGTGCCACTTTACACCATGCAGGCAACAGCATCATTTACTCAAGAGGCATTTTTTCCATTTTTGGAGCTGTTGGTCATACTACTTCTGTGATTTGGCTCAGCTGTTTCAGAGCTATAAGACCAGTAATGTGACTGGCTGACAGTGTATAAATTAATCTCCAGACCCTTTGATTTATATTCCCCTTCATCCAGCCCTTTTGCACTTGGCGCTGTCATGAACCAACATGAACGAAAATATCAGGCGTTCTTGGACACAGTCCGAGCGCCTCAGACCTACCACTTTGTGCTTGTTGTTGCACTTGCATGATTAATGTAGGGCCCTAGTCCCATTGAATCTGTTCACAGTGAGGTCTGGGGATTATCATGAGTAACTGGGACACTGTTTCAGGGCTGTGAACACCATAAACTAAATTCCATCCACCTCCATCGTAATTGAAGTGTCGACAGAAATCTCGGAGTCATATATCGCAAAGCCTGGGCGCACGAAGCCGAAACGGTCCGCATAGCTAGGTACGACAAGAGGTGAGCGACGAAACATATCTATGTGATGAGGGTGACCTGGCCTTCTAGAAGCCAAGACCTAGCTGCTAGCACTGTTGGGGTATCCCAACCGTTCCTGTCATCATCAGGGAGGGCTCCCATGAACACCTGGAGGTGCAGCTGTGAGCAGAGGTTCCTGGTGGACACGCAGCCTCAGTAACGGACTGCATTGACTTGTCATTGTGACTCCCTCCGACCTCTGCAGCGGTGCTTTTCTTTGCCTGCTAGAAGCCCCACTGCCTGTTCTATCCGAGCGGCGAAAGAGGGCAGAGACTAAATAAATCCCAAATCCCCTTTTCACCTCGCATAGAACGGTATCTCAACAACAACTAACTAAGCTAAATAACACCTCCTCCTCCAACCCCCCCCCCCTTCTTGTCCAACCTTTCTCCCTCCCCTCCTTCCTCTCCTCTCCCCTTCTTTATGATATACCAGACTAGAAGCCACGTAACACACCCCCTCGTTCTCTCGCTTTCTCTCTCTTTCTCTCTTTCTCTCACCACAGCAACCATATACCCACAGCGATAAAAACAATAACCTCTGTGTATTTGTTTCCCTCCCTCTTCCTTCCCTTTGTTGGTTACTTTCTTTTTTCTCCTCATGTCTCCTCCTCCAATAACACCTCTGTCTGTCCCCCCCCCCACCTTCGTTATCCCTCGCCCTTCCCCTCGTTGTTTTTCTTTTGTTTCGTTTTCATGTCGTCCGTCTTCGTTTGTTCTGTCCGTCGTGTGTGTGTGTGTGTGTGTGTGCGTGTGTGTGCGCGGGTGTTTGAATGCATGTGTGCATGTGATGGGTGTTTGTGTGTGTGTGTGTGTGTGTGTGTGTGTGTGTGTTTGTGGACACCCCAGCGGCCGGATCAGTTACACAGACATGTATCAGATGCTAAGACACATGTGTCCGCCGCTAGGCCTCGGGAAGAGGTGTCCCGCCCGGGTCGCCTATAAGGTAGACTCGCCCCCCACCTTACCCCTCCACCCCCCTCAACCACCACCGCACCTTCTTCTGCCCCTCCCTTCTTCTCCCGTCATTCCTTTCTTCCCTCCTTTTTCCCCTCCCATCTCCGTCCTTAAACCTCCCCATCGCTGGGTGAGGAGAACCCCTCCTTTCTTATCTGCTGAATCCTCCCTGTTCCTTTCCTCCTTCTCCTCCTCTCCCATCTCTCCTCCATCTCCCTCCTTCCCTCCCTCCCAGCGGTGTTCTCCTCATTGTCTGTTAGTGGTGGCTGTGGTGGTGGTGAGCGCTGTCCTCTCTTCTCTCTCTCCGACCGCGGGGATGGAGGGATGGGCTTTTGTCGTGCAGTGAAGTGAAGTGATAGTGGAGTGGTAGTCAATCCTCTTTCTTTTATTTCCTCCCGTCAGGCCGCAGGAGTAAGGGAACGGAGGAAGCTTTGCGAGTCCTTCTGCAACCTGCACGGACGCATGCACGCGCACACACACACACACACACACACACACACACACATACACACACAATCCAGTCAGAAAAACATAGACAGAGCACAGAACTTTCCATAACAAATTAAGGAACTTAGGAAGCTTCCTTTGATAGTTTTTAAATTGATGTTTGCATATTTGTACTGCATGTTGTAGTATAAGTACATGAAATAAGCTTGTACTCCTGTCTCTACAATCTATTGTGTTTTACCGTTAAAGGTTTTTAGAATAAATGGAGGATTTATGGGAAAATGCTAAAATGTGAAAAATATATAGTTTACACAAGCCATTGTTTCACAATAAGAAACGTAAAAAATTCGTCATGAGGAAATTCTTAGTGTAGAGGCCAACATACAAACAACAACAGAGTTATATTCACAGTGCAACTATTTGCTTACGCTGCGGGTACAGAAGGACCGGCAAGGGTGTCTGTCTTCAGTCCTCTGCGTCTCTTATTCCTGTGGATGGCACTATAGTGCACACATAATCATGCCCACATTACCGCACACATACACACTGTGCACATACAAATGATAATAATGCATAATAAAATGAGTAGGAAAAGTTCTGGCCCTGTTTTTTTTTGTCCTTTTTTTCAAGATGATTTTTTTTGACAGCCAAGGAAACTTCAGTGTCTTTGGCTTCTCTTTGTGGCTCAGACCGCCAGGGTAAAGATTTTAGAGTACTCAAGAGTATTTCAGTATCCGCTGTCTCTTTGTCTTGTTGTCCACCCTTTCTCTCCACCTCAGTAGACTCCTACTCTGTCTATGCTCTCTGTCCCTCTCTTTCTTATTGACAACCAGATTCACCAAAATAGTATTGAAAGGATGATTTGGGGCCTGAGGTGCGTCAGCAAAGAGCAAAGAGTTCTTATAATTTTGCTGATCATGTTTGTGGTGCCAAGAAGCTCTGAAAAGTAGCACCACAAAGGCAAATATCTTGTCATCAACCACAACCACAGTGTGACATGTGTGCATCAGCTGTAAAGCATATCTACCTAAGCTAACGTGCTTGCACCCAAAAGGCTTTAATAATTGGAACTGTATTAATTTTCTTCAACTTCGTTATATATACAAAAATAATGCTTATGTAAAATAGTCTAAAATTGGCTATATTTTTAAGTGAATCAGGAATTATCTTATCAAAGAATTTGACTAGATATTTAATTACATTCAGTCCTTGACAATTTTCAATACTTGCTATGGACAGTGTTTGGTTAGTACCAAAAAAAAAGTATTGAGGTTTGATACCCAGTCCTACGTAGATGGAAATCTCTCTCATTTTTGGGACAAAATAGGGACAAAATGAAAATATTCCTTTGACTGGCACCTATGTACAAGCCTGCCGCTCCTTATGTATGATGAGTGAACAGGATGATTTTGATCAAATATTGCAAACTGTCCACTGAGCTAAACCTTTATTGAATCTGGGTGTCAGTACCCCATTTACCCCTGTCTCTCTCTCACACTTTTCTTTCTTCTTTTCTCCTTTCTCCCTTTTCCCCTGTTTTGCTCCCCTCTTTAGTCGTTTCCTGAGTTTTGCCCCTTCATCTTTTACTCATTTTTGTTCTTTTTCGTTCTCTTTTTTTCCTACCTGTCAACTTTCTCTCTCTCTCTGGCCCTCTTCCGTCCTTCTACCTCTCTGTCCACGTGTCTGTCGGCAATCAGCATCCACCTTCATTCCTTCATAGCATCCGTCTGTCCATCCAAGCCCGCTCTGTCTCTGCCTTACCTCTCCTCTTTGTTCTTTCTTCGTCTTTTTTTCTCCAGAATGTCAACCTGTATTGGCAGTGGTCCCCATCACATACTTCAGCCATCCAAAGCCTTCCAGTATTCATCGATACAATTTCGCAGAAAAAGTCCATTAAAGGACCGTTTGAGATCAGAAAGGCCATGTGTTTTTTTTTGTTGTCAGAATAGAGAGGGGAAGGCTACACATCTTGAACCTTTTTTGACACTGATCCCTCTTATGCTTAGGCAAACATCTTGATCTTCCCTTTAGTGGACACTAGGCCTCACCCTTACTGTAAAAGGAAAAAGTAGTTTTGATAAGTGTGTATCGCTACGACACCTTGTTTTTGAACTGACCTCTTCTCAGTAAACCTATGTCAGTGTTGTTTTTAGTCCTCGTCTTTATCTCTTGTCGTGTTCTGTAATTTTCAGCCTCTCTCTTCTCTTTCCTTTCTATCTACACACACACACACACTCAGTTCCTCTCTCTGTTAATTCCGATTGACCCACGTTCTCTTGATTCCTCTTTTACTCTTTCAGTGTTTTCACGATCCTCCTCTCCCTCCTCATTCTCGCCCTTCCCTTTTTATCTGTAACTACATCTCATGACCAGGCTTAGAGTCATTTAGTTTAACTCAACTAACTGCTGACCCTACCATGTGTCCCCTTTGATAGACCCCCTCCCCTTACCCTACAGTACTACTACTATAAAGTCTGGTGGGTCCAGAACAAAAACAGAAACGTCAATCATCTCTTTTTGATCTTCTCTATGATTTTTTTCTTCTTTCAGGGAATGCCACAACTCTAATCCTCTCTAACTCTGATAACCCCTTAAGACACTGCACCCGTTTGGCATTGAGAGAGATCTTGACTTGATATGAAATACTACCATCGCTGTCCAATTTGACTTTGATCAAGGAAACCATTAATGTAAAAATGATAAAAAAAAGATAAGAAATGAATCTGTCAATCAGTAGGATCAATCCAGTTGGATTGAGGATACTCTCTTTGCGCGGATGCACGGCTGCTTGTATTGTGAAAGTGGGTTTTGAGGGAAGTAGTAGTGTGCTGGGTAGGTGGGAATAGTTGCGGCTTAGATAATGGGAGTGAAGTGAAAGCATGTTGCATGCTCTGTGTGTCCGGAGTTTGTTGTATTTTTCTAGGGGATGTTGTGCGGTGTTGCATGCAATCTTCGCACTCTCTGTCGCATGGCTGTGGGCGACTTCGCGCCTGCCTGTCTGCCTGCTGCCTGCCGAGCGCTGTGGATGTTGGTCGATGCCCTCCGCCTGCCACACACTTGGCTTTGGGGCATGCCCGACACTCGCACACACTCAGGAACACACATGCAAGTACACAACCCCGCCGCCATTGTGCTGCCGTGCTTGCCATCGTTAGTGCCCAACGCTCATGTTCGTAGGTAAATTCGATGGATGCCAACTGGTCGGGATAGGAACGGCAAGCGGCCCCAGCCGGCCTAGCTTGTTTCGTTCTATCCGCAGGTTTCTCCATTGGTTTTACCTGGTATAGACATGTAAAGACAGGGAACCTCCTTACAGGTAGGGGGAGCTCTATAGCAGATGCCTCAGTTAAATGAAACAACAGCAGTCTCCTGAAATATTGCATAATTACTCCAGTGATACTGTTTTTGTTCTCCAGTCAACCTATTTTGTCTCCAAAGGACTCCAATTAAGCACCCTTAATTGCAGTCTGTGCAAATAACTGTGTGTAAGTGGGCAGGGATGGATGTTGGGGTTGGAGGGTGGTGGAGGGTTGGTGTATGTGTACTGTTATATATATATATACATTTACCTATATGTGTGTAACAACAGAGATGTGTAAATGCGCCAATGCATTCACACATTTAGGGAACATGGGCACAGGTTGGGTCGGAGGCTATTTTGGCTCCGATTGTTCTTCCTTGTGGTTCTCGACTCTCACAGTTGCTTAGCAGCAGATGGCCCTCATTGGATAGCTGTGCTGTCTTGTAGAGTATCATTGGAAAAACAGGAGACGCGGGGACTCACCTATTCAATTCTTTCCTCCAGCAAATGCTCTTGCACTTGCAAATACAAGCGCTAATAAAATTGACTAAACTGTGCAGTAGACTTAACACATGAACGCAGTCACCAAATATGGCACACATTTATTAGAGGACTTTTAAAACTCAAGTGCCTCATGTTGAAATCCACTGATTTGACTTACTAGGCAACATTAATCAGATCTGTATCTGACAGAATTATAGTGACACCTAGTCATCATTGCCTTAACTCTAATCTGTCTCAGGGAACAATAAATAAAACCGGGACGGATCCAGTCCAACTCTAATTGGCTGTTGTCTATGGAGCTCTCTCAACCCCGCCCCGAACCCCTCACCCCCTCCCTTCCCTGGAGGTTCAGGCACGCCACATTTTAGCAAGGACACGTACCTTTCTCATCCTCTCATCCTGACTGGCTCTCCACAGAGGCTGCTGCGCATGGATCTGCCGGTTGCTGATGACAACACGGTGCATTTTAACTCCACCCTCATGGCTCTGATCAGGACAGCACTGGATATAAAGATTGCCAAGGGTACGGCCCTAAAGTACTATCATCCCTTTACTCTGTCTGTTCATTTCAGTTACTTTCCTGTCTGACATTCTTGGGTATTCCTGGGTAAATTCATGGGTATGACTTTTGACCTCTCAGTTTGTGTCTGTTTCTCTTGAACAAGAATGCTCTAGATTATTGTAGCAAATGCGACAAAATTGGCTATTCTGACTCTAACAAGTTACTTTTTTGTTTTGGTTGAATGTGTACACGCGTGAATGGCTAAATATCTTTGGGCCTTCCTTGTGGTCTATACCTTCTTTGCCCTGTGTTTGTGTGTGGTGTGTTTGCATATGTATGGATGATTGCCTGGGTGCTGTCTGTGTGTACAAACGTTTGATGCGTGTGTGTGTGTGTGTGTGTGTGTGGGCACTCTGGGTCGCGGGGCTACCCAGGCGGTGCAGACAAGCACCAGATGGATGCGGAGCTGAGAAAGGAGATGATGGCTATTTGGCCCAACTTATCACAGAAGACACTGGACCTGCTGGTTACACCGCACAAGGGTAAGTTGCAGGAAAACGGAAGCATAGTGGTGTGCGTGTGTCCGATCACCAACTCACCAAGAGGACAGCTTCCACCAGCCAGTGTCATTCACTGCTTCGCATCTCCTGATCAGGCTACAGCATAAACCCACATACTGTACACACATACACACATACACCAAAGTACATCCAAACGTCCTTCCAAGGCTGTGGTCCAGAGCTAAATATCTCAACAACTAAAGGCCAGATTGCCATGAAACTTGGTATGAAGATTCATGGTCCGCAGTGGATTTATAATGGATTTTGGTGACTCCCTGGCCCATCGTATAGCATTGCCACGACAGACACGTGCTACCTGAGTAACTCATTGCTTGTTGCCCCAACCAAACAGTAGGAGTCACTAGTTTAGCGACAAAGACATGACCCGTCACCTGCTTTACCACCCATGAGCACAGCAATTTGTGTTTGTTGGAAGGCCTACCTAAGGCAGAGGTACTGTTGCAGCGCAGGATGTACTGGTAAAATGATTTGATGTTAGGTCTAGGGGAATTAATTAGCACTAAACCTTAAGGCTGTACCAGTTACTAACAGGCAACAACATATGCTGAATGCCTTGGTTACCAACAACAATAAAGGAATGCTAGTAATGTGGTGGCTAGGAATTTGGTCCCTACGCCACCCGTGTGCCCTGATAGGCCAATTTTAATACAATTTGCAAGGGGCGAGGCATTTTATACTCGGTTCTTGCAAAAAAGAGAGATTTTTGCACCGATGGTCAGACAGCGGCTTTTAAATTTAGATGGACGATACATCTTGTTACTAGTTGGCAAGCAGTTCCTGCATCATTTGTGTTAACAGATAAACATCTCACAAACGAATGCACCATACAATACATGTACTGTAGGCACACCAGCACACACGTGTACACAGAGACATAGAACACAGCAGCGAGGACACAGTAACACGCACACTCACACTGCTGATCTTTACACCCATGCAGTCAGTCCTGGTATCAGGGGGTGCCTGCTATAGAAGATCCTCTATAGAAGTCTTTTCACTACAGTAAGAATTGATAAGCAAATAAACTAGTTTAATAGACCTAGGCTACTAAGTTTATATAAGATGAGTGTGATGAATGACCATCTTCACGTGAATCTGTTAAGCATACAATTATTTAAATGATTTTAGTGCTAACATGAATAAAAAGTAGTATAATGATGCATGTTTAGCAATACCTGCAAGTTGTTTGGCTAAACGCATGGCATCTAAAAGGTATAAGATAAGCATTGTCATGTGTTATTGCCCTGTGATATAATAAGAGAATAAGATATGTGTGGTCATATCTTATCATGCATTAATATCAGTTTTAATGCTGGAAGACTTGTAGCCATGCCACTTTGAAAAGGGCGCCACTCATTCAGGGAGACAGTTAGCTGCACGGTGATTTGACAACACAAAACAAAGCTCAGTATTTTTCTGATTTTTAAATGTTTCCGTTTTCCATCCAAACTCTGGGGATACATATCCAGAGTTTTTAGAAAAAAATTGAGCTCCTGTTTTCCAGGGATCATTTGACTGAGGTGTCAAAGGGTTTCTTAGTGAGGTGGCTACCTAGTCCTCAGCCTTAGTATTAAGAGTAAACATACTCAAGCTTTGATACGGTTAGTTGATAGTCAAATAATAAGAGAATGTTGATCGAAGGTATGTACAGCATCTGCCTGTGAAAAGACTATTGGCTTTGTTGTGTTAATAATTGTACAGTGTTGTAATATTGTATTTGTCTGTTGTACACTAGCAAGTGAGCTCAGTTCTGTTTCAGTTGAAGCCTCTATGGTGTTTAATTAGTCTCAAAACCCATGCACGTAAAAACCAGGCACATGCATGTGGTACGAGCAGAACAGTGTCCACAAGCGTCCTCGTGAGGGAGCATTTACCCACTCAGATACTGTTCTGTGTGCTCGTATCTAGTGCACACGCCTGGTTTTTATATGCGTGGGTTTTGAAACTAATTAAACGCCATAGGCGTCACATGGAACGTTTAGACGGTGGTTAACAATGTTCCTTTAAGACAACAAAAGAGCACATTAGTTTCTGCTACGATGAGCATTTTACTAAATTTAATTGTTCCCGTTAAATTTAATTCCCACATTTTTTTTGGCGATAAATCAAATGTCTGCCTTCCGCACTTGCGGTGCTCGGAAGCACATCGTAAGCAATTCACCAGTGTTAAGTTTATCTCGCCTTATTATACATATAGGTCTATATAATAGCATTAGCTTATTATTTATTATTACTTACTTGAATTAGAATAAAAACAGTATTATCAGTGGCATGAATGGGCCCAAGCCATATGTTGGAAAAATGTATTAGCCAATGAGAATGAGGTTTTGTGATTCCATGTATGCCCGCAAGCATGAAAGTAAGTATGTTTTGCATACATGTTATAATGAGACCTACAGTAAAACATAGGACAGGGACATTGTGTGAGAGATGGAGGCCTACCTTACAGGACTTACTTGTGAGATTGTCCCTCTAAATAAGCCTCTCATGATTCTCAGTAATGACATTAGGACCCTTCTTTTGCTTTATCACTTTTGCTCAGAATTACTGGTTACCACTGACCAAATGCTCTGTGACTGAACTTACCCCGGCCAACTAAAAATGGAAAAACCGGAACCTGCCAAACTGAGAACTGAATATTTAGTTTCAATTCTTGATTTTGAATCTCAGGTCTGTCCCGCCATGGGTTGATTATAATGAAACTGAATTGCCCCAACTGCTGGTGTATTCTGCATGTTATTGTGAATTTCTCCGTGTCAGTGGTTTGTGTTTCAATCTGAGTGTCTCGTCCCCCACTCCCATTCCCCCCACGGCTCAGGGTCCCATCCCACCCCGGTCTAATCTTGCAGGGTAACTTGTCATTTTTTCAGCAGCCACAGACTTGACGGTGGGCAAAATCTACGCCGCCATGATGATCATGGAATACTACCGGCAGAGCAAGATGAAAAAGCTGCAGGCCCTGCAAGAGGAACAGGTAGACTCCATCCCAGAGAAATTCCCTGAACGCAAAAAGACCGTTTTGTCCTTTTTCTCCTCTTCCTCCACTTGGCCCTCCTTTTTGACACCGCTTCCACTAGCTTTTGGACTGAATTTTGCCTGCCTTCTGCCAAATATTGGATTCAAAAGCATAAGAACCATGTCTTATGCATTTAAATCCTATATAAACTCCCAGCTACACGTCCAAACAAACCCCCTACCTGTCAGCCTGTGCTATACTCTTTACTAGCATGCTACCTGGAAGTCTGCGTCCTTTTTCAAGCACCTTGTTGCTCCCTTGGCCAGCCTTATTCCTTTTCAAATGCTTGCTAACAGACGTATGTAGCTGTTTTACTTTCTCTAGCTAGTTATCCCTTTCACGCTGCTTCAAATTGTCTTTTCACCGTGGGCTGTTTGAACGTGGTGTTACAAAGGTTTACCGATTTACAACTGTGGTTTCTGTAGATGGTAATGTTCTGAACAATGATGATGATGATACCACATGGCCTTACCTTTTGTTCCTTGTCAGTGCTCTTCCCCTCCTGCCGATGAATGCCTTTGAGATGCACTCGCTCCCGCTGTCTCTGTATTTTCGGTCCACACTGTGGACGTGTGGAAACATCTCTCCACTCCTGTAATACCTCCTGTTCGCCTCACCAAGTCATCCAGTAGGTTCAGCACTTGATACTAAATTTTCCGTGATACAACTGAGTCCAAATTTGCTCATGGAAAGCCCCGTCCATATCGACTGAGACATATATCCTGAGATGGGGTTTCCCCTTTGCAGAACAAAGGAGTGCATTGGTGGATGGAGAGTATGTTAGTCTTTTTTCTTTCGAACAATACGCCGCTGCAAATACAGTATGTGTTGGTATGTTCCTGAATGCAGCCATCCCATTGGACTGAATGGACAGGACCACACCATCTCTCTCAACATCAGCAGTACACAAGGACTTTAACCAGTCCGTGTGTCTGTCAGTTTTTCCTGCCATCTCTACCGTATCTGACTTCATTCTCCTTCTCTTCCTCTGTGGTCTTTGTTTTTGTAATGTCCTACCACTTTAAAGGAAGAATCCACACAAAAGCATCGTAGCACTCAGCGTGTTAGAAAGGATTTGCTGTTTCATGATTTGTCATGCTTCTGTCTTATGGCTAACACAAATCATAGGCATGTCTTGTCATGTTGAGATAATTACAGTACAGTTCCAATGGAGTTTAAATCAGAATATTTTTTGGCTATCTAAAACATCAGGTTGGTATTTCCTCCTTAGAAATAAATATAAAGGGGAACTTTTTGATAATTTACCTGATGCAATAGACAAAGATCCAGATTTCTCCCTCAGAAGTACCCTCAACAGATTAAAAAATATTACAATGTAGCAATAGCACATGTTGTTTTTTGTATAAAGGCGGTGGTTGGGATCATAAAAAACATTTTGATTACATTTTATATTTATGTGTCCACATGCCCACCTTTGATTTAAAGTAGGGATGAAAAACTAATGGTAACTAATATATGTATATACGTTAACTAAACATACAATATGTTATAGTATAGCTTTAGTTATTATTACTATAGAGTCATTATTGCAATAACTGACAATACACGTGGGGGTGGTATGCCGCCTTTGTATCACACATGTGGATGGAAAATAGCAGCATCTCATGTATCATGGCAGAAAATGGGGAAAGCAGCGTTTTGGCAGCAAAGACTGAAAGAACTGCAACAGAATTGTAGTCCTTGCCAACAAGTATTTGGTATAAATTATGGAGCTCCTTCAGTTAAACAGGCTGCAGAATCTGTGCCAGCAGAAAACCTTTTTGCTGAAAATGTTTTTAAAGAAAGGCAGCCAAAAGCTGCAAACGTGTGCAACCCAGACCACCGCCCTGTTTTTTGAGATGTTAGTTTCGGGCAAGGAAATTGTAGAATGAACGTTTTCATATTTGCACCTCCCAAACTGAAAGCAAAAAGGCAAATTAAAGAAAAGTAGGTACACAAGGAAAGGACCAGCTTTAGAGATAACATCCCAAAATGACTGCTGGTCTCACGTAAGAGTAAAAGAGAACCAGTGGGTGGATTTTTTCTTCTCCTCATTTGTTGTGCTTGTCTCTTTCCTCCCCCGTTCCTCGTCATCCTGCATATTCCTTGTGCCTAGTTGCGTCTCGACTGTCCTCTACAGTGTTTGTTGAGCTGTTGTTGCGTCTCAAATATTTGGTTGTTTCCTCTTTGTCTGCTGTCTGTCATTCTCCTGTTTCTTCACTCTGTTTTGGCGTCTGGTGTCTGTAGTCCCCCCCTCCCATGTCTTCCATGCCGTCTCGCTCCTTCTGATGCGCTCCCTTTATCCTTCCAGGAAGAGACGAGACGACGAGACCTTGACTCATCAAGCTCTCGCTATTTGGCCAATCCAAGTTGATATAACCAAGACCCTTTCTCTCCAGTCTGTGTGTTCATGAATCTGTCTGTTTGCTGTCTGCTGTGGTGGTTGGTGCGATGTTGAGTTGAGGTTCCTGTGACCAGTGGCGCCGTATGTAATCAGTCGATTCATTCATTGATACATTGGCCCCTGCTGAAACATGCTCCATTAAAGCCAGCGTCTGTGTTGGGTGCTTGGTGTACATGTTTTCGCCATAATCCATCTAAATGTTTGTACCATGAATTTTCTCAGGATGCATCACTGGAGCTAGCCAGTGCCAAACCAGACTGTCCAGAGACGCACTTGAGCCATTTACCTCTGTGGCACAGGATATGACGACTGGACAGGATTAGACAAGCTTCTGACAGGCCCTAAAAGGCAGCATTTTTAACGCTCTGATCATTTATGTCACATGTTTTAAGGGAGGAAATAGAAGGCCTTCGGTTGACGTAATGTACCCGCTGGCAGCCATATTGGAGGACTATCGCTCTTGAGCAACAATAGGTAAACTAAACGTCTAAACGAACAACTTGAAGTCCTCAACAGAAGACAACAGTCATGGTCAATTTCGGAGCTGTTTTGACCAGGAATTCTCCAAATTGTTTTTTTGCTTAGATAATGTTGGCATTTAGCACCTCCATGATGACGATGGATACATTGGAAGCAACTGCAAAGCCTCTATTACCACCTTCGCCACCCAAATAACCAGTCTTTCTAAAGATGACTAGTTAAACTATAAGCATCTTTGAAATTTTTTGAAGTACATTGGAGCCAGACGACTTTCCTGTCCAGCACATCAGCCTGATGTGGCAGAGATGGTTTGGACGCGTATCTGTTTCTGAACAGGCCTCCGTCCATCTGCACTCGTTTAGCATTCAGCCTTTAGCTTCCAGGCTGTGGAGGGACATGACGCAGGCTGTAGCAGTCATGAACCGTCGCCTTTAAGCCGCTCCTAAGAGGACTCCATTACCCAGGATCCCTGGGAGGAAAGCTGCCTGACCTCTGACCTGATGGAAGCAGAAGCTGCTTTTTAACAGAACTAGTTCAGGATCAGATGTCTACTTCACACATAATGGCATATTACTCAAACAATCTTGGCACATGAAGGATCACAGATTGTCAAATGATGATTTTTGAGTAAAATGTCTGCTTTGATGATGTGTTTGATGTATGGTAATCTGGTCCAAGACCTGTGATTTAAGAGCAATCTTACTTCAGATGCCTAAGGTAGAAGTTCCCCTCTGACACAGATCTGAGATCAGCTTTCCCTCCCTGAACATCCACCCAAATGATATAAAGGAAAAGGTCAGATAATCTTAAGGCCAGCAGTGTCCCTTTAAAGACATGTTCAGTGTGGTTATCAGATCTCAGATCAGTAGTCTGGCAGGGAACTTTACCTTGGATACCCACAGCCATGTGCTTGCCGATGGCGCCCCCGTGTGGGTGCATGCTGCGAGTGCATCCTGTGTTTGTGTCCTGTGTCTGCCCCCTGAGTGTGCTTGATGCCAGCCTGCAGGCCATGTCGTGTATCTCACACAGAACCGAACGCCATTAATGTTTCAGCGCATGGAGCCGCCCTCTGAGGGAGGGGGCACGGATGGCCAGGGGGGCCAGGGGGGCCAAGGCCTGAACGGCCTCCCCAGCACCCAGCAGGACAACCTCAACAGCATGTGAGTAGACTGGGCACGGGTGGGGACCTATATAGTGCATTAAAACGCATGAGACAGGAGGAAACCTAAATACTTGCACACAGTACACATACATATTTCCTATCATCCATGCATGTAGTATGTGCACTATATATGTACACATAATAATTAAAATTTTTGCCCCTGGGTCAGATTCTTAGGGGCATCTTGCATCTTTTCAAGGGCAATGTTTTTTAAATATTACATAATATATTTGGAACTAACTTGGCAAAGAAACGTTACTTTTAATACAATATCGGTTGTTGTAGCTTTTGTAAATATAGATGTAGGTTTGTGTGGAGCACAATAATGTTTCCCACTGTCTCGGACTAAATATTTTGTTTGATTTCATGAGAACTCACTGAACTAATATTCCTGATCATCTGCTCCCACAAATTGTCCACCGTGAGAGACAGTAGTAACTTGTAACTTTGATGAGGGAATATTGGAGATCAATGTGAACATGGTGCAATGCAAGAAAAAAAAAAAGGATATTTAATATCAAATTCTGGTGTACAATCACACCGTTTTTTTTAAAGTAAAAACTATTTTGTGAATACATACATTATAATTTCACATGTGAATGAAACGTTGAGTGAACTGAAGGTAAAATGACTCCACTCTCGTACATACTGTACATAACACTACAGTACAGATGCATACACACAGAACCCCTGTGATGTAGTTATCTATCATCTTGTTCCAGCTCCCTTGGCTTTGGGTTTCTTTGATCATGTTTTTCAATTATGTCTTTTCTCTGTTTGGGTGTTGGAGTTTGTGCGTGTGCTTTTCCGTTGTCCATTTCCAAGACCCGGACTCAGCTTTGTCCTTTGGAAAGTACCGTTTATCAGGGTGAAATTGAAATGAATTGGCACGGTATAACGGTTTACAAATGTATAAATCTCTGTTTGTGTTTGTGCATGTAAAAGTATGCGTGTGTGTTACTATTGTTCCCTCTCTGTCAGTTAGTTGAGGTGTCAGTTGATCATTTTTGGCTTGAGAGATGGTGAGGTCATTCCATCTGTAGAAACATGCTTCAACATGCTATCGTAATGCTAAAGTTAGCGTTTTCGCATTCCAACATTAGTTAGACTGATGAAAGATTAGCCAAGTACAGTATGACAATGTAGACCTTAGACCTTAGGCCTGGTTCATTTAGGTAATGAGCTATCATTCTGTAGGCTTTACGAGGAACTGAAAATATCATCTCTGGCATCACATTTATATTCACAAATATGCTTTACTTTTAATGAACACTCATTTTTAAAAGCTACTTAACAGAATTAATCTGAAGAGAGATTTAATAATACACGAGGAACGATGTTTAGATTTTTTCATTATCATTCATCAGCTACTTGATTGGTCCAAGGTACCGTATGACTGCTAGTCGTCTGTGAAGACCCCCCTGATTTGTAATCTCCCGACTTGTGTGTATGTGTGGGTGCCAGACCTCCTGAGGGCGGCATGACTGAGAGCCAGTCGTGGGTGACGGCCAAAGCCCAGGAAATGTTCCAAAAGACGGGTAACTGGAGCCCCGACAGACCCTACCCCGATGATCTCCACGACAACCGTCACAACCCGCAGGTACGATGAGCACGAGCGCACGTGTCGTCACCATGGTAACACACCGATTCAAGCCCGACCATGTTCTCCACTCCCACGAGCTGTTTGCGCCCAGCCACGTTCGTTACATTCTGGTCAAGGCTCTTCCAGCAGAAGCTGAGTATAATCAATAATCAATAAGGCCTTTGGCAGGTAATTTGTTAGCAGGAAATATTAAAGATGCTGGTGGGAAACATACTTTGAAAACCTCTCTAAAGCATCTCACATATTACACACAAAACCCGACATAATTTCATTTATATAATGGTAAATAATAAAATTGTGAAAACAGCAATCTCCCTTACTTACCATAATATTTCCTACTGTATATATATTTAAAGCGTAAAACCTTTTTATCAATTAAATTCATAAACTGAATTTTGGTGAGTTTCACCCACCTCAATGCCCATCCTTAAATAAAAGTTTAAATCATCTAAACCTGTCGATCCCAACAGTCTGAGCTCTCTGAATTTAGCAAACTGTCAAGGGTCGGAGCTGAAATGCAAAAGCGCAGCCTTTCTACGGAAAATAAAGACAAATTAAAGTCGTTGTTTTAAGGCGAGTGACTGAGTAGAAAGTAAAAAACCCTATTTCTTTGCTTTGCCAGGTGAGTGTTTTATTTCAAATGATCTTTTCTGATTCATAGCTCACCTCAAAGTGGTTGGATGGGCATTTTAGGGATTCAAGATGGTCAATCAGAATCCACGGGGCCTAATTGGAGTCTTTCATGCTAATAACATGAGAAATCGCCGGACCTCAATCCAGTTTCCTATCTCTGATATGCGGTGATTTGACGCAGCTGCGAAGGAATTGAAGAAGTCCACCTCAGTTCTCTGTTTGAGTGTCATTTTTGAGAAAAAGACTGAGAACTGTTAATCCTAAATCCACTCCCTCATCCCTAACACCATGTTCTTAGCAATAAATTAGTTCCGAGTTGAAATCTTTCCAGTATCTGTAGTGC
This sequence comes from Coreoperca whiteheadi, assembly GCA_011952105.1. Taxonomy (NCBI): domain Eukaryota; kingdom Metazoa; phylum Chordata; class Actinopteri; order Centrarchiformes; family Sinipercidae; genus Coreoperca; species Coreoperca whiteheadi. The sequence continues at coordinate 4,246,618 of CM022472.1, forward strand.
TGGATGTTGCAGCAATTACTCCAGCGTACGAGACTGTGGTGTCTCTCTGTCTCTTTCGTCATGTTCCTGCTCGAAATCCACATCTCCCGGAATTCTCAGTCTTACCATCTTCCCATTCCTTGATTCCTTCCTGTTCACTCTTCAACCTCCTCTTGAGTCAGTGGCTTGGAGTTGGTAGATGTGTTTTGTGATGTACACCTTCTCCTCCTCACTGCCCCTTACTTTCACTTGTCTGTTGGGATGTCCCTACTCCCCAGGCCCTCTTCTCTTTCTTCAGCCCCATGACTAATGTACAAAGACGTATATGGCGTTGGTATTGTGCCATGTACTCTTTGGAAAGAAAAGGGTGAGATTTAAGAATTATTTTGCTTTTGAGATATTTTCCTTCCCCAGTTTTGGATCCTTGGGTTGGCAGTTTCATGCCAGAAAGGTCCCAATGTTTCCAAAGAAGCTTTTCCCACGGTCAGGGCTTGGTTTTGTGCCACAATCCAGAATGAGCATTCATAGAGATGTCCAATTCAGAACAGCACTAGACGTTAACCCACAATCTGACAATAGAGTGGTGGGCCATTAGAGCAAACTGTTCAATACCCACCCCATCTACCTGTTTCAAAGGCTCAACAGTAACTTTTTAACACAACAAAGGTTGCATCAGTTAATTTATGCAACAACAAGTTGCATAAATGAAGACTTAAATGAGGTCTTTTATGCCTGAAATTGAAAAGAACGACAAAATTGGATCATAATAAACTTTCTTGATACATCATTGAATTTATTTCATGTCCCTTCCACCTCAGCTAGCGCCTCCCTCGATTAGTCGCTGACGCCCTCCCCCTGTCAGAGTCCCCTCCCTCAGCAGACAGCGGTCACGCCCCCTCTCGTTGTGTTTTACAGACGGTAGAGATGAGGGAGATGGGGCGGGACGGGTACTCCGACACTGAGCCCTATCACCCAATGGATGGGCATGGGCGGACCCTCTCCATGCCCCGCCTCTCGGCAGACAACCAAGTGAGCACCTTCATCCCACCATCATCCCCATCCTCATTCTCCATTCCTGTGCCCGTCAGCAGTGAGGACAGTCGAAGTGATTTCAAAAAGTCTCTCCTTGCATCCTTAACAGCCAAGAGAACCAAGTCTGAAATAAAAAAAAAACCCTTTTTTAAATGACAAATGTCTTCTTCTTTTTTTTTTACTAATTATTTAATATTTAGTCAGAATTTAAATAATAAACTAAATTTAACAGAAGATTTTCAACAAACTACTTTTATGTGGTATTTTATTTTTTAATATGACTCTAGTTCTCTGCATGGGAAACATGGTTCACTTCCTACAAAATGTTTTGCCGGAATGCAAAGAAGAAACGAGACTTTTGTAAATTCACCTCCCTCTGTCTTGTCTCTGTTTGTCTTCCCTCCCTCCCTTCCTGACACCATGCCTCCACCTCCTCCTCCCCCTCCCTCCCTCACCCTCACCCTCCCCCTCCCCCTCCACTCATCCAGCAGCCGACCCACCGCTGCTCAGCTCCAAGAGAGCTCCCCGCTGAGCGGTACACCAAGGTTGCAAGCTAACACTTGAGCAGCAAGTAAAATGGGTCGGAGGGCTGGATAAGTGTTCCAGATATATATACAAATATATTTCTAGAAGACCTATATTTATAGAATATCTTGATGCTTCCAACCTGATCCTGTTCCCCTATCCATTTCCATTAAATCCTTGGTGTGTCCGTCCTGTGTAAACTGTGGCCAGAGTTAGTGTCTCTCTTCAGCAACGAACATGAGAAAATACAAAAGACTCATGAAGTGTGATGCAAAAGCGTTTCTGTAGCATTAAAATCATTTAAAACATACACAACCGCATGGTGGCCAAAGGTGCATACACTGTAGATCGCCCAATTCATTGTATTCTGAAATCATGTTATGGTACATTGATCTCACTCTGACACTGTGGTGACTTCTTGGATGTGTGTAAGAGATGGACAGACAGAGAGGGGTGAGGGTAGACGTTACTGTAGATGACTTTATGCTTAGATCACAGTTTAACCTTTTTGCAGAAGTGGATTAACGACGTAACAATTGAGTGAGAACAAGAAAAGAATTCGAGCTTTCAATATTCTGCAAGTTAAGATTTAAGATCGGGCAGGCACAGACAGATGCGAACCAAATATTTTGAGCGTAAGATCCTGATTACGTACTTTGAAATCTGGTCTCAGCGGGTTTGGTAGCTTTAGCGCATTCTATCCACTTGAGAATGTGAGAGGGCGCTTTTAACAGGACATGTCCTTATACGGTTATTGGGGTTATAAACTCATTTACCCCGTTAAAAAAAAAGATGGTGGATGACACAGGGACATAGCCTGTCCACTGTCCACTTGATGTTAAACTGTTCTCAGTTTAAGTTTGCAAGGGATATATAAACTGCCACAGCAAGGAGTGTATGAAGATAGTAAGAAAAAGGAAACCCTGCTGCTCACGACCTGTGGGCACATTGCAGACTCTGCTCACCCTTGTTTTGTGCCCTATATATTTGACAGTAGTGACTCGCACATGTTTTTTATGATCCTATTTTAAAACATAACGAGAGAAGGGTTAAAATATGCATGTATGATGTTCGGAAAATATTTTCCATGTAGGACACGTGGGCCTCACTATGAAGCCTCTGGCTGCAGTTACACACACACTCACACACACACACACACACACATACAAGCATTGCCATACACCGACATGTCACTGCATCCGGTCATGTTGCTCTCACTTTGGTATGTTGGTCACTCCACGGAGTGCTTTTGTATGAACATTTAGAGGACGAGGGAGGAGAGTGTATACGAGGAATGTGATACGCACATAAGCAGACGTGTGTGAAGAGAGTAGAGAAGGTGTCAGTACAATTTCTAATTATTGTTAGTGTTTTAAGTTTCTAATTTATGACATGGGTGGGATTGATATGTGAGAATAAAGCTTTACTTTTAAAGCTTCACTTTTGCTAATTTGGACAAATATTATGATGTTATTTAGGCTTCTCTTAACTTGTCCAATTTCGTTTTGTCCCTCTAAAATAAACTCTTAAATATGCTATATATAAAAAGGGCCACAGTTCCTACACTGTTCATGTGATGCAGATGTAAACTTGCTCAAGTTAAAGCTGACAGTTAGCACTTTACACTCATACTGCAGTTAGTGTTTCATGGTAAATCCAATATGCTGGAGTATAGAGCCAACACAGAAAAACTGCTTCCCTCTCCAAATGCTCACAGACTGCAGTTTAGCTACGAATGCACTCTTTCATAGCTAAACTACTTGTCTTTTCCAATGGAGAGTGGACAATCAGTTCCAACACTACTTCACCCAGGTTTGGTGCCTGCAGTTTATAAAACTATTATTCCCTTGGTAATAGTCTGGGAACATGCAGTACAGGTCTTGGTGTTAATAAGTTTAGACCGTAGCTCAACATAAATAAAAGTAGACTGCCGTGGAAGTGTAGAATGTCTTGTGTGTGAGTGTGTGTGTGTGTGTGTGTGTGTGTGTGTTGCATATACGGTAGGCTATATATGTGTGTGTCTGTACACTGTTACTTACTGCCTTCTAACACTGCTCTGCCTTACAGAGAGCTCATGCTGTTTCGGTAAGTGTGTGTATGAGTGTGTGGATGCACGTGCATCTTATATTGTCCTCTGTCCTCTCTCGCTCACTGGCACACCCACCTCACTCTTATGTGTGCGCACTGGCCTTCGTTATATTAACTGGGTCCTGTCTCCCTCTCTCCCCTCTCTCCGTCCCCTTTATCGCTTCTTTTCGTACAAATCTTTTCCTGTTTTTCATCCTTCCCTTATATACACGCCTCTCTTGTCCCTCTCCTTCTGCCCCCCCCCCCCCCTCCCAAAACATATTTATGTCCTCAAAATAATCCCGTTATCCTCCCTCTCCTCCACATACCTCTGTCTTTGTCTCTCATTCCAACTATCCATTTATTTGTTTCTGTCTTTTTCTCTGTCTCACTGCCTCTATTGTCCTTCGGTCCTGGCGGCGATGCTATGTCGGGCCTATGCTCTGTGCGCCTGTGTGTGTGTGTGTGTGTGTGTGTGTGTGTGTGTGTGTGTGTGTGTGCGCGCGCTACACTGCTCCGCTCTACGTATCATCTCTGTGTTTGCCTGATCTGCAGCGGAGGAGACACAGGCCTCGCGGAAATAACCTCAGTGTATGTACCTCTCTCTCTCTACCTCTACGTCTCGCTCTCCCTTCCCTCTTGTCATTTAGTTTTCAAACTGGATCTGCACCAAAATGTAGCATGCTGGTTGTTTTGCCCCACGTGAAGCACCATATGGGTGGGTTTGAACCGCAGTAGGACCGTTCAGGTGGTGATATCTGGGCTGTCTGAAAGGTCGTCTAAATTCTTTAAGACCCTCAGAGACTATTGAGTGTCACAGACACTATCGATTTGGTATTCAGGACAGCTTAATGTTACAACCCTGTGGGTTTTCACTATATCAAACCCCATTTTTGATATGAAATATGGTCTTCGTCAATAGCCATTCAATATATTTGCATCCTGGAATAGCATTCGGTCATGCTTTAATTTGTATAATGCACACACACACTTGGTGCACAGTCTCATATGAGCTCAGGTTATGGAAAACCATTTCTCTCTGTATCTTTAGTCTTACCTCTTTTCCCGCGCACATTCACAACACACATAACCGGTGTTGGATGTGTAGTAAGACACACAGGAGACAGGAGCATCTGAGACAATGCGCGCAGAAGTGCACACTCAATTATTCCCTGTGAGCGCATCTGGATTTTGACCCACAACACAACTATAACCTGGTCAGTAGACGGTGACCCGGTTTAGTGTCAAATCAGCGACAGATCTAGTTTTCAAAAGGCAACTGAGTGAGAGAGTGAAACCCTGATCATCAGATCTGACACTCAACAGTCGCGTGCAGCTGTTGTGTTCACTGTTGTTGGCTGTATGCACGCCACCATGAAGCAGTAGAGAACATCCAGGGTGTTTAATCTGATGCCTTTCTGATTTTCAGGGTTGCATAAAAACTGAACGCTGCTTCTCCATGTTCAGTTTTGGACAGAAAGCAGAGCCTGTCCCAGACGACCTGAGAGGTCTGGATGGTTCATAACGTAGCTGAAGATCAGAAATGTACTTTGGCCCTAAACCATTCAGTGCTTTATAAACCACCAGTAGTATTTTGAAATCGACAGGAAGCCAGTGTAAAGACCTCAGAACTGGAGTGATGTGATCCACTTTCTTTGTCTTAGTGACGACACGAGAACTTAAAAGAGACACTGTCTGAGTTGTGTTGATGCAGTGAACCCCACCCACCTGCTACTTCAAGCTCTTTAAATCAACTGTGGCCTAACTGTCACTATTCAGATCTACTTTGATCACCTCTCCCTTTTTCTGTCTATCCTGTGAGCCTTCTAGCCTTTTTCTCTCTCTCTCTCTCTCTCTCTCTCTCTCTCTCTCTCTCTCCGTTTGTGCTCGTGCTGAGGTCGCTCTGCTCTCCATTGTTTGTTCTCTGTGACCAGTTTCCCTGGAGTTCCGCTTGTATGCAGCGTGCGTGCGTGCGTGTGTTCCTCTGTGTGTGTTACATGTGCATTTCAGTCTGTTGCATCGCTGCAGACCGGGTCAACAGTGTATGACGAAAGCATGGACTGGCCTGATGTGCAACTGTTGGTCTGTACAGGTTGATTGGCAGCGTGCCAGCATGTCATTAGTCACGCATGATGTGGCAGAGCTGAGTTTTGCTGTGAATGCGATGGAGAGGAAGCGGTGCACCAACAAGGGAAAGTGTTGCTTTAGCCAATGGCTGTCATTCGGTAGCCCGAAAGCTGGAGGGAGAGTTGGACAGAGGCAGAATGGGGCACGCATAAAGTGGCTGTGTCATGTTCAGCACTTCTGTCTGCCTTCCGTTGGATGACGCCATTGTTTGTGTAATGTCAGCTTACAGTTCAGACACACAAGTCACCAGGATCATGATGTCACTGTGATATCTTTGGGAATGTCTGAGTAAAGATGAGTTTTTTCAGTCTTTTACACCTGTTTAATGTAAAACCAATTTCATGCCTGACATATATACGGTACATCTTAACAGCAACTATCTGTCTGGAAATGTCGTGCAAAGAGGCACAGCTGTGGGCCTCTAAAACCAGAATTGTTAGCAATGGTATTAGTATTAATATTAGTGAAAGTAGTAGCACTAATAGTAGTATTACAGTACTCCCTTCTTCCGTTCTTCATTTAACATTTTAAATTGCCTAAATTGTATGTTCTTGCTTTTGACTTGTTTTCAGTGCTTCAGTTACTCGTCCACTTTGAGCTGAATTTCTTGTATAAAAGGTTGCTAGAAAATTATTATAATTTTTTTTAGTTAATAAAAGAAACTGAAATGCTATATGGGAGTCACGCGGCACACTGAAAACGTCTTAACAACACTGAGTTCAGCTGAGCTCAGAGGAAGTACGATGACTGAAGCTAAAACATGCTAACCTTGCTAGTGACACGAGCACTCTGAAAATCATCTCATTGATATTTAACTTTATTTACTTTTTCCTAGGATCACAATCCAGGTAGTCATCGGTTGTTTGTGACAAAATGTAGTGTGGGGAAATGTTATTACGTCCTTGGTTACAACACATGGAACAGGGAGGCTTGTTGTCAACATAAATGTCACGTGTCATTCCAAAATAGACGCCCAGAATATGTGGGAAGTAACACATCCTTTTCAAGCGTGTGTGTGTGTGTGTGTGTGTTTGTGTCTGTGTAAGCATATTAGGTGTATGCACACATGTAGTATTCTGCTGCCCGCAACAAAGAGGGCATACATGGCTTGTGTTAGGCTGCTCGGAGAGTGTACAGACTGCTGTCTGTGCAGCGCAGCTCCTCTCAGGACGGTGAATCCTCTTGTGTTCGTCTGAGTCTTTGTCCGGCCTGCTGCTTGCAGACTGACCTGCGCTTTATCATCAGCGTGATGTGAAGCCTTCTGGGGGATCAGAGTGTCAGCAGGGTGCTGTCCTGGTCAGAAGAGCCTGATAATGAACCCAGCAAGAAACTCAACCAAAGACCTGTTCCAGAACACATTATGGAGCCAGTTCCTTTGAACGATTTGCTGTAATTGACAGCTTTCCTGACATGTTGTTCGAAGTGTCTTGAGGCAAAAGCCCCAGCCACATTTAAAATAATGTAAAAACACAATGTATAATATTTGAGCAAGTACACCGCTGTAGATTTTCTATACATATACACGCACATACAGTACTAGGCAGGTTAATATATATATAAGGAAGTTACTGTAACTTATTTAACCTTCTCGCCACGTTGTCTAGTTGGTTGTACCATTTTCCAGCCACCTTTAATACCACAGTTAATACCTCTCTATGCTGATGGCACCAAGACAAATCAACAAACTCTAAATTCAAAAGCCAAGTGCACAGGCTAAGATCATCATTATGATCCTGATTTGGATTTAACTGATATGATTTTAACATGCAAACCCTTACATCTTATACCCTGAAAACAACACTTTGAAACACAATAATCAATCCTGGAGGATTTTCCTGTTGGGTTGACCAGGCTCGAAGGTTATGGAATGTCAAGTTTACCTTGTCCACCTGGCTGCCATATTTGGTTTAGGTCATACTCAATGTTCGGAAGCAAGACCTATATGAGACATGAATGACCAGCGCAAGCAGTCTTTGGACAGAAATAGATTTCCTATTCTCTAAATTTGGCGGTTTTGTGATGAGAAGAATAAGAGATAAAATAACTGCAAATATGTAACTCAAGTAGAAAGTGGACTGAATGAAACAAGATTATGTTAAACCATGAGTTAACATTAAGCCTGATGTTTCCGTCCAAATAAGTCAGATTCAATTCCTCTACTAATCAGCTATCACAAGCTTCTATAGTATTGATAATGCAGCAGCGTGCTTATTCTTTGTCATTCTTCCTTGACACTCAAGTTGTTAATAAAAGCTTTGTCTGCTGTCTAAGTTCATGGCACTTTATGTGTTAAAACCAGTTATAATCTGCTAGAATTTACATAGTGATCTTTTTTTTATTCGTGTTGTTTTTTAATTCCAAAAAACATCAAATTATTTTGAATGCTTACCAGAAATGTGAGGAAAAAGGATGGAAAACAACACTAATGTCAGGGTATTTGTCCAATCGTCGCTCTTCCAACCAGCGTCAAATATCTGATGTTTGTCACTGGTCTGATGATGTTCCAACTTTTTGACATGGAGAAAAAAATGAGGCTTTCCAACCCGAGTACGATCTAAATTAAATATGGCCGCCATTTGGAAAAGTCCAGTAGGCTCCTCTGCCGTGTGCATGTGAGGCATGGTTTCTCCAGCCCTCCTTCATGCTTGCTCTCTGTCTCTCTGCCCCTTTCTTCTCTTCCTGTCAGTTCCCTGTTTATCTTTCTGTCTGTTTCATTCCTCCACGTTTTGGTGAAGAAGCATGGAATTACGTACATGTGCTTGTCACAGTAGTGCAGGATTTCAGGTGCTATGGGCGAAGCTAATGCAAAGATCGTAAGCCGATACATGATTTTACGATGGGTCAAATAGTACTCAGAAATCATTTTAGCGTTTTGTTTTCAGATCAGATGGTTGCAGGTTGCCATACAGGACAACACATGAGCCAAAAGGTGCATATTGTCAAAACAAAATGCAACCTGTGAAAACCTGAATTGTCCTAGTGTGGTTTAATACCACCCACCTAAAGCGAGAGTTATTTGGTACTGCTGTTTGACCCAAGTCAGATAATGTCATTCAATAGGCACATATACATACAGTAATGCACAATCTGACAGACATTCCACCCTATGCAGCTCTGTGTCACTGTCATACACTCAGTCAGTGAAGTGAGTGTCGAGAGTGTCGTCCTTCTCACAGCTGAGGATTGACTCGGCCAGTCACGATGCATTAAATGTAACTTCTTTTCTCCTCTCTTTCCTTCTCTCTCCCCCACTATTTCTTCTTTTTTTTTTTTTAATCTCTTTTCTCCTCACCTTATCACACCCTCTCCTACCTCATGTCGTCCCTCTCTCCGTCGCGCTCCCTTTCTGCGCTTCCGTCTCTGCTCTCGCCTTTCGTCCTCGCAGACCATCACTGACACCAGTCCCATGCGTCGCTCCACCTCCAGCCTGGTCCACGGGCGTACGGGCCGGGGCGTAAGGCTGGACGACTACTCCCTGGAGAGGGTGGTGTCTGAGGAGGGGAGACACGGGGGTGGACGCAGACACAGGGACAGGAGTCACCGTGCCTCACAGCGCTCCCTGACCAGATACACCGACGCAGACACGGGTGAGTCACTCATGGTGGACACACCTACTGTATGTGCTACCTTTAATGCCTACCTAGCATCTGACTTGCATCTGTGTATCTAAAAATGACAGCTGTAAACGCCATAATGTATCTCCAGGGTTCAATTTACTCACTGTAGGTCACAGTAGAAAAGTAATGAATCTGAATACCAGAGCAGCAGCCTCTGTGTTAGCTGAGGTTGATGTAGTACAACCGGCTGGAGGACAAACAACCTGGCCCTTGCCCAGACACTGTAGCGGCAGGCATTGCTGTCTGCCAAAATGTTTTTGATACTACCACTGGGGTCGTAAGAGTCAGAGATTATTCAAATGCTATGCATAGTGGCTTTAAGGTTTTTATAAACAAGATAATATTTGTGCGCAAGCCTTTTAGCTGGTTTCAGGAAGAGTGGGCCCCTCTAATGTTTTCCTGTGAGCCGCGTTTGCCAGAGCACAGTCAGCGCAAGTTCCTGTCAAATTCGTTCCCATATCAGTGACTGGAAATGCTAGCGCAAGACTGACAAGGAATGCTAGTCCCTAAAGAAATTAAAGCGCACAGCAGGATTTCTGTTGAGAAATTATGGAGACACTGGAGTTTGACACACTCAGCCACAATTGTGGATTTTCTTCAATTTACAGTGAACACGCTGGCACTAGACATGCAGTGATCATGTAACAATATAAGGTGTTTTCCATGTAAGCTTACTATGAACGTCGATGCAGTACGCAGTGTTGCTTTCACAGCTTGGTCAAGGGCAAGTAGCAATTGTTGAGGCAATTAAGAGCGATCCGTGCATTCATTGAGCTAAGAGAGCAGAGTTGTCATCACATTCACAAAATGTTATGCAAGTCAAGGCTTAGCACAAAGAAGTCCTTGAAAAGAACATTGTGCAAGCAGATTGCCCACTTCATCACTAATTGCGAGTGCAAATTGCATGCTTCAGCTGTAAAACTAATGCAACAAGGCTGGCAGAGTTAAACTCTGAATCCCCTTTATAATTGGAGAGCTCTCTAATCTGATGGAGAAGAGTCTCCTCTGTTTCCCGGACTCTGTAGTGATGACGGTGTTTTAAATTAGTTTTCTTTGCTCTACATTTGACTGCACAGGTGTAGTGGATTCTTGCATGGATGGGCATTTCATTTTTTCCTTTTAAATCCGGTACTTAAATTTATTTTAGCTTGTTTTCATTTTCATTGATACCCCTTTCGCCTTGCTTTTCCCATATGAAAAGAATCTGTCGTCCATTACCGTAGCTTGTGGTAGATGTTGTAGTCTTGAACCGTATGTCCTCACCTTGGGTAGCTCAAATCCTGCCAAAATAATAAGCGGTCTTGTATTTACAAATGTAAACTGAGACATATCTTTGCTAGGCCTGGGTACAGACCTCAGCACCACTACGCAGTCGGGAGACCTACCACCCAAGGAGCGCGAGCGGGACCGCGGCCGGACCAAGGACCGTCGGCACCACCATCACCACCATCACCATCACAGCTCTATGGACAAGGAGCACTACGGCCCCGACCGCCACGACTACACCCACAGGCATCCCCACGACCGCCACTGGTCCCGCTCACCCAGCGAGGGGCCTGATGGACGAGGACTCAGACAGGTGGGCTCCAAAGACACCGAGATTAATGGCAAGGGTTCATAAAATATTGGGGACAGTTTCCCAATACTGTCTTTCCTGTTCTTTCTTGCTAATTTCCATACATAAAGCTTTTTACTCAATACAGGTTGGGGATGTTCTGTACTGTCATTATGGATACTATGATGGTACTTTACACCTAGTTACATTATACTCAGTGTTGTAGTCAGAAAAGTGCAGGCTTTCTTAAGTATTATCCAAAATACTTTCCAGATATTTAAATGCTTAAAATCAAATGTCGTGCAGTAGATCTCCATTTTTGATGTTTGAATCCCAGTGTATCTGTTACTAGGAAGTGAGCACAGTGGTCAATTGTTAAAAACATAAAAAAGACCGGTTCATTATTTCTGAAGTGATCCTTAACCCATGCCTTTTGCTCCTACCACAACATCTGTTCTTTTACCCAGTAAGAGTTAACACAAAGTCATACACTTACTTATCGATATCAATCTCTCTTTTTTGTGTTATGCTTTTTTCTTTATCACTGTTTCTCTCTGTCCATTTTTCTTCAATGTGACGTGTGGCTTCTTGGTGTCAATTTTTTGCCTCATCACTATGTTTTTGAATGATTTTCAATGGTGTTTATCTCTATCTATCTATCTATCTATCTATCTATCTATCTATCTATCTATCTATCTATCTATCTATCTATCTATCTATCTATCTATCTATCTATCTATCTATCTATCTATCTATCTATCTATCTATCTATCTATCTATCTATCTATCTATCTATCTATCTGTACCACCACTCTGCTCTACTCTGGTCTCTGTTGTTGTTGTTGTGGTGCGTTTTGATTTTCCTTGTTTACATTTTGCTGTAGGGCAGTAGTTCGGTGAGCGGCAGCCCGGTCCCCTCCACCTCGGGGACCAGCACTCCGCGGAGAGGCCGTCGCCAGCTGCCCCAGACCCCTGCTGTCCCCCGTCCACATGTCACCTACTCCCCCGCTGTCCGCAAGCCCAGCTACGGTCCCCCAGGGCCGGGCCGACTGCGCTCCCCCTCCCCCCGACACTTCTCCCCACCAGACCACGACCGAGGCTACCACCACCGACCCCCGTCACGCCACGTTTCTCCCCACCACGGGGGCTCCTCGTCCCGGCACGGTTCGCCGCGCTCCCCTAGGCATCAGTCCCCGCGCTCGCCCCTCCACGGCTCACCTAGGTCCCCTCACCGAGGCCGCTGGAGTGGGCCTCCGCCTGGGGACAGCCTGGAGGGCGACGGGCCCTTCTATGAGCGTGACTACGAGTATGAGCGGCACCATGAGCCCCCTGCCTACGAGCAAAGCCTCTCCCATGGCAACCCACACCCACATGGGGGAAATCCTCACCCACACCCACGCTCACCTAGGACTGCCCACCAAGGGCCCCCTCCGCCCCCTCACCCGCATCCACGTAGGGTGCCCAATGGCTACCGCTCATCCTCACCTTCCCCACATCGGCGGGGGCCACCTGGGGCGCCCCCCCACCCACACCACCGTCCCCCCCATGCCCGAGGGCCCCGCAAGGGCCTGCATGAACCTTATAGTGAGACTGACGAGGATGACTGGTGCTAGCAACCACAGGGAGCGAGGGATAAGGGCAGGAGAGGAGAAGAAGAATAGCAGCCTCCGGTGCTCTGGCCTTGGATATGTAGACTTTTAATGAAGCAGAGGTGGTGAAAATTTTGGGGGGGGTGTGGCAGGGTTGAAAGCCTTCCAAACCCTCTACCTTTACCCCTCAGACTCAAAAATGGGAGGAAATGGTGTAGGGGAGGGGGGTGAGGGTGCTGCAAATAGCCTTTTATAGATTTTGTGTTAGACTCAAATCAGTGACAGAGCAGCACATGGATAAAATGAAAAAGAGACAGCCAAGACAACCAGGGCACAGTTTACCTCTGCCTCCCTCAGTCTCAGAACTACACTTCCCAGAATTCTATGCTTGACCAGCAAGGCCAGGCTGCAGGAGGCAGAGAGAGGTGTGTGGAACAGAAAAGCAAGGGAGGAGCATGTAAAATGGCCAGGAATGATCGCCGTTTACGAGGCCTAAAAGCACTTCTCCCAGACTGTCACGTGATTGGTTAGTTTCATCAGATGTGTGCCTGTCGCTGGCCAGTCTGCTAATGTAAAAGCCAGGAAAATGAGCTGGAACACAGAGTCCACTGTTTGACTCTGCTCCTCAAACAGATATGTTTAAAGATGAATAAATTAACAAAAAGCCAGGACCCCCTAACCCTTACATGCCAAGCTATGCCTCCGGAAAATCAAACCTGAACAATGAAGAACAAAATGAAACTTTACATGAAAAGAAAAAAAGGGAGAACAACCACTTTATCTTTAACCTTTTTCCTTTCCAAGGGACAGAACCAGGAAGCTCCGCCTATACTGCAAAAACCAGCCAATCACAGCGCTGGCTGATATTTGATGAGTTTTATCATCTCTGTTTACTGTTAAAGACTCACTTAATGCTAACGGAACTGGTGTGACATCACTTCCTGTCCAGCGGTGGTGGTGGTGGTGGTGGTGGTGGAGGGGGGGCGGGGCACGGTGTGGGCTCACTTCCTGTTTGAGTGTGCTATGGGTGGGTGGGCTCGGATAACTTGAGAAGGGAGTCGGACACTTCGTCGAACCCCTTCCTCCTCGGTTACACGACCCAGCGCAAGGCGAGGGATGACCTGACAGGAAATGACATCACACAGTTGAATTGGGCGGAGGAGAGGAAAGGAGGGATGGGGAAAAAGACTAATTTCTTCAGTATTTCTTCTATCGATTACTTCTCCTTCTTGTTCTTCTTCGGACATTGGAGCTTGGTTCTTCTGTTGCATTCGCTCAGCCTCCTTTGATCTTTTTCGGAGTCCAAAATTTGATGGAAACCTGCATGATTGATTAAATACATATTAGAGAGGAAATCTAACTGGTGTGGGTGGGACCTGGGGGCTTTATAGGAAACTTTGCATTTAGGTTTACAAAAGAAGTTCTCTTCTTTCAGACTCTCTCTCTCTCTCTTACATCTCAAATGTAATTTTACTTTACTTTTTACCCGAAACAGGGTTTGACAGTCGGCTGTTTTGTGTGTCTCAATTTTCTCCTGACACGGTTCAAAAGCTGCGTTTCTGCAACCCATTAAACAACAGGAAACACTGCAGGATCACATTAAGGTTTCCTGTTGTGCTTGAGAAACGAGAGGGAGAAAGAGTGGGGAGAAGCGGACTTCAACCACACTTGATTTATTATTGTTAATGATGACAGTCTTATGAATAATGATATCAATGTCAATGCAAAATGCCGATGACAATGATGATAATGATACTGATGATTGATTGATTGTTTGATAGAACTGTTGCTGTAGATTTGTTGTCATGTTATTTGAAGTTTAAGTATGCTATGTCCATCTTGTTTACATCCGTTATGTTTTTATCCCCCCCCGTTCAATGACGTTTACCGGGTTCCTGATGCCTTCCTGCAACGTTTCGCGGCAATGACGGCTTGGGAACATTCACTTAGCAGCGTTGCGTGTTGTAACGCAACTCTTAAGATACACTCTCTCTTCATAATGGTGGAGGTAGAGGTCAGGGGAGCTTCAGTACCTGACTTGCAATGATTCACGGGGTCAGTACTCTTGTCAGGCCAACCCAAAGATCAAGAATTCATGCTCAGAGGCAGGGGTAGACCAGATCATTGAGAATGTGGAAGAGTTTGTCTGCCTTTTACAATGCAAAGGTTTCACACAACCCTGTTTTAATTAGATTAAAGTTCTACCAAGGTTGAATTCTTCCACTTGCAGCCAAAAAAGCTACCAATCTCAATCTTTTCCCACTGTTGGGCTCAGTAGTTTTGTAGTGAGATCAGTTTCCGGCAGTGACAGCACAGTATTGGTGGTACAGTGTTGGTGTCAGTCAGTATTAGGTAGTGGTGTTCTCTTTTTTGCCACCAGGGGGCAGTTATCAGCACACATTATCCGCCCTGCCTTCCCCCTCTGCAGGACAGCTTCCCGGCCACATCCTGGTTTCTAGACCTGGAGTGAATACTCCGCTTATATCTGTCTCTTATAGCTTTGTAAGATATATAGATGAAGTCCAATCCTAGTCAGGAAATGTGGATGTAGCCTGGGAGACGCCATATCTGTCCGTTTTTCGGTCAGTCCTTCTGTCTGCCTGTCTGTGCCAATGCTGAGCCCCACCCCCCACCCCCCCTCCAGCCTCCTCTCTCAGGTCTGGATAACCAGAGAACCACCAAATCACCAATTCAATCATATGAGGTTGTAGCAATGCTGAAACCTCCTCTGCCAACACCCACTTCAGTATCCACCAATCTCTTCTTCCTCATCTATCTTTGTATTTTTCTGTCCTTTTGCTTTGACATCTGTTCTTTCAGCTTGCCACTGAAGACACAAGGCATTGCAGGACAGAAACACTTAGGACTAATAATTTCATCCTTATTGTTATGAGGGACAACAATTATTGAATATTCAATAACGCTAGGACAAGATGATAAAGTATAAATAAATATAGGTGATAAACTACATATAAATCTAGATATAATACAGTAGATGTAGTTATAGATAACAGACAGAGTATAATTAGAGTTTCAGATATTTATTTAGTTTGCATACCGTTCATGCTCATGACACGGTCGACGATCTAGCTACTCTTGAAACCTCGCACTGTTTTCTTCACAGTCGCAGAAGCCAGAAAACAAACCCCAGTCCACGTGTTTTGACTCTATGCAGACCTCATAAGCATCCTCATCCGTATTATTTCGGAGGAGAAACTGCAACGCTATGGTACTGTAAAACAGATTAATGAAACCGGAACACGCAGAGCTGAAAAAAATTGAAGATCGCACACGTCACTTGACATCACACCCACAGTGAAACCCCTTTCTATCATGTACCTCTGTCGCCGACTTCCCCCTCCCCCCAGATGATCCCTTTTCCCTCCCCATATTTCTATCCTCTCCCGAAATATGTTGCCTCCAGGCCTAGTAGTTGAGCATAGCGTAGTGAGGATGGGGATAGGGGGGTTTTGTTTTGTTGATTGTTTATTTTTTTGGCGGGAGTAGAGGGGCCCGAACCCAAAACCCCTCTGCCCTCACCTCCCATCAAGAGAGGTTATGGCAGGTGGGGACGCGTCCCCAAAACCCCCTACAGAGCCACAGTGCCTTCTGTATCAGTCACATTCGTCACCCCCCAATCTCCTCGCCCCTAGCCGCTCCCGTCTGTCCCCCCCTTACCCTCTGTAGTAGTTGAGATCAACCGCACTACGCCTTAAAATTCGAGTCCCAGCGGCTCCCATGCTAGCATAGAAACAGGGAGAGCTGTGATTTTGAGACTGGGCCAGGGTGAAGAAATAGCCAAGAGGCTAGACTTGATGTAGGGAAATCCTTGCTCGCTAAACTCCCATTCAAACATACACAGATTTTTGTAGTTGCCTAAAATCTAAAGATATCCACACAGTTTGAATCAGAGCCTCATGTTTTTGACCTTTAAAGACTCAAATGGTCATTGTTGATATAGCGGATGCTGCTAGCAAGCTAGCCCTCTTGGCTTCACCTCCCTGTTAGGCGTGGGGCATATTTTGACCGAGATGTCGAGATGTCGTGGGTCCAGTTTCAGGTGGTGTAGTGAGAGGTTTAAAGAGGTGCAAAGCAGCTTGCTTACTTCTCAGGTCCCTCTAGAGTTAGGTAGCTAGATAGTTAGACAACATATGGAAGCGTCAGCTACGAAACAAGCAGGCCTTGGATTGAGTTATTGTATGGTTTTACCTGGCATGGCATCAGACGTTGTAATGTTGACACCCGCCCCCCACCCCTCCCTTCCCGCACCCTCCGCCCCTCCTCTTACTAACCTACATTTCACACTCTGACCCCTCACCTCCCCATCAGCAGCCTGCCAACGCACCGACAGTCAACGCCGAGCGTGCTGACAGACAGGCAGGAAAAACCCACCTCCATTTTGGCTCCACGACACCACTCGCTTGTCCAGAATTGTAACAGCGGATCCAAAATGGCCGACACACAACACTGATCTTGTGTGGCAGCATGTTGTGTGTAAAATCGCATTCTTTGGGGGGAAAAAAGTGAACATCTGATCTTTCTCGTTGTAGTGGTTGTTTCACTGATTGTTTTGAAAGGGGTTGGGGGGCGAGGGGGACTGCAAGGTTTTTGCTCGGTCATCGCTTCTCTCCACGTCTGCTTTATGCGTCTTCACCTCTGACTTCTGTCACCCATCAGTATTAACCTCTGACCACTCATTTTTCTTCTTGTCTTCTTCGTTATGGGACGAAGGAAGAACTAACAAACTCACCAACCCATCCACTCAGCCGGCTGTGAAATTTAGTCAGTGGGTCAGTCGTGAGGCAACGTGTCGACAGAAACACGAATAAGGGCTCTCTTTAAAACAAAAACTACACAGTGGGTTTAAATGTACAGTAGTGCTGCCAAAAGTTGTGCTTATGTAGCTGAAGCCACGCCGTGGTCTCCCCTTTGTACAGCACTAGATGTGTGCATGCGTGCGTGTGTAGGGGGTCAAGAGCGAGGCGGGGAGGGAGGGGCGGGAGGGTCAAAAGGCCAATGAGAGAGATTTTATTGACGTACGGGTCCTGTTTGAGTGGAGGGGGGAGTTTTGGGGAGGGGCGGGGGGGAGAGCAGCAGCAGCAGAGATCGTAGTGATGTTAACACATAATTTCACAATGGCACTGGACCACTTTTCGGGCTCATCCTCATGCTCAAAAGCCATTTTGTCACCGTCACCCCGCCCACTCTTGTTCCCACTTTGAGGGGGGGCGGGGTTACTGCTGCGACAGGGAGACATTTACAGTGTGTGTTTGTGTCTGTGGGAGTGTATACGTGTGGGTGTGCGGGTGTTTTGAGCCGTGGGTGTGTGTTTAGGGCTGAAGCGGATTATTTTCATTATTGATTAATCTGGCAGTTTATTCGAATGATTAATCCATTAGTCATGTAGTCTGTGAAACGTCAGAAAAGTTTTTTTTAAAAATGCACATTTTCATTGGTTTTATATATATTTAGTTTTAGGACTACGAGTGTATATCAGCTGTTGAGCTAAACCCTTTACATAGATGTTTTCAAAATGCCAATAAGATAAGATACAATAAGGTAAGATGAGATCAATTTTTCCCAGAAGCAAATGTCCAAAAACAACACAAAATTATCAATATGCATTGCACTTCTTGTCAGTCAGTCATTTTCTACCACTTGTTCCCGCTTGGGGTCGCACGTGACTGGAGCCTATCCCAGTAACTTCGGGCCTTAGGCAGGGTACACCCTGGACAGTGGCCAACTTCTTGTAACAAAAATAAAATAAAATATGAGTAAAACTACAAAAACGGTGCAATGCTTAAATGGAATTGCAGGGTATGGTTATATGACAAATTACAAGCAAGGAACAAAAGGCACAAAAAGGTGTGTCTATGTTACTATATTACTGAGAAACGTCTTGCACATTAGTGTTCATTAATGTGCACTACCCCCTATATATTAACACATTAATAGCAATAAACATCACAAGTAATTAAAAGTAGTAGATCGTGCTGGAACCAGACAACTTATTTGGTTAATAAATTAAACATTGAATTGATTGTCCATATTGTTACTGTTTTATTTACTGCGGGATGATTAATCAATTATTCAACTAATCGCTTCAGCACTCATTGTGTGTATGTGTGTAAGTGCCTGGACATGCATGTATTTGTTGGTTTATTATTGTGTGTGTGTGTATGTGTGTGTGTGTGTGTGTGTGTGTGTGTGTGTGTGCGTGCGTGCGTGTGTGTGTGTGAGTGTGTGTGTGTGTGTGCGTGTGTGTGCGCGTGTCCTGACGCCATCAGCTACAGTAGGTAACCCTCAGTGCCTTACACTGTACAGGACACGAGGATTTGTCCTCCTGAGACAATCAGCACGCACACGTAAGATTTTAATGTCCTCATCGCCATCTCCCTCCCCCTCCCTCCCTCCCTCCCTCACCCACTCCTCACCTTCCTCTTGGATCATTAAGTCAAGCCTGGATGGGTGAGGTGGGGGGTCAGTCGATAATCATGTCATTGCTCTCACTCCTCCTCTCCCGAGCCGTCTGTTGTATATTTTGGCTCTGTAATTCTTATATTCTTGTATATAATCCATAAACTTTCTGAAAAACTCATTGTGTTCACCTGATGTTCGTTGATTCTCTCATCCCGCTGTGTTTCATTCTTTCTTCTCAGCATCTTTGAGTTCATCTTTCTCTTTCTCCCTCCTCATGTAATACCGTTCATAAACACAAGGTGGTGTGATTGAGCTTTCACCATTGTCACTTATTATGAAAGGTGTACTGTATTTCTGTGTCTGCTGTGTAGGTTGAATGAGTTCATGCTTGCATGTGAAGGTGTGTTTTTTTCTGTAACCATCTGACTGAAGTGTGTGTGTGTGTGTGTGTGTGTGTGTGTCTTCAGTTCTTTATGGATTCCAGCAGGTTTTAAGGGGTGAATTTATTGTTGATTTCTGCACATTAATCTATTATTCATTCACTGAAATGAATCATTTGTAGCCTACTCTCAAAATCCTTAATGTGTGTGTGTGTGTGTGTGTGTGTGTGTGTGTGTACAGTATTTTTTAAACCTGCACTAATCAACTAGGTGGCAGGGGGAATAAACAAAGCCCTGATATATTATCGCTTTAGCAAGTGCTTATGGCTAAAGTGTTAGCTAACAGTTAGCTACTGACGCATCCACCAGACACAGGGCAACATTAGCATTAATGTGGAGTTTTATTTGCCGCCCCTGGTGAATTAAAGTCCATAAATCTGGCTCGTTTTAGCTCGGTTTTGGTCTACACCGACTCCTAAGGAAAAATCTGGTTCTTCAGCTGCTGTGTTTCCCAGCTAGTTGCTAACTTTGTCTGTACGCCGTGTGGTGAGAGTTAACAAGGAGCAGTGAAACAACTTCCGATGCAGCACTGGAAATGTTGGAAAGAGCATCAGCGGGACAAGTGCCCTAAACATGGTCACTTATTGATAGTTTGATGGAATAAGTTCAGTAACTTGTGTGCACCTCATACTGAAACACAGCTGCTAGCCTGACTCTAACCCTCATGGTGCTCCTTGCTAATACTCTTCATTTGAAGGCAGGACTTACAGTGAATTGCTTCCTCAGAGACATGGGTGAAGTGTCTCCTGCTGTCGCCGTAGCAACCCTCAAGGTCCCCTCTCTCTACTTCCATCTATCTCTGTCTTTCTCGCCCTCTCTCCCTCACCCTCTTCCTCATTTGTTTCCATCGCCATCAGCCCAGGGGCAGACGGGTTGCTTCCAGAAGATCTGTGCTCATGTCTTGACGTCAGCGTCCCGTGCGCTGGAGGCCGAGCATTCCCAGAAAGCATCTCGTGGTGCCACAAGATCTGGAAATTAGCAGGATCTTTTTTCTTTTTTTTAACCCTTTGTAGCCACGTTAGATTTCTTGCTACGTCGTTATGATTGGCCAGAGAAGGTTTTGGGCTCCTTGAACCAAACAGGGGAAAGCAACACACTGGACACATTTTTATCTATTTGGCTTTTGTACTTGATTGGTTTTGGTTTGCACAGACCAAAATGAAGCGTTAGCCCCTTTATTGGACAACGCTTTGGTAACCTATCATTTGACAGAATTAAAGATTGAGGTGTCAAAAGAAATCTGATTACAATCCTGGAAAACCTTAAAGATTAGGGACATTTCTGTTTCGTCTTCTCTGGTAGTCATACCGGTGTCCGCTTACTGTAAACCCATATTTGACCTTATTTCATTTTATGCCACTTTACAGTAAGAAATACCACAATTATGTATTATTTATATTACTTATATGACACTTATATTACAGCTATATGATACTTGGGTGACACTGGATGTCAAACCAGGTCAAACAAACCAAGCTTAAGGAGTAAAAGCTTCAGAGCAAACTACGCCAAAAATGGTCGTTGGGAATGTAAAATGCAATAAAACCCCTCCCCAAGAATGTTAATGCTGAGCATCCAATGGTGAAAGGTAGCTACAAAGGGTTAAATAGCACTTCAAAGGGTCCGAACGGCAGAGGACTCAAAGCGTTGTCGGTGCAGAGATGCATTGGGGAAACTCTCTGAAGCAACTACCTTCCATCCATCCCATCACCATGCAAACCATCGGCCACACGCGACCCAGTAGAAACCGAACCAGTGCCACAGTAGAAAACCATACAGGATTCACTCAGCAAGTTGGGGGAAAAAAGAGAAAAAAATAAACATACATGGCAATTTAAGATAAAAGAGAAGTATTTAATTACAGATTTGCATGTGCAATGTGCATGCCACTATGTGGGGTAACAAGTCAACTTCAGGAATAAAAAAAAAAAATATCATGAAAAAAGTATATATATATGTAAAAATATATATAGATAGATGTTTTTAAGAGCAATGTGTTTCTTTTTTTCTTCTATTTTTAAAAACAAAAAATTACAAAAAAACCTGACCAAAAAAACCCCCAAACAAACAAAAATGAAAAAAAAAAAAAATCATCCTGATTCAAAAAAAAAAAATATGGAAATGACTTTGGTGATGAAATCAAAGAATGTTTGTTTGTTATATTTGCCAGTTATTTCACGGGGGGGGAAACCGTGGGGGAACAGTTGATCGATAACACTTTAACTAACATTACGAAAAAAAGAAAAAAGAAAAAATGATTTTAAAAAGTGGGAGGAGGAATAAAAAACTTCCCTTTGAGAGTAAAGAGCTGCCTGAACCACAATCTGGTGATGTTATTCCCGTTTATTCCGGCTATGAAATCCCTTCTTTCTCTCTCCCTCTCTCTTTCTCTGACCATCTCTTTCTCTCCCTGTGTTTCTTTCTCTATCTATCTCTGCTGTTTCTACCAGTGCATTTTGTAATTTCAAACAGAACTCTTCCTAAAGAACCTGAATAAACCAGAGAGAATGCATTCTACCCATCCTCCCGTCTGCTTTATTGATCCTGCACCCAGTAACACACACACACACACACACACATACAGTAACACACTTGAGTCAGATTACACATAATCAGGTAACATTTCCATAGTCTGGTTACAGGTGCAAAATTGTTTAAAGGAAAAGTTCAGCATTTTGGAAAATATCCATATTGGCTTTCTTGCCAAGAGTTAGATGAGAAGAACGATACCACTCTTCTGTGTGTCCATTAAATGTGAACTTTGGAGACTCCACTTGTTGCCTGGCAACCTTTTTACAGTTCGGCTTTGTGTGTGGATGAAACAAAGAAGACATAACGTGTTGATTAGTGAGCTGTGAGGAGGTGCTGTCAAGCAGTTTCTGTTGCCTTCAGACAGCGCCAGGCTAGCTGTTTCCCACTGATTCCAGTCTTTATGCTAAGCTAAGCTAACTCCTGGCACAAGCTTTATAGTGAACGGACAGAGTGGTGTCAATCTTTTTATCTAATTCTTGGCAAGTTAGCAAATGAGCGTGTTTCCCAAAATGTCGAACTATTCCTTTGAGGGCCACAAGAACGTTATGGGTATGTTACATATGTTACGTGTAATGCAATCAAATTTGGCTCCCCCGATGTTTAAAACAGTTACCTATTACGAGAGTGTACAACCTTAAACACTGAGTGCAAATGTCAGCAGAAAAAAACAGCATAAGGACGAAAACAATACAACATTTTATATTTCTATTTTTGCAGCTAATCAAACAAAAGTACAGCCCAAGTGACGAGGATAAGACAGTTACAGTGGCATTTAATTTAAGGATTAGGCTGGTGTTAGTCTATATTTTTCTTATTGTCAACAAAAATCCCATAAAAAGACCAAAACCAACACTGCGTTCATCTCCCGACACTTCCTGACTCCCCTTCGCTTTCCGTGGCACTCGGCCCAAAGCCCCTTCCTCCAGTTCCTACTGAGGATGTAAATCTTTAAAACAGGTCACAAATATAGAGTTTCAATTTGTTAAAAAGGCTCAGCAACTACCCAGAACAGCTGGGCACTGTCGTTCTTAACTACATGTACTCAAACAGGAGTAAATGACTAATTTAAATGGCTGATTAAATGCTCTAGTGAGCATTTGAGGCAGCAGGACGGTGTGTGTGGGACTGAGTCAAAAGGAACTACAGTGTGTGTGTTCATGAGGGAACATGTCACCCAGTGCAACAGTGTGGCTCATTGATGGGTTTCTAATCGTTTTTGGACAACAACGGAGCTCTTTGGCAGGCAGTGGAATAAGATCAGGCTTTAGATAAACAGGTAATACGGGTTGTCTGGCTACACAATACTTATACAGCACAGATCCATTAACTGTTAACTGTTAGCAATAAAACAAAATGTAGAATTTCAGCAGCCTTATCTTTTAAGTAGTCAGAATGACAGTGGTGGAAAGTAAGTTTAAGTACACATAATGTGATTAATAGCAACTTTGTTTAGGAATTTCCACCACTAAAGGAAAACATCATCATAGGTGGGTGCTGCCTTGTTCCCTAATGTTGTTGGCCCTGTGTTGTGGCTGGCTATATTCAGAGGGATTCATTGTAGTTTTTACTCTGTAGGTGTTGGTTACTTTAAGGGGAAACATTTTACACACAAAACTAGTTTTAAAAAAGTCATAAAATGTGATTCATTCTCACAGATTAAACGACACAAGAGTGTAAAACATGATCAGCTGCAGCACCCGAACCACCCACAACATTAAAATACTATAAACAGCTTAATACTTTGGACTTTTACGGTTTACATTTTATGTTTTTACTTGTACTTTGTTGTAGGATTTTACATTGCAGGACTTTTGCTCGACATGGAGTTACTTTTTAAATTGTTATGTCCAACTTTTAAAGGATGTGAATACCTACCACACATAAGTGACTGTTTTTACTTTTGGCGGCTTTCTGACGGACAACAGGGATGACAACAGGAATAGTTATCAATAATAGCTGCTGTTGAGTGCGGTCGCAAAACAGTTCATTTACGCACCGAGCGGCAAAGCGTACCCAGTCACGTGTTAACAGGATTACGTTACACTAATGTGCTCAAAGGAAAACTAATTATCATTTTGAGTAGAAAAGTTCCGTGTAACAGGATTACACTTTCGAAATGTGATTTCATGAACTCTACTACTAAACCTAATGCTAAGGGATACAAGTACAAGCACAATGAGAAGGGTAATTGTTGTTCAGTACAGTTTCACCTAATAAGACAATTATGTGTGACATTAAATTTTAGAAATGCTATTAAAACAATAATAAAATCTCTTTTTGATAGATTATACCATTAAATATAGTACCAAATAACATACTCATTCAATAATCTGTTATTGTAAATATAACTGATTATCAATATACTGATAACAAATTACAATATAATCTTTTCTTATTTAAGGCTTAGTTTATATCAAATTAAGAGAAAAAAACGTGTGACATGAATTATTTGGAATCTCTGGAATAATTGAACAGCAGTAGCCTTCAAACATTTGTCCTCCATGATAACTACTGGAAACCAGCTCTCCTGCTGTTAGCCGCTTCTTAATGGAGCGTTTCGAAGCCTTTTACATGTGCGTCATTGATGTTTAATTCAAGTCCTTAAACCTGGTCATAATTTCCCTGATTTTGAACGCAAAAACCCTAACAACCTGAGGGATGCTTGACTCCTTTAATTGGACCCTTCATCAGGAATTTTGAGGATGAGGATGAATGCAGGCAGTTGTTTTTGCAACAAAAAAAACCCCCACTATTTGCATGAAGAAGTATACTAATCTTGTATCTTCCTCAGTCCTCCCTGCAGACGAGTGCATCCGCCTGAATGGAAGCGAATGAAACGATGCTCCATTTGATCCTGCAGAGAGTTAAAAACCCTCAGAGGCAGCCAACTCATCTTCTCTTTCTAGTTAAGAATTTAAAACGTGTTGAAAGCAAACGCCCCCTCAGTGTCTTCAGACTGCCTCCTCCTCCTCCTCCTCCTCCTCTCCGTCTACGTCTGGCACTACGTCACTGATGTGGCCTGTGGAAGACACACGCCCACACTCACACGATCTCTTGCTATGTGCTACACTTCCCCCTCCCTGTTTGGTCATGTTTTTATTGACATCCCTCCTCCT
>CM022472.1:4271641-4303202 GCA_011952105.1 Coreoperca whiteheadi
CCCCCCCCTTCCTCCCCTTTCTTTCTTTGATCGCCTGCTGCTCCTCCTGGACCCCTCCTTCTCCTCACATTTGTCCTTCCACTGCCTCTCTGTCTGTCTGTCTGTCTGTCTGTCTGTCTCCCACCTCCTCCCACACACTCTGGGTGGCGCTCGACTGACACCTTAAAGAGGCAAAAAACACGAGAAGAATTAGGTCCTAATTTGATTTTTTTGTGAAGTGATGCTATTTTCTGTGGGCTTTGAGGACATTTACAGACACTAAAAGCATCGCCTCTGGCCATTAGCCTGCCCACTTCATCATGAACACATAAACACACACTCGACAACACACACACACACACACACACACACACACACACACACACACACAGTTGTACAAGGCCAGATGTATTGGAGTGCTCTATCCTCCTGCAGCTGAGTCTTAAAATAGACTCCTCCTACATATTCTGTTGCCTGCCGACATTAACGCATCACTTCCTGTCGCTGCCAGCTCTGCTGCTGCTGCCAGACACACACGCGCACACACACACACACACACACACACAGTCGTGTTTCCATCACTTCAGAGGACATTACATTGACTTACATGTATTTCCTGTAGACCTACCCTAACCCTAACCCACTACTTGCCTAACCGTAACCCTTAACCCTAACCTCATCCTAACCTTACCCAAACCTTTAACCAAGTCTTCACTCGAAAATGTGGCCATTTACGTTATGGGGACTTGCGTTTTGTCCCCAAGAGGAAGGCGAGAGTCCCCACAATGTGCCTGTGCGAACAGATTGTAAGTCCCCACAACATGAGTAATACACGCACACACACACACAGGCATTCTTGCTCATCCACATTCATGGTTAGTCACTCCTCCGCTGTGCTGAAACGCCTCAATCAGTCACACAATCTTTGCCGTGAGAGGCATGTGGTCATGTGTTCACAGGCTCTTGACATGTGATCATCAAATAATTACACACACACACACACACACACACACACACATAACACAACACATAATTACTTCCTATTCATTTCCAGAGAAACACATGGGCCAGTTTCTAACCGAAACAGAGCATTACTTCCTGTTCACAGACACACGCTGTTTGATGGGCTGTCGGAGGTTAATATTGTACCATTCCTATGCCAGATAATTACAGAAAGTTAGAATATTTATTTTTCCTCAGAGGATTTTAGTCCTTTAATCAGTGGACAAAAATACGCAAAATGATAATCACATTAAATATAATCATTATGTTTTTGGGCATCAGTTAGGGACTGTATGAAAATTATTGGGGGGGGGGGGGGTGGAGGTCAGAAAATGTGCTGGGTTAAATATTTTTTATTTTTGCTGAAGTGAGGCTAGTCTGGCTTTTTACATTTTTACTCACCCCAAATTAATATTTCAGCCTTCGCTAATTAAAAATAAGATCAAATAGTTACAAATGATGGCTGCAATGAGCGCCACTGGTCTGAAAGAGGGCAACAGTCACTGTTTCAGGGCTTGATTTTTCCCATCACAAGTCAGGTTTCCATCCAAATAGTAAGCACGCACGCGGCAAAAGAAATTGCGAATGAACGTCCGTTTCCGTCCACCGCCGTTACGCGGCTGTTCGGAGATGGCGCGTCGAGATAAACGGGTCAGGTGCCATTAAGCCATTGCAGAAGACAAAACATGTGTTTCATGCGTCGAATTGAGGAACGTTAGAGGCTCTTCCTCGCTCCGCACAGGCCCGATTTTGTGTCTTCGGCATCAGAAGCTTCAGTGGACGTCAAGACTGTTTCCATTTGCACTTTGTTGCATTTCTGTTTTTATCAATGCGCCAACTTTTCCAACCTCAGTCAAGCGTAAATGAGTTACGAGAAGTACAAATACATGTGGATCTGTATTGATATCAGTGATGCAATGTTAGCTCTACCAGCAGTCTTTTCTTCCTTCACTACATCATAAGAGAAAGTTATTAATGGTGAAGCAAGTTGTACCAACTCGGTGGGGAGGGTGTTACAGTTTGTTTGTTATCTAACTCTAGGGGAGGGCCCGAAGGAAATATTAATAATGCTGGGGGAAATAGTCCCTTCGTATATAAATGTGTATAGTCCCAGTCAGTATATTTATTCATACAAATGTGACGACCGAATGTGTTATTTAATTCAGTTTAATAACACAACCAGTGTAATGCCGTGATGATTTACATTTCGAACAAATACTGTATGTAATCTAAACCACAATACAGTCACTATAATACACCATGAGATATATGATCAAAGACCCTGTATCGGCCCCCACACAACTGCACCCGATTCCCTCACTCTGATTGGTCGCACAGTGTATCTGCCTCCGTCAGACGCCGGAGCGTGCCGGTCGATGCGTGCATGCATCCTGCGTGAAGACATTTCCTGCGCTTTGTCTTTGTCTTTTTTTCTTTTTAGCTCTGAGCTGTTGGAGCGCCACGTCACTGTGGCTGCCAGGCCTCTGCCCTCTGCATCTTAATCCGGCTGCCTCATACATATATGGCCGTCACAGCGCAGGATTGGTCCAGGGAATCCATCGCTGAGAACGCGTCTACAGTTCCATTAGCTGCTGTAGCAACAGGATTTTTTTTATAAATAAGAAATATTTTTGTGTAGCAAGATATACTGTTTTTAGTGGGGGGGGTTTTCTCATTGTCAAGACATCCCATCAAAAGACCAACAATAAACTGATCTTACAAGTATTGTGTGTGCATCCAAGGCCTGATATACCTTATTCCCCCGTGCTATAGAGCTCCATTGTTTCCCAAAAACTATTAAAAACCCATCAATGAGCAACACTGTTGCACATGGGTGACATCTCTTTCGTTACCATGAACACACACACTGTTTATTTTGACCATCCAGCTGCTGCAAATACTGCACCAAATATGTGTTACTTTTTTTTTTTTTTATATTTTAATCATTTAGCAGACGCTTTTATCCAAAGCGACTTACATAGAACATTCACAAACCAAAGGAGCATTTTTGGGGTTCAGTATCTTGCTCAAGGATACTACGACGCATGGCTGGGGGATCGAACCGCTGACCTTCCGATTGGCAGGCAACCGTTCTGCCACCAAGCCACAGCTTCCTATGTGTTAGGAAAATGTGTGAAATAGCAAAAGTAACAAATGCACTATTAGTACTGTAAGTTTATATACTAGTTGCCAGCTGTCTTAGAAAATATATTAACGTTTTTTTAGAAAATCAAACCCCACATGTGTGGCTGGATTTAAAATTTACATCACCAGATCTTTGAACGACCCAACTGTATGTAAGTAGCTAAAATTAGTGCCACCTAGACCAACACATTCAGCACACAGCTGGATTAGAGATAATTGCAAAAATTGTAAAAATGCACAATTTTCCAGGGCCCAACGTAACAACTTAAAATTCCCAAATACACAAATATGAAATTTTAAATTATACAAAAAACAGAGAAAAGCAGCAAGTCCTCACATCTGAAAAGGTGGAACAAGTGTTTTTAGCCATGCTAGCGGCGTCGTTCCACAGATGGCAATATTGGTCGTTCTGTCGGTCCACCACTTTGGTCTAAACGGAAATATCTCAACATCTCCAGGACAGGCGGCCGCGAATAGAGACATTCGTGGTCCCCAGAGGATGAAGCCCGCTGACCGTGGTGATCCCCTGACGTTTCCCCATGCGCCACCAGCAGGTTCACATGGTGGTTTTGAGTGAAATGGCTCGACGAGTATTGGACGGATTGCTATAAAAATTTGGAAGAGGCTTTCACGTCCCCCTCAGGGTGAGTGGTAACCAGGATGGGGAGCCCTTCACTTTATCATGCAGCGCCATCATCAGGTCACAATTTCAGTTTGTCCAATACTTTTATGACCAATTACTTGCACAGCTAATGACATTCCAATCAGCCTTCGCTGCACTTTGTGTTTAGTGCTATGTAATGTTAGCATACTAACACGCTAAACTAAGACGTTGAACATGGTAACCATTACACCTGCTAAACATCAGCATGCTGACGTTAAGATTTAGCTCAAAGGACCGCTGTTTTTTTTTCTTTAAGTACAGCCGCTCGCATGCCTTGTTGACAATTTAAAGACCAAAATAACTAAAAAAAAACGGTATTCTTACACACAATAGGACAACGGCATCAACAGTGTTACACAGCAGTAATAACTGTAACCCAGTCCTGTCGCTAACCATTCACACACCAAGTGACAAGGAGTAGACAGTTACACAGAACAGACATACGGTGCTCCTTGAGATCGTGTCGAACTTGCTCACTTGCCGTAGAAACTGTTTATTGATGTATTTCTTTTGTACACGAGTGGCCGTTTTTCTCGTGTAAAGCTGCCCACTGAAATAAAAGGAACAAAACAATCACACCATCAGTTTCCTTGAAAGGGAGATTTGCCCCTCTGGCTCCATTGAGGCTCATTTCAGCACAACAGTAATAGCACCAACCTGCAAATGGATATACAAAATAATAATAGCAATAACACCACGTCCGCGAGCTACAAGTGCTACTTAGTATGTAGGAAATTTGAGTCAGCATGAGTCTCTTTTAAAAAATATGTTTGCAATACTGTTTGATTTGAGCACGCACTGTCCAAGGACATGTTGTATTCTCATTTAAGTGGCTGTGTGGAACATTATGTACCACCGCTGATGTACCCGTCTGTGGACAACTTGCAGCTTTCGGACAAACAGCCACTAAGGCTCAGCTTTGAATCTCTGCCGAGCAGCGAAGTCGCACATGTAATCGATCCAAGTCATGTGGCGCGTTAATGTGACACACATGAGGCTCACAAAAGTCCTTGAAAACAAAATGGGGTGTCATTTACACAGCACCATACTGAAGATTTGTACTCCTTCGAACCACAGAACGACCGAAATGTGAGAAAGATAATGATGATGGATACCAGTGACTCTTGGATGACTCAATCAAACAGAGATTTCTGCCATTCAGAGCCCGCCTCTGCTCAAACTCTCAGCAGCTCAGCAGTGAAAGACGTGGCTGATTAATATGACATATTGACAAAACAAAACACAAAACGGCGTTATCATGACTATGCTGAGGAGTTTCCCCGCAATCCCTCTCATTTTGGTCTCAGTTCTCACATCTCTGCGCCTGAATCCCTTTTTTTCTCTCGCCTCCTCCTCTCTGATCGCAGGAACCACGGAGGTGGGGGTGGCGGTGGGGGGGTAGGGTAGTGGTGAGGTGGGCTGTACGATACCTCATCGAGAAATTGCCCCCCACCCTGAGTTTCACCCCCTGGATTCTTCATCACAACATTTTAAGGCATAAAGCCACCACCGATCCTTCCTCAGACCCCGGACCCTCATTCATGCCTCTAGCTAACAATATGTCACTTTACTAAACCTATGTGCCTATATAAGTGGCATTGTCTTTTTTAGTAAAAAAAATAAATAAATTACAGTGCTTTTTTAAAAGGACACTTAAAGGACTTAAGACCTTTCTT
The DNA here is from genome assembly GCA_011952105.1 of Coreoperca whiteheadi. Classification (NCBI taxonomy): domain Eukaryota; kingdom Metazoa; phylum Chordata; class Actinopteri; order Centrarchiformes; family Sinipercidae; genus Coreoperca; species Coreoperca whiteheadi. The sequence continues at coordinate 4,277,108 of CM022472.1, forward strand.
TACAAAATGATGAACACGTTTACAGCCTGAAATCCTCTCTGGCTAAGTGATTGTTGCTGGTTAAAGCAGGGTTTATTTAAAAAAACTCATCTGGGGGGTTTAATGTGTTACATTCATGTGCTGCGTGGATATGGCATTAGCGCTCACAGTGTGGTAATGCTGCTGCTGAGCATCTGAGTTATGAAAACAACATCAGCGAATGTACAAGTCACAACGAAGGCGTTTTACATCAGTGGTTTCCCAACAGCTGTGGGGCAGGAATCCCCCCACAGCTGATCGACAGCAAAATAACTGGCAGCTATATTTTGACAATCGATTAATCATTTCAGGCGTTTTCAAATGAAAAAAATGGGTGGAAAATGAACATTCTGTGGTTCCAGCTTCGCAAATGAGGAATTGCTGCCTCTTTTTGTCGTTCATTACTGATTCATTCAATAACTGTGGGTTTGGGACTTTTGGTCAGGGAAAATACAAGACATTTGAAGACATCGTCTTGGGCTCTTGGAAGTTGTGATGAGCATTTTTTTCCCCCCACAGTTTTTGGACATTTCATAGATTAAATGATGAACGACTGAGCGGGAGATTCATCGTCAGAAATGACAGTAATGGCACGTTGCAGCCTTGAAAATGATCCCGTCGAGGGGCCACAGAAATCAGTAAGTGAGTAAGTTGATGTGCTGTAAGGCACCTTTCTAGTTTAGACGTCACAGCGTTCTTCACAGTAAAAGACAGAAGCAACAGACGTGAAACTATGAACACAAAATAAAAATGAAATCCACTGAACAAAGGCAAGTGTAAACGGTCCACAGACCTCAGGTCAAGACACCGATGAGGATTTGACAAAACAACCCCCGACTCAATGTCCACCGAGCTGGCTTTTTTCAGTGGCGGCGTTAGCTCAGTTGCCATGGCGATGTGCTGTTGACATACAATCGCAGCACCTGCTTTTCTAGGACTTCGTGTACTTTGTTGGACAGTGAGTTGGGATTCTTTTGCCAAACTACTAGTTCCAAAGTCAAGAAGGAAGCTTCATTCTTAAGGACGATGACGTCGACGGTGGAAACTGTGAAAACAGCTGAAGGGAGAAGGAAAAGGAGGTGAAGACCATCAGGCGGAGGGAAAGGGAGATGGTGATTAGGACGATGAAGGCGATGATGGGTCGAACAGCAGCGACATCATCACTTTCATTCCCGGACCATCGAAATTCTCTTCTCGCTTCATCTTTTTCGCCACTTAGTTCTTTCCTCTCTGCTCCCTCCTCTGCGTTGTCATCGGCAACTTTTTCTGCGTTCTCTTCCTCATTGTTATTCAGGGTGGGCAAGAGGAAGAAGGCAGTGAGGATGATGATTACTGTTTGGGGTTTTTTAACCCTTAAGCAACCCCCTCCCCCTGGAGACAGTATATGTTTACGGTTTCAGTTGAATTCTCTGCTGCCTATTGTGCCTGGATTATTTGAATGATAGGGCATTCTTCAGTACAAAATGACCAGAAACACAGAAAAGACGAGAGTCGAATCCGCAATTAAATATATTAAATGTTCATATTTATGTGCATTCATAGCACTCGCAGTCTGGGAAAGTTGTGCAGTAGTCAAATTAACTTCTGGGGAAATTATCTTCAGTCATGCTGTAGCACAAGTGAAACTGAAATGTCCAACTAATGAAGTCACAACTTCTTTCCGCAAACCTGCCTTTGTGCCCGTCTAACCAAATCCAGCCGCCGCTCTCCTCATATCTGGTGGCCCGCTGACGCCTCCCTGCCTGGTCTAGTCAACAGGGAATACGTCACATTAAAGGATAATTCTCTTTTTTCTTCGGCAATGTGTAAACAAAACTGGTGGCTTGTTTACAACCCGGGTGGTTGTCTGATCGCCCGTTTCTCGCCTTGTCAGACTTTGTTGCACCAACGTCGCGGCGTTCCCAGAGACCGCCGTTATTAGAACTGACCGCAAGGGTAATCAAAAGTGCAAGAGTTAGACCCAAGCTGTAATGAAACTAGAATTGCCCTAGACGGAAGCTGAAGAAACCATCTCGTTAGCCCTGTTTTAGCTGTCAATTCCTCAGTTCTTTTATCTTTCTTCCTCTTCTTGACTCACATGCTGCTTTAATATGTGGGAAAGGAAGAAAGGAGGACGACGACGGCGATGACTTACATCTTAATAAACACGAGGATGGTGAGGAAAATATGAGAAACCGGAACAACCAGATCAACAGTTTCAGGGTGTAGCTAGCTTTCCAGTCATCTGGCAGGAAGCTGCTGCTGCTGCTGCTAATGAAGATGATGATGAAGAGGCCCTCAGGCTCTAAACACTAATCCTGCTAATCTGTATTATTCAGCCGCGGCGTTTGGCCCCGGCTGCTGTGGGGACGTTGCGTAACTCTTTTACTAGCGCTCTTTGAACTGGCGTCAGGTCGTGTCGGGAGGGACGCACAATTCCGTCATGATCCACAGGAAATGGTACGGCCCTGGAGGCTGGCTTCTGTGTGTGTTGCGTCGCTTTTTTGAGTGTAACCACGAGATTAGCGGGCCGCAAGCCAGACCGGCGCTGGGTTGTACCGACCTCCTCCCTCTTATAACGGATTGACCCTGTGAACTGTGGCCTAATATAGACCAATAGCCCTTTAATTTGGAAATGAGATGCGAGTGTGAGAGGTCCGAAAGAGTGTGAGCGTGTTACTCAGCAACTCTAAATCTCGCTTAAACCTTAAATAACTTCAGAACAAAGAGGGCAGGACAACTAGGCACCCTTTCAGTGTGTTTATTACAAATATTTATACCATTAATCCAATCATTTTATTGGAAAAAAAAGCAGCTTGGAATGTGAGGTAATTTTTTTTTTTCTTTCCACAGGTCAGACATGAACAAGAACATTTCAGTGACATAACACAGAAAGTTTAGTTTACTGGGCTTCCAACACCATGTGGACAGCCTGTACTTTTTTTTTTTTTTTTCTTCTCCAAAGCACCATGTGAAAACAGTATACAGGACAGTCCCCAAGCAGTAGTATTGATTTATCAAAGTCCACAGCAGCAGTTGAAATGTGTGTAAATGTGTGTGTGGCAGTGAGTCTGCTTCAGCTGGCCTTCCTATTTCTGTGTCTGAGTCGGGTATCCCGGTACAAACGCAGGAAATTCCCTGAAGTCCTGGTTGTGTGCCAGTTGCTCTGTGGTCAGCCCTTCGCCACTTCACTTCTTCTCTGACTGACTCACAACATGCACACACTTTGAGTCAGCAGCAGTCAACTTGTTTGGACTCATTTTACTGAAGGTGAATCACCGGCAAACACAACCCAACACAGCCAGTTCCCCTTCAGCTTCTTCCTCAAACTTTCCGGCCCTTTGGCCCGGTTCAGTTTCTTCTCCTTCTCTGCTTGTTGATCTCTGTAGGGGCTTTACCAGCCCGGCAGGCACGCTCAGATCGACCGGAGAGCTCGCACCATGGCCCCGGTAATCCCTTTGTTCAGGGACCGCCGATGTAGGTCAGCTCCTTGGTGCGCCAAGGGATCAACCCGACCTTTTAGGTTAACGAGGAGTTGAGAATCACTCCGCTTCAAAGTCTCACTGGAGGCTATTTTTGACCTCCATCTGTTCAGAAGGCAGGTATAACCCGATTTAGAGACAAAGCGGACAGGGACTCCCCGGCGCGACAGCTGCCCAGCGGGGCCGCATACCTCTCCTCCCCGGGCTCCAGCCTCGCCCTCTTGCTGGGAAGGAAGTCAGGCGCCGCCGACGCCTTGCCCCGGCGTTTCCTTGACTGCCTCGTAGGACTCAAGTTCTCTTTGTCCTCTGTGATTTCACCATCACACTCTTCCTCGGCAATGTCCAGCTCCTCCGCGGGAGGCTCGGCTGAGTTCAATACCTGCTGGGGCTCCGGCTGCGGCGCGGGCTGCCCGGTTTGCTCCCCCTGGCTGGAGCCGGTGTCCATCGGCTCCTCCAGTGTTGGCTGCGCGCCGCATGACCCCTCGCTCTCCCGGGAGGAGTGATAGATGTCCCGGGCAGACCTCATGACCAGGGAGAGCAGAAGGCTCCGGTGGAGTCTCAGTCCGCCTCGCTGGGTCCTGGAGGCGTACAGCTTGCTTATCGACACGGCCAGGATCCGTCTGGCTTCGGTGTTCACTTCCATAACGGCTGTGGCACTCATTGTCTTATTATGCGTAATTACGCACCGTTGTTTTGGCACTTTCACCAAACGCTCAACAAGCAGACGAGCTTGTATCTTGTCCGGAGTTAGACTTTGTTTCTAGTTTAAAGCTGCCTCAGCTCGGACTCAGCTTCCCACCGGCCGGTGTGCTCAGAGAAATGAGAGTGTGCAGTAGAAGGGTGGCGTTTTATTTCCTCTTTGACGTAACGTGGACTCCATTCCTCATTCTGTGACAAAAAGGCGCCGCCCACACCTGCTATTGCACACACACACACACACACACACACACCATCTGTTCCGTCTACCGTTTTTTTCTCACAGTTGATAATTATATCGATTTCTCCTTTCTGCTGCCAGTTCTCGCTGCTGCAGTTCATTAGACACAAGTCTAATATAGTGGATTTGATCGTTAACGGTTACATTTTACATTTGATTATCTCTCTCTCTCTCTCTCCTTCAGCCTCTTTCTGTTGGCTTGCTCATAAACATGAAGGAAGAGGTTTTGTTTTCGTTTTATTTGGGTTAAATACTTTTTAACAGGCGTCTTACCTTTCACACAAATGCCTGTAAATGTCTTCTTATAATGAGTACCATGAAATAACGCAGGCAAGCGAGCAGGCAAAACCTTATTTATAGAGCCTTTTATTCGTGGAGGGACGTGTAAATGCTGTACCGTGTGTTCCTTTAGCCTAATAGTTTTTATTCTAAATGAGCAAGTTTTATGTGAAAGATTCTATAAGATAAAGTCAAATGTAAACTAAATAACTTCGACCTTCCCAACAAGAAGAGGAAGATTTGCTGTGTTTGAGGAAGTGTTTTAATGGACGATATTGAAGCGACCGATTGTTGTTGGGCTGGAGGGGGGGTAGAGGGGGGGGGTATAAAGAAACAGGTTCAGTAAGAGTGAGATTATGTCAGTCAGTGTTTACATTCTGGTAAAAACCCTGAGTGCAGTTCGAAGAATTTACGTGGGAGAAGGAAACGTGTCTCCAATTTCTCGGGAGTTTCTTCTCTCTCTCTCTCTCTCTCTCTCTCTCACACACACACACACACACACACACACACACACACAAACACACACACCACGTCACTCACTCGCAGCCTCCATATATGGCCCATCCGGTAGTAAAGCCCCGTGGGGACGCGCACAGTGGAAAAGCCATGACGCGAACGCGCAACCGCAGCTACCCCCCCTCCCGGGCACAGCGGTGATGGCGTCATCTCTGCACCTTATATGGAGCTGTCACCGGTGTGAATTAAGTTACTAAGCAGCTGAACGACTGGGGTCAAACGGCAGGCGGCTGTCAGTCAGCCTCCGAGCACCGTGCTGATGCTTTCAAGTGCCGTTGGAAAGACAAGCACTTCGATTGACAACCAAACAAGCGGGCACAGTCTTGCAGTCAGACGGTGCACATTGCTTGTCTTTAAACAATGTGACGTAGGCTATTTAAAACACAATAAATGAAGTAGAAGTATGATAAGAATAATTGCACTTTTGGTTTTGCACATTCTTTCATATTTGCTTTAAAAAAAAAGATTTGCCATTTATTTTTTATTCCATTGGTTTATTTAAAATGGACAGTGCTCATTAATACTCATTGTTTATTCAGAAAATAAACTTTAAATAAGCCACACTTAGCCTAAGGGGGCAAATAGCCATCTGTTGTCCTTGGCCAGATGTTGAAAAGGCCCCCTAAAAATAGAATAACATGAATATCTAGTATGTTGCATGGTATGGAAGTAACCACGTCTGTATTTCTTTTTTTCTTTAATGTTTGTAAATACTCTGAAATATCTCATTTGGTAGCGAAAAGTAGTCTATGGAAGTGTGTGAAAATAACAAACACAGAGGTCTTAAATCAGCCAAATTCCACAATTTAAGGCAACTAAAATTATCCCATTTTGATCAAGAACGCTTTTTACACCCACATGACTAACTCTGCCTGTCATACAAGTGTAACTCAATTCTGGGAAACGATTAATTCAGTGTGCAACTTACACTCGTTATCAGACACACTGGCAATCGCAGCCAAGAGTTGTCGGATGCTGTAAAAACGTGCAAGCTGTAACCATGGAAACCTTCCCCATTGTTACTTTTCCTTCCCACATGACGTGAACGTGGCATCAGAAACACTAACGCCGTAACAGACACCAGATATCTTCTTTTGACGGTGGCAGGTTACTGTGGTGTTTAAAAATGAAAACAAAATACTGTGCCTGTAATGAAGAGCATGCTTGAGAAAAAAAACAGTGATCTAATACCTTTAAAAAATCTGATTGCAGCAAGGAAGTTTACCCATACTTGCATATTTGAATACATAAACACTGCATTGCAAGGCTTTATAATCTAACAAGAATATGTTACGTAATTCATCAAATCAGACTTAGCCTACTGAATATAGATACTTGAGCTTTAATCAAAATGCCATTTTGGCCATGAGAAAAGCGTACGTTCAAAGGATATAAAGGAGAATTTGCGCTCAACCCTCGTGTCCACATTCACTGTCTTTACAAATTGTGAGATGTAAACCGGTGTATTGTTACTAGTATGTGTTGCAAGTTTAAATCAGGCTCAATCACAACCCGGTTTGCAGTTTAAAATGCACGTTACACGAGCAGTTCTATAAGCCGAGCAGGTTCTCAAGCAAAGAAAACAACCCAACATGACTTCACTTCAGGTTTGTACCTGACTGGTCGCTATGGTGACCATGTGACGTGTGATTATACTTACACTGCCTCTGCCTGAGGCCAAATGGGCGGTGGAGTGTGTGACTGAGTGTGTGTGTGTGTGTGTGTGTGTGTGTGTGTGTGTGTGTGCAGACCAGAGGGTGGGGCCTGCTTTTTGTCTTATGACAGTATTTCTCTCAATAGTATAAACACTGGTTGGCAGGACTGGGAAACGACCGAGACGACTGTTGCCACAACTCACATTATATAATGGTAAGGATGAGCGATGATGTTAGCAACCTCTCGCATTCACTATGTTGGTTGGCAGTGTGTTAAACCTCTAACAGATTTTAAAAGACCGCAACAGTGTGTTTGCAAGTTTTAGCTCCTTAACTGCAAATCATGTTACCTGCATTTTTCCCCGATCACGTTTGAATGCAGGCTGTGCATTTTTAGATTTTCTCGATGTATTTTTCTTGCAGTTTGTTAGTGCCCGTTCATTTCTGCAAGGCTGAAAACAGATAAACTGATTCCTGACACTTGTGTAATCAACAAGTCTAAGATATTTGTTGTCAGTGCTCCATCATTGTTGTGCAGTTTAAAGCTGCCCTAATCAGTATTTCTATACTAACAGTGGACCAAATTGCTATGTGTAATGTGACAGGCGGACGAACCCACAGAGAATTACCACAATCTAGCAAGTTTGAATGTTTACATGGATGTTTAGCAGTATTTAAGAGGGTTTTGCAGACATTAGGTTGAGCCTGTTTAATTGCGCTGCAGATGTATGACACACGGCCTGTGATGTTTGTTGTGGTTTTCAGTTGCATCCTGGCATCATTCGCTATCAATTAAAGTCGTGACGTGTATTTTCTCCTCTTCTCTCTCCATGTCACTTGAGCTCTGAGAGAAAACAACAGCCAACCAAGTAGTAACTACTTTTAAAACAACCAGCTTTGTTCATTATTCTCTACCGAATGCACTTATCAGCAAGCAGCTAGTGGCTAATTCCAAGTATGAAAGTAGGTCATCCTTACAAGGAGCACTTGAAGGCATCCTAAGAGAATGGGCCCGGGTGTCTATTTATAGACTCAGCACACTCTGACTGCTTCCCCCTGCTAGTTGACTCTCAGCCAGTTTCTTTTGTTATGCCAAAGTGACGCGGTTCATTTCAGACTTTTCTTTTTTTTGTTCCAGCAGAGAAGATATTCCTGCTACATCACTTTTTTTTTTTTTCTTTAAATGGCTCCAACTTTCCACTGAGGCATAACTGCGTTCAGCGCTGAGCCGGACAGTAGATGAGTGGTAGAGATTAGCAAGTGGAAAATGATAACCAACAAACTTTTGCGTTTAAAAAACCCCTACATGATTTCGCACATCAAGTATTTATCTATGGGGGGGGGGGGGTTGTGGGAGTTATTTCTTATCTGAACTAAGGTTAAGCAATTAAGGTTGCTAAATCCAGCACAAGAATATCCTCATCCTCAACTGTTCAGGTAACTCAGTCGGTAAATGAGTGGCTGAGGTGTTGAAGACACACCCGCACGCCGACAGTCTGAAACCTGGATACTATTATCATCATGTATAGATATGCACTGTTTGCGCATCAAGTATGTCCTCAGTCAGCTTCAGATGGCTGTCATGCACAGTGTACACAGCAGACATGGTAATCATGGCAGTTTTGTCAAATCTACATGTTGCCCCAGTTACCATCCAGTACTCTTATGCTCGAGCACTACCTGACTCCAAGTTTGCAAGTTAGTTTGGGGTAACTTGATTCAACAACATTTCATTTCGAATTTGCAAGTACAATAACAACTGAAATACAAAGGTCTTGAAACCTTGTGTTTTTTTCACACAGGGCCTCTCTATAAGACAAGTCCACAAAATTAGGTAATGATGCTGCCTTATTATTCAAGTGAATGTTGCAATGAAGCGGTGCACATTGTCAGATGACCACAAACCCACTGACAGGGCGAACGTGGGGCTTTCCGGGCCCCAAGAGGTCTCGATCTGGACAGAAACTCTTCTACAAAGTCAAACAAAACCTCTGACCGAAGAAACGAGACACAACATTGGCGTCAAGAAGCGACAGAGTTAATGAGACATGCGTCCTTGATGTTGAGGGAAACTGGTGATAACAATACCACCGTCATGAAATGAACCGTGCTGTTATCTCAACCACAGTTATGTCGACAATGATAAACCGATGCTTAAAATGAAGCAAGCAGCCGATAAATGAATATTACTTTCCAGAGAAAACATGCCACAAGCTTCTGTAGAATTACATTTCTGACTTCTTCAGTGTGTGTGTGTGTGTGTGTGTGTGTGTGTGTGTCACAAGAGGGACGTTTATAGCTCTGGCTGTGAATTCTCACGGGACAGGAAGGGAGGAAGTGGAGTGAAGGGGGAGCAGAGGGCAGGAAACAGGATGAAGCCAGGAAGGAAGGAAGGAGCGGGACAGGACAGGGTGGGATTGAGAGAAAGCCCTCACAGGAATCGAGACAAATGGGTGGGAGAGGAAGGAGGGCTGTAAAAATGGGAACGGTACTGGAGAAATTGCTGAGCGTGCATGTTTCTTTCCCAGCAATGCTCTACATTGATCCACTCCGCCCATCTATGCGGAGCCTTTGCTAATTCATGTCGAATGAGAGCCCCATGTTGTCCGGAGGATCCATCAGCCGCTGTCAGATTTCCATTTCCTTCGATTGGCAAACGGATCAAATTAGAACTGTGGAGGAGTTTCCAGGTCTGTTTGGAGGGAGCCTGAGAAATCCATGCATCCTGGAACATGATTTTGTGGGACAACTCATAATGCAAAGAAACTCTGGTATAATCTTGAGATGATTTCAATTTACTTTATATTGGAGTTCAGATTTGTGACAGGGCCACTCAAGGGCCAGGGCCAAGATTTGACCCGCCCCACAATAATATACAAACCCACAGCAACAATTGATGACAATCAAACATCACTCAAAGAAAAAAAGCCCTGGTAACATTTCCATATGATGAATAATAAAAGTGAATGCACAGATCCTCTGTGTGGCCGGTATTGTTTGTGTCTATGTGGGGCTATCAAAGTAAAACACATCTGGCTGACATTTGGAGGCCCCGACGTGCAGGTTTCTGGGTGGGTTTAAGTGTCTTGCTCATGAGCAGTTTGGTGGTTCATCATGAAATTACCTTTGTTTGACAAAAAGAAAAAAAAAAAAAGACAAAATCCCTTTTCAGAGCTTTCAGCTGCGTCTCGCCGTCTTCATAAGCAGATGGAGTTCGCTCCATGACTCTCCGTAACTGAGCAAAACCCATCCTTTCATTTATTTATTTCTTTGGTTGGCAAACTGTTAGTTTCCTGGGTCAAGAATAAACTTTCTCCTTCAAAATCTTTGTTATTTAAGAAGATGTAGGCAGACGTTCAGAGGTCTGTAACCAGGCTAGAAAACACAAGCCACTGAGTACAATATATAGCCTAATCAAAAGTGCAAAGTGAGTCAGTTTCTGCTCAAAGTTGTTAAAATAGGGCACAACTACACTATATTTGACACTGTATTAGCTTTGTATACCACACTGGAAGTGACAACAACACCCAGTGAGTCCTTACATAAAAAGACAGGAGCAGAATGTACATCTTTGACAATGAAGTATAATGTTTAGCTGTGGAAACAGCAGATTTGGACCTTTCGATCGTATCACGCGATCTTCATCAGCAGATGAAGAGTTTGCCCAGTTGTCATGAAACTGTACTGTAGCTGTCAATCATCCAAGTTTTCTGTGTGTGAGCTACATGTGTATTCTTGAGGAAGACACATCCTCAAAGAACCCCGCCCCTGCCTACTGGAATTACAGCCCAAAAAAATGCCTTGTGTCTTTTGTTTTGTAAATATGTGCACACAAAGAGTTAAATGCAGTGCATTGCTCTCTGCCTGTACAAACTCTTGCAATTTACTGCAAAAGGCAGGCAGTGATTGCATCGACGTTACCACGGCAACTAATCCCATACAGATGTGTAGGGCCTAACTCTTCCCGGCAAGCCCATTGCTCCAAGCATCCAGCCAGTTTTCCTCCCTTTTTTTGATCCACTTCACTTTAACCACCTTCAACCCTTCAAAATTATCCAAACCTAATTATTTTTTACTAGATTTGACTGATTGGAGGTGGTTTAGACCAACTTTTTAAAGATGGAATGGGACGGAAATCATATGCAGCTATACAACGCAGTCACTAAGTTTGTATTTAGATGATGTATCACAACAAAACATAACGGTGTACAATATTAAAATAGTGAGAATAACTTGACACAAACGCCACAAACTGCCAAGCGTCACTGGAGAGCGTTATGAGCGCTGCCTGCGAAGTGCGCATGCGCTGGGAGAGAAGGCACAGCTAGCATCATGTCGCTAGAAGACCCATTTTTCGTGGTGAAGGGGTAAGACCTTTTACAAATGAGTACACACGACTCCGCGCTACGCCAAGCGACCTCAAGCAGCTACGCGCTCAAAGCGTCATTCGACGGCGAGTTGGTGTCTTCCTTAAAGACAAAGTTACTTTGGCGAAGTTAGCTCAACGGCTAGCTGGAGCTAACTTAGCATCCGCGCTACCAGCTGCGCCGAGGCTGGGTTGCGTTGGCGTTTCCGCACCGAGATTTGTATTTGTTTCATCTGCCTTTCACTGCAACCCCCCCGGGCAGCTTTAAGACTCTGCTGCCAGGCGGTTTTGCAAGACGTTGCGAAGTTAGAGAGGGATGCGAAATGAAGCCTCAGTGTTTGTTTTGGTTAAACGAGGGGCGTAACGTTAGCTGCAGATAAACTCAGAAAAACAGCCAGGCGACTCAAGGGTGAAGTCAACTGGCTAACTGTGTGTGTGTGTGTGTGTGTGTGTTCAGGGAGGTGCAGAAGGCAATCTCTCGTGCTCGGGCCCTGTTTGACAGATGGGAGGAACTGTTGCAGGACGGGACACAGGTGAGCAGGCCTCTACCACCTCGGCCACAGCACCACCTGCAGAAAGCACTGTCCTGAAACTGTGAGCCACTGAGCCCTCACATGTAGGTGGGCAGCCCATCCTGACTGACACGACCCAGTAAACCATTAGACCCTGGACCAGAGGACAGGATCTAAAGCCCCGGCCTGCGCTGGCCAAGAAAGCTCAACACACACACATGCAATTTAGGGGGGAAAAAAACACACACATGACAAATGAATGAAACCAGAGGGACTAGGGAGACAGCCCCCAGTAGAGCCGGGGGATGCCAAGCGGCCAAAAAAGGGAAAAGGGGGGAAAATGTCGGCGGTTTGGAAACACTTTAGAGTTTCAGATGAGGACGGCAGTAAGTTGCAATACGCAACGTTTGCTCTGCCTCTGGACCTTTTCAACCACAGGTTTGATGCACCACCTAAAGTCCCGACGCGCAACCGAATATGAAGAGTACCGCCGAACCACATTGAAGCTGAAGTCAGATGTTTAACATGCAGGTCATTATTATTATATATATTTTTTTTAAGCGCTAGCACAGACAGGGATATTATTCAATGCAGCATCTCATGTTCCTTTTCTTTTCTTTTTTTTGTATATATATTTATTGAACGTTTTCCAACTTTAGCAGAAAGCACAACAACAAAAACACAAGCAAAACAACACAACAACATGGCATAAGTAGTAATGAGCACATTTAACCTAGGCCACGTAAAGAGTGAGAAAAGAAAAAGCTACATTACATTATGTAGACCATCGTGTACTCACACCTGATTGGGGAAACCTATCCGCCCAATAGTTGACAATTTGGGCCCCAGATTATTGATATAGGGCTTCCAGACACTATAAAACGGGTCTGGCTGGTCATTAACTAGACAAGTTAAATCTTCCTGCATCTCCCCCGTTCTTCATGAGGAGAGGAACCGTCTCTCCAGCCAGAAAGCTGAACGACGTTTGTTCAAAGAGAAACCGGCCTCTTTTGCTTAAATTCAAAGCACGCCAGTTTAGTGCGTATAGTTAACGCTGTTTACAGTTAGAGGTTGGATTTAGGGTTGTTGTTTTTTTTGCTTCTGTTTGTTTTGTGCACTGTTGTTTTGTACAGTAATTTAAAACGTAAGTTTAAAAAAAAAAAAAAAGCAGCTAGTGTTTTTTTTTTTTTGGGTTTTTTTTTTGCACAATTTTGTTACAAGAAGAACTTGAAGAATAATACATTTAGTTTTGTTGTTTGTTAAAACAATGATTGCCCTGCTGTTTAATTGTCAATAAAAGTTTACGTTAATACAAACATAAGGAAAACAATTTTGAAATTAGTTTTTATTATTTTAATGAAGCCATTTTCGGTTTCCAATAACTTTTGGTTCAGTTTTTCGGCCCAGAATGTTCGTTTCGGTGCGTCGTCAGTACCTGCATTGTGAATGTTCAGTTGAATCGGAATAGATAAGAACCGGAATCGATAATCAAACCATTCCCCACCCTAGTGGAAAGACATGTAATACATTATGGCGTATATGTGACATCACCAACAAAAAAAAAAAAAGAAGACAAACTTGTAAAGCAACTGCATGTGGCAAACAATATGGTAGTGCTGTGGGACTGCTACGTTTACTGTAGCCAGAGTCTAAACCCTTTAAGACCGATGAAATAGTATGATGACGTTCTGAAATCATCTGCTTTTCATGTAGCTTTCCTTCATGGGAATAAACAATTTTCTAAGGCTGCTGCTTGTGTAATGTTCGCAACGTGGCGTTAGATTTGTGATGCGCGTGCGTCTTAGCTGTGGAGGACGCGCCTGCAAGCTATTTAAAAACACACCGTTCCTGCAGTGGAATGGCGTGCGCTGCCAACAAATCGTCAATCGCGTTGTTTGCATTGCATCTGCCTCGTTTACAACCATATTTGGCAAATGCTCGATTTTTCGTCCAGGGAAATGCACCCGAACGTTCCGTTCCTTACTGCCTGTCCTACACATTAACCGATTCTGACTGCATGCAGCTTGATGTTATGGCGGTTTCCGGTGCTCATGGCCTGCTTGTTTATACCGTATGTGTAGTCAGCATGTGTCCGTTGGTGTCTGTGGTCTCAGGTAAGTCGTGATGAGCTGGACTGGAGTACCAATGAACTGAGGAACTGTCTGAGGGCCATAGACTGGGATCTGGAGGACCTCAGTGAAACCATCAGTATCCTTTTTAACAGGGGGGAGAAAAAAAAAAAAGAAAATCTCTTCCCGTCGTCCCCCACACCCCGCAGCCCCACGTGACCGTGCGTATTTCAGAACAAACGGCTGCTTTGTGTCACTCTGTCACCCTCCCCTCCCTTTATCTTTCCCCTTATTCAGGAGATGTCTTAACCTTCTAAAGACCACGACCATTTTTACCTACGTGGTAACCAAGCAGAGATCAGAAACATAAAAGACCCTCTCAGTAGTTTGGAAAATGTCAGCGAATGTTATTTTTAATAGAGCAGCAGACTCTTCAGGCAGAGGAGGCACAACCCGCTTCCATTTGACGGTTGAACGTCTCATTAGGCAGTGACTCATGACTCTCATGTTTTATATCGGAGGACACTAGATTTGTTTGACAGGCGAGCCGCTAACAAATGAAATAGGTTTTAACATTAATACAAAATATAAAAAAGTTCACCAGTTTTACTAAAAGATTGAATAGATGATTTTTCTTTTTAACTTTTGCACATTGTTAGCAGTTGTCACTAACATACACCAGTCAGTCAATGAATCAGACAGCGTTACGTTGGATAGTACCCTTAGAGGTTGAAAACAAACGGATTTTTGAACTTACAACTCTTTACCAGTCGCCATGTTTGTCATATTCCTCTGTGCCACCTTGTTTTAACTGGATGTGTGCTAAATTACAGAAGGGAGACAATAGGAGTACCCGACAAGCTTTCTCCACTTTGTTTTATTAGTGTTTTCTTTTCCGGAGCTCTCGGTCTCCTTACATTGTACTAGCCAGCGTTAATGAATGCATTGCACAGCGTTTTGAAAGAGTTTTAACCGTTCGTACAGTCACATCGGTGCGTCCGTCGGGTCCTTAACTGGTTCAGATATCGTGGAGTCGAACCCGGGGAAGTTCAAACTGGGTGACGATGAACTGCAGGAGAGGCGAAACTTTGTGGAGCATACCAGGAAATCTGTCCAGGTAAACTTCAACTCAAATGTGAGCGTTTGTATTGATTTTGTTGCCACCATGTTGTTTTTTGTCATCCTACAGTCTTTGCTTGTTCTTTTGTGTGCGCGTGTGTCGTAATTGTGTTTCGTGAGCATTCGTGAATGAGCTGAAAGCCCAAAGATGTGTTTGTGGCGATTTAGAAACAGGGTGCTGAGGGATCCTTATCAAAACTGTGTGTGTTATATGTGCATTTAAAAAGGAAAAAAAAGAGAGAGACAAGAATTGCGGCTGATATATCATGTGCTTCTTATAAAACTCTAATAATTATATCCGTGTCTGCCCTAAATAAGCCCGTATTGGTCAGGCTCAAATTTGTCTGTATTTTGTCTATACTGTTTCTACCATATCATGATGTATATTACCGTTGTTGTATAAAACTCCATGTATGATGGAAGATTTTATCATCAAACTCTTATTTCTCCCTCACCATGTGGAATTAGTGGCTGTGTCCGAAATTGCTACCTATGTACTATAAAGTGCATTATATTTACTGTCCAGCGTTTTACTTAAGTGTCTGAATTCTGAATTAAGAATCGTATGGGCTACATAGTGCCCTCACAAATCCCCCACAATGAAACCAAAAACAAGCTGCCCGTGGCATGTACGCTGGTTGCCGGTTCCGAGTTGTCCGAAATGTCAATTTAAACCGCACTCTAGTGTAAACTACCGAGTGCATGTCATCATATGGGCAGCAGCGAATGGTGACTGGCTGTGTCCAAAATCCCTTCCTGTTGATTGTTGGGGTGGCCTGCATGTTATGGCCTGTGTTCATACTCTCTAAGAAAAGTAGAAAGAAGAGCAAGTAACTGGTGTCTAATGTGATGTTTGTATACAAGCTTCACCGCCGCGCCGAACGTGTAGGTTTTCTTTTGAAAGCTGTTGCCGGTGGTTACACGGGGGTCGTGTGGGGCGAGAGACAGTTGCACAAACGTTGCCTGGAACTAAAGTGTTTCAAATAAAACCCGCAGACCGTTCAGGTCAGGCAAAGTCAAACATCTGTCTAAGCAGCAGCTCCCACAACTGAAGCACAAAGTGTGTTTTTATTAAAAGGAGGCATACAGTTGATTGTCCGTCAGCACCTGTCAGCACATTTACCTGCACTGCGGCTGTTAAGCCCCTCACTCGGCTGAGTAGAATTAATGTCGGCGCGGTGGAAAATATGAGTCAGTCTTTAACACATGGAGGCAAAGGTACCATCCTTAAAATAGACCTGAGGAGGACTGAGTCATCTGAGCCAAACAAAGGAGGTTTACTGAGGGGGAACAAAAGACTTCCTGACATTTTGATTTGCCGGCTGGCGATTCTGGAATAGCAGCAGAAAATCTCATTAATGAAGCTGTCTGCACCGCGCTGGGCTTTCCAAATGATTTTTGCTACAATTGTGAAACATTGTGGAGTGAGAGTTGTAAATTGTTTTCGTGTGTGTGTGTGTGTGTGTGTGTAGGAGATGAAGGATCAGTTGTCCAGCCCTTCTGCTGTGGCTCAGGCAGAGAAGAAGAACAGACAGGTTGGTAGACGTTTAATGACACACAAAGAGTTCATACTTTACCGGGGTATCAGTTATGTAACTCTCAGAAATGTGACGTTTTCAGGTTAAAAACCACCACTCGTACATCTTGAACCACTTTAGAAAAACCTGATTTGAATCCAACCTGAGGCTCTTTGTTGCAGGCCCCCCCCCCCCACGTTTCCTGCCTGTCTTCACCTGTCCCTATCAATAAAAGGAAAAAAATCCTCACTAAATAATCATTAAATAAAAAAAGAAAAACTTGATTAAAATGATTAATGAAACAAACCAAACTTCTCAAAAGCATTTAGTGTGGTCTTAACACAAACAGCTGAGAGAGCTTTTGCCAATAGACAATGTGTAGTCTATAACAAATTAGAACTAACGTGTAGTTTGTTGAAATTATTTCGACCACCAGCCACAAAGCCCACTCCTACATCGGCCCGCCTCACCTCAATGCACAATTTTTCCATCTATGGTGTCAAATCCAGAATGTTTCCACACATATCACAAAGTTTGCGGTCATGATTGTCCCATTAGCTCGACTCGCTGGCTTTCTCCTTTTCGCCTTAGCAAACAACGATAGCCTAGTTTAGTGGAAGGGCAACAGGGCACCATGGATGGATCAAGGAGGACTGGATACCGCGTTTAAAGACGGCGCCCCATTCATTGAACACACCATGCGTGTTCGGAGCGACTCCCACTGGAGTAGTGCATATAGGCCATTTACCCTGTGAATGTCCAATTACAACCTGGATATTACCTTTACAAAAATGCTGAAGGCTAATTTGATTCTTGAATAAATAGACAGTCCTAACATACCCCTGAGGCTGCAGGGTATATCACATGCCAGAAAATAAAATTGGTGGATGGATGAAAAATGGAGAGGGAGAACTTGTTGCCTAAATCAGAAGGGTTTTATCATCTCTATGGTGGCCATTTTAGGACATCTCAGGCAGAGCAAGACGTTGTCAGACTTGGCTATACCGTGATCAGACAACTTGAATGAACGCATATAAAGCTAGCAGGTCAGTATGCTAACGGTAGCCTGTGGACATGCTGAGATTTAGTTCCAACAGTACACACTGATTGAAATGAGTAGACGTTGCAGAAAGCTGTCGTGTAAGTACATCAGTGTCTAAAATCATCCATGTTTACACAGACTTTTTTTCTTGCTTGTTTAAAGTCAGTTCATGGTTTTTTTTTTTTGACAGCTTGACTGATCCAATCATAGCTTATTTTAACTTATCTTTAAATGTCAGATGATGTGTTGGCGGGTCACTCCGACGCATTTACATCTGACACAAATATCAAACGATTGCAGCATCTTGTGATGCGGAGAGTAGCGACTAGCAAACCGTCAAACTCCCGTTGTTCCAACCACGGGCCTGCCTTCGCCCCCGCTCACCCCATGTCCTGTGTGTGCACGTTTGTCCAGGCTCTGCTGGCTTCATCAGGCCAGGACCGGTCGACGGGACTGGAGGCTCACATGGTGTCTGCAAACTCCAGATACATCCAGGAGCAACAGGAACAACAACAGGTAGAGAGGGACGCAGAATGGACGGAATAAAAGAAAGGAAGGATGGGCAGAAGGTATAACAAAACCTAGTAATAGTGCAAATAAGTGACCAGGATTAGTCCTCAAAATAACGTTCCACATTGCTAATGTGCATTTTCAAACACTTTGTAAAATTATATGAAGTCTCAGGAACACAAACTCCCATATGAGAGCATCCGAACTGTTGTGATGTTTGTTTTTTTTATCCGCTCACGTTAACAGATGATGAGGAACACTGCAAGAGTAGAGAGAGAGAGAGAGAGCGAGAGCACAGAGTGTGTCGGGTCCTGCTGCAGCCTTTTTAGAAAGATACATAGCGTGTGAAGGATGTGAAAGAGGGTTAAATATGGGTGTCAAAGTGATTTTCACTGTCAGAGTATGAGCTGTTGGTTTCTATTTCCTGTGGTGTTGGATGAAACCCTTTCTTCACACATCCTGTGTCAGGTTGTGGTTTCAGTAGGAAGTGAATTATTTATTTTTTATTCAATTCATTACGCTTGTTCACACCTTTTTTATTTCATGATGGTGGAGTTTCGTCAGCTCTGCCAAAATGATATGGGTGGCCCTCTTTTTAGGCAAATTACAAAGTGCTGTGTCTTCAACAAAACGGGCTGGTTACAATGTTGTCTACAGATTAAAACCATCTTGGGGGGGGGGAGTACATTAGGAGTAACATTTACATGTCTTTGGGAAATGGTACCAAACACTGAGGATGGAGACGAACTTTGTGTGTGTGTGTGTGTGTAGCTGATCATGCAGGAGCAGGATGAGCAGCTGGAGTTGGTGTCAGGCAGCATCAGAGTCCTCAAAGACATGTCGGGACGCATCGGGGACGAGCTCGACGAGCAGGCCGTGTGAGTGTGCGCACACACACACACACACACGTATTGTATATAAACAATCAGATGTTGCTTTGCAAAGTCCCCTCGCTACTTTATTTATTTCGTGTCCCTGAGTGACTGTAAGTAACATTGATTTTAGTCATTTAAGTGTTGCCCAGTCCATGTCCAGTCAAATAAGAGAACACATACTAAAGTGTTTAAGTTCCAGACACCTGATACTGAACCCTTTCCTTCTTCTCTCTGACCTTGTTTAAAAATGTCACCATGTAAAAATAGGCAGCAGGCAGACGACTTCATGTCTTCGTATTAAAACAGCTGCAAGGACAGAAGATATTACAAAAGCAGTTGTTACCAACGAAGAGACAACACTATGGTTTCAGCAAAGCACCCTGCGGTGGCCGGTCGGCTCAAACGGCTCCACAGTCAGTAAACCAGTTCATAGAGCAAACTATGAGAGAGAGTGTTACGAGTAGCATCGTTAACGCTGCGCTACTTCACAGAGAAATACATAACATCAGCCTACTACCACCTTAAAAACATGGCAAGAATTTAAGGGTTTCTGGCTAAAGAAGATACAGAAAAACCTGTTCCCTCATTCTTATATTCAGGTGATTGTACACTAATGAAAGCATACTTTAAATATAAGTATTATATTCCATTTCTGCCAGTAGCTCCTCCTAAATGTTCCACACTGGACCGTTAAACTGCTCTGGCTTCCTGTGTGTCAAAGGACAGATTTTAAAATCCTATTATTTGGTCTCGGGCCTAAAGACAGTGACTGTCCCGGATCGAGACTTGTTTATTGTCAACAGAAGGGTGACGGAACGAGTCCGGTGCAGTCAGAATGATTGTTGCTCATTGTAACGTAACTTTCTCTCCCCTTCTTTGACATCAGCTGGTAGTGAACAACAACAGTGACTAAACACACAGGACGGAGCAGGGAAAACACAGCGGCGTACGCAAACTATATCACCTTTCAATCATCAGGAAACAGTGACTCACAGGAAGTCTCAATGGAGTCCCAATAAAATGTATTTTCAAAACGTTACACTTTTAGCAGCACTACCGGCTCTATGAATAGCGACGTTGTCGGTTCCATCCGTTTCCACCAACGCTTTAATATTCTGGGATGTCATAAACACTGTGGCCGTCATGAGTGCCGCGAAAGGGCCCACAGTGACGTGTCGCGGTGTTACGCTGCGTTTCAATGACTGTGCGCTCCTCTCGTTGCTCAGTATGTTGGGGGATTTTGGAGACGAGATGGACCAGACGTCGTCCCGTATGGACTCGGTCCTAAAGAAGCTGGAAAAGGTGTCTCACATGACCAGCAGTAAGTTTACACACACACACACACACACAGTTACAATTAGCAGTGATGTGCAAAATGATCAATGATACCATGTATCAGGCTAATTATTTTTTACTTTTAATCACCACTCGGAATGCACCATCACGTTTTCTTAAGCTAGTTCCCACTGGTGGAAGGAAACTGTTGGTACATTTCTAATCACACCAGCTTCAAGGGAACCTCGAGTTTAGACATTTTAGCCCATTTTATCCCAGTCTAACGTCACAGCTTTATTAGGAGATGCAGCGCTGCGCTGTTTCCACATGGCTGCAATCACTGAATGTAGGTAACACTAACTCTCGTGTGTGTCACGCTAAATATGAAGCTAGAGCCAGCAGCTGGTTAGCTTAGCACAAAGACGCGAGGCAAGGGGGAAACCGTCAGCTCGGCTCTGTCCGAGGGCTTAAAAAATCAGCAAGAATCCCATGAAAGTGACTAAGTTTATTTCCCAAAATGTCAATAATTCCTTGAATATTTCCAAACGTCTGTAGTGTTTGCATGTCGCCACAGCAGGTTGATCCCCGAAAGGTTGCCTGTAAAGAAACAAAACAATCACTGCATTATTGATGAAAACAGTCATTAGCCCCAGCCCGTGCTGTGTTCCTCAGGTCGGAGACAGTGGTGTGCTATCGGCGTGCTGGTCACCATCATGATCGTGGTCCTCATCCTCTTCTTCGCGCTCTGATGCCGGTGACCTCTGACCTCCAGAGTACGTTCGCCGCCTCGACCCTGTTAGGACGGACAGATACAGGAAGAGGAAGGAGGAAAGACACGCCCCACCCCCCGTTCTTCACACTGAGGAGAAACTGACGACCCGCAGAGAGAAGTTAGGATATAATCCTCCTCCTCTCTGCTTTTAGTGACCCTGCTGGTGTCCGTCAGCAGAAGAGTTTAACGCAGTAAAAGCCCCAGTGCTATTATGGATTTCATATTGGTGCATTTCGGTTGTTATTAATGGAAATAATGGTACTCATTGGGAAGGGTTAGGACAGCAGGCTGGTGAAACCTGATTTTTGGCAGCGCTACCAGCCAAAAAGTACTTTTGACACTGATAAATACGGATTTGTTAACTAAATCAATTTGTGTTTTAAGCCGACAGGAGGCGGGGTTTTTTTTAGTGTTGCCTTAAATATATTTTTATATCGTGAAACGTGCAGTATGTTTATGTGCCTACATGTGAATCAGGGTGGGAAATTAACACCAAGTACTAGCCATCAGTTAAATCAGGAGAGTTGTAGTTGGCCAAAAGTCTTGAGGTTTTCCTTCCAGTCCAACAACAGCGGCTGATTTTCACATTTTAGCCAGTAAAGGTTACCCCTGAAGTCAGCTGCTGCCGTGTTTCTGGTCAAAACAAAGACATGGGAGTAGGCCACGCATCCCTGATAAGAGACGCTGGCTGTGCCCTGCCTCCACTTTGTCAGAAATGTACAGATTCCTGAGGCTCTGGCCCGCGGACAGAAACGGCTCGTTCCCTGCCCTGCGGGGCGACGCGAGCTCTGCAGCCAGCCGCCTTCGCACGGCTGCAGGCGGTTAAGCACACGATTGGCTGAGGCTTTGTTGCGCTCACTGGGTGATGAGAGGCAACCTCGGCTCGGAGCAAATGGGTTTGCTTGTTTTATTGAAAAGCTTTAGCTAATGAGGACGAACGGTTGCTGGGCAGGATGTCTCCCAGATTTAGGCTCACAGCGCCCTCTGCTGGAGGCTGGAGGTCATGTTATTTCATGTCATGTCCGGTAACGCTGCCCCGCGGAAGGGTGTGTTGCAGTGCTGTATAAATAAACTTTGATCCTTTAAATCTGTGTGTGTAAATGGACACGATTCCTGTACAAAGGCTTTATGCAGACTCAGTCTTATTTTTAATCCCGTGTGATCCAGATTTCTCTTCACTCGTGGTTTTTGTCACCCAAAGTCTGAACTGAACAGTTACATGACGTTTCTTTTTCACCAAAGAGTCGGCGGTCAGTCTAAAGAGACGTGTGGGAGGATTTCCAGGCTTTTGTTGTATCCAAAATGGAAGTGCACATAGGCTGATTTTATTGCATCAAGGCAGTGAGAACTGTGGCAAAACTGATGTCCGATTACACGGACGACGCAAGGGACTTATTTTGCAAACGTCATCAATACGTTTTCACGTCTGGGTCCATTTGTGGAAACCTCTCGCGACGCGAGATTTTCTAAAAGGCATCAAAGCCTTAATATTGTGTTTGTCAGTTGTTGACATTTGGTCAAATTAAGCAAACCTTCATGGTTTTAAAAGGCGGATTTGGGGAACTGACCTCTGACTGGTTAAAAACTGCTGATTAAACTAAACCTCTCCTGTAGTTCAAGTGCCAATGATCAGAATGTCATTTATTCTGTCTTACTGAGCAGTCATCAACCGCGAGGAGTGGCTTTTGGCTGCACGTTTTGCTCTTGAATGTAACCAGACTTTCTGACTTGCCTTGTCGTAACGATCTCTTTAGCTGGGGAAACCGTGAAGAGGGAGGATCTGAACGTGAAAAATGGAATACAATACTGGCTTAGCACAGCACTTGTCTGCACTTTTACAGCCTCTACTAAAACAAACAAACAAACCGTTCACTGCTCCGCTTCATTGGACTCAAGAATTGACTTTCACATACACGATATGAAGAGTAAATGTCACCGTTGCTGCTTTGGCGAACAAACGTTACAATCTGCATAAAGTGAACTGAATGTTTTCTTGCTGGCACCGAGAGATTCCTGAAATTGTTCTGTGGGATTTTAAGTTTCATTAAACATGTTCAACGTGAAGCGGCCACATAGCAGTGGTGATGTATTCTTTTTAATGTACAGGTGCTTCTCAATAAATTCGAATGTCATGGAAAAGTTCATTTATTTCAGTAATTAACCTCAAATTGTGCAGCTCGTATTAAATAAATTCAATGCACACAGACTGAAGTAGTTAAAGTCTTTTTATTGTGATGATTTTGGCTCACATCTAACAAAAACCCACCCAATAAATGAACTTTTCCATGACACTCGAATTTATTGAGAAGCACCTGTATCTCAAAGACGCATAAGAGGTGTTTAAACATTAATAAGCCTATGTTTAGACTTGTACAGTGGCTCAGTTCCCCCGCTGTACGTTTTAATGAACGCAGTATTTTTGGCTCCAGTCCCCCCCCCCGTCTCCTCTGCGATTTGTATTTCAGCTTAAAGCTTCCACTGAATTGCAGCTGTTACAGGAGTGAGTTTTGATTGAGAGTCACTCTTCAAAATGGAAACACCCATCACACCCTATGCTGGCAGCAGAACCGTCACGTGAAATCACATTCACTTTGAGCCGTGATGAGCACAGCGCCTGTCCCGGGGGGCCTTTATGAACTGCAAGTGGCTCTCAAAATAACCCGGCAGCGGGCGCAGGAGTCGGACACGTTCAAGACGTCCTGTGAAACGCTGCAGGAGCGAGAGACCGATGCGGTACTAGATCCCTCACCAATTCCAAAAGGCCGATATGTTGTCGCAATTTTACATCAAACTCCCATTATGTCGGGGGAATAAACAGTTTTGTTTCCCACTTAATAAAGGCATTCACTCCCAGGATGTAAAACCTACAACGATTTGCAAATGACTTTGAGCGGCAACACGGGGCAACGTGAAAACCGCGATGGACGCATCCCATTGGCTGGAACTGCTACTGCAGAGTCCACGACAGGAAAGCTCCCACACAAAGTGGGAACACGGTAAACGCATCGCGGTCCCTTTCACACCAATCCATTGATTAATTGGTGGATAGATATGAAATTATTTTACAAATTGAGAAGCCATTTCATAGCATTGATCAAGCAAAAATGCCAAAGAATTGCACGCTGCAGCTTCTCAAGTTTCTCCGCCTCCTATAATTGTCTTGAGGTTTTGGACTGTTGGTGACGACAGGGAGGTTTTTAAAGCAAGTCCACATTGTGGCTCTGCTCTCCGAATAGGACGTGACGATTCTGCGTTTCCGTCCTCGAGTTCTAGCGTCTATACTTTATATATGGCGGTACAGTATTGTCGGGACACACACTGAATGTTGTCTGTGAGGGTTAATGCAGCCGCTTACCTGTAGAAACAAGCTACACCCTCTGGACAACACTCACCCCGGAAGCCGATCAATAAGTAAACGTCGAAATTGACAATTGATCACGTGAATTTAGTCGATTCTTTAAAAGCAAAAAGGCCCGAATCCGAATCTCTGATGCTCAAATTTCTTTTAACATCTACAACCAGGAAGGCGTCGCCGGACCGTCATTGTCGAACTGGAATAGAAACACGTTGGCTGCTCTGGAATTGGCAAACGTCTATTAACTATCCACCAAAATCTTTAAAAAAAAAAAAAATGTTAAAGTGAGAAATAGGAAACAGTATCTAAACTTTGGACGATTGATCTCGTACTTACCTGGAAAAGCTCTATTGATTCGTGAGCGGATGTTTCCAGGCTTAACCCTCTTGGAGAAAACTGCAAACATGCAAAGCCAGCAGCTGGGCCCTTGGAAATGAAAAGCTTAACTCACAGGAAACACAAACACGCTTGCCTTGGTCTCCTGCCACCAGTGGATTATGGGGGCTAACGGTAGCATGTTAGCAGATTGTGCTGGGAAACGGTTTTCTGATTTTCTGCTTCCGTACCACCTACGCTGTTTACACGGGTCACATAAACCTCGCAATGGTTTTAGCACAAGAACAGGCCAAACAAATTAAACTGCATCGTTCCTGACCGGGAGACGTGTCTGCTGTCGTCAGTAGCCGTGCTAGTAGCGCGGCTCCGGGGACGGCAATGGTCTGGCGGCCTACCGGGTGGATTGCCGCGACACTTTGTTCAGACCTTTCTGGCTCCCAGAGAACGAAGCCCGCTGACCTCGGTGACCCCGGTACACCACGAGGTTCCCATTTGCGGCTTTTAGTGAACTGCCTAAAAACAAGGCCCACTCCCACTTGTCGTTAATAACTTTGGTCCTCAGCTGACTTTAAAATCTACCACCAGCTGTCGCCGCCACCAGGACCAAAATTGCAACTTGTGTTGTGACCAAATACCTGCAAAACTCGCGGCATTCCCGTTCAGCCTCAGCTTTACTCTGGATTTTGAGCGAGTTAGCGAATGTTAGCATGCTAAACCCAGATGGCAACCATAGTGAACGTTCAGCAAGTTAACGTTTGTCATTATAAGCGTATTAACATTTGGCCCGTAGCGTTCGCTTGTGGGCCTGCTTTGCTTGCTCTCCATCAGGTCACCTGGTGGCGGCGTCTTGGGAAACCAAGGGGGGATTCAACATGCCACCATCCTGCGGTGGCCCACCCTTAGGCAAACGTTTACATATTCGCTCACTCTGGAGATACGAAATGGAACAAAAGACCACCTAAAACCTGGTCCACGCGTGATAAAGACCACCGGAAAAGCGAAAGAAAGACCCAACACGGCCGGTCCTGTTTGTTAAAAACCTTTTATTAAGATATTCAGATTTTTTTTTTTTCCTCCTCATTTTTAATCAGTCTGGTCTCTTTTTCTCTTTACAGTAGTTAATGTGCAATTATCTTTATTACTGGGTCACAGTTAGGAATTCACAAAGTTATTGGCACTTGGAACACATGGGGGAAACACTGGCATGTACACGGGGCGGGGCGGGGGCAGCGAGAGGGCATCAGGGCGATGGGGGGGGGGCACACGGCAGGGCTGGGGTAAAGATCTGGGGGGCTGTGGGGCGGGGTGAGGTCGGGTATTTTCTTTGACATCAGTAGATGCTACTGCATTGTTTTTGTTTATTTAATTTTTTTCTTTTTAAATCCCCCCCCCCCCCCCCTTCTTTTTTTTTTTTTTTTTTTTTTTTTTTTTTTTTTTCTTTTTTTTTTTTTTTTTTTTTTTTTTTTTTTTTTTTTTTTTTT
>CM022472.1:4333675-4351261 GCA_011952105.1 Coreoperca whiteheadi
GGGGGGGGGGTTTCTTTCCTCTTTCGGGTGGCCAAATCGAGAGGTTTTGCAGACCGCACCCTGAGATCTGGAGAGGGGCTGCTGCGGTCCAGCATGCACGAAGCTTAAGGCCCTGCGAGGAAAGGAAAGGCCTCAGGGATGTGAGCTGGTTACACAAACGACTACAAGGTGCCAACCTATCACTGGGGGGGGGGGGCAATTAACGTATCTAAGTGGGATGTAAGTTTAAAGGTTTTTATTGTTGTTGTTAAGAAAACACCTCTTCCCTGACGTAACTTAGTAAAAGTCGACGAATCGATGAGGCGATGAACAGAAACTGAATCAACGACAATCCTGAGAAACAACCGTTTAAGTTGTTTGTTGTCAAGCAAAACAAATCCAAACACATTCACTGGTTCCGGATTCTCAAACGTGTTGGTTTGCTGCGCCTCTCCGTGTCATTCGTTGGAGATGGAAGATCGTGTGGCTTTCGGACTGTTAAAAGATGGCACCTTGGGCTCAGGAGGAACCGCGATGGGCAGCTGTAGCATTTTGAAAAAAAAAATCCCCCCAAAACTCAGCAAAAAATAGTGAAAATAAGCAGCGGTCGCAGTCCGAGGAGCCTCTTCGATCAGAGGGAGGATGTTCACATCCAAATCTGCACGTTTGTGCGTATCAACTAGAGGCCAGCTGATACGCTGGCAGGGACAATATTTCTCGACAGATTTCAGTGCGTTGGTATCGGTGTACATGTTGGCTTATAAGTAACCGCGATAAATTGCACCGCGGGAAGTGCCAGATATGTGTTTGAGGGAACTTTCGAAACGCTGCCTTCGATGTGCTGTCTGTCTGTTCTTTCAGCTGGGAAATATCGAGCTCACACTCTTCTATAAGAACCGAAACATTTTTACACAGACAGATCCTTATCAGAAGTGTTTGTGTTGTGTACGTTAAAAAAACAAATTGTGCAGTTATCTTTTTCTTTTTTTCTTGTTAGCTGTCAAATGTTGACATTGGGATCAGCCTCAACAATCCAGCGTCCGTATATTAAGGTTTAATCTGCCCACGTTGTGTAGCATTCAGACATGTTATTTGTCCCGTTTCAGACGCCGTACCTTTCTCCTTTATGCTGGCGCGGACCGCTCGGCTGCTCCCCCGCGTCCTCGCCCGTCATCACCTGCGTCCTCCCCGCGCCCCTTCTGCCGGACGGACGTGTCGGTGGCGCTCAGGCGGCGGCGGTGGTGCTGCTGCCAGCGGGGGACTGAACTCCATGGAGCCCCAGAAAGTCGCTCAGGACCCCGAGGTTCCCGGCGCCGGCCCTCAAGCCACGCCTGCGGAACCCCCAGCGGGAGGTATGGGCCCGGCAGCGACCGACACGGAGAAGAAGATTCCTGCGGGACTGTTACCCGGGGAGACGGTGGTCAAGGAGGGCAAGGCAGCCATCTTGTTTCCCAGCGCTAATGAGGTGTTTTACAACCCAGTCCAGGAGTTTAACAGAGATCTGACGTAAGCATAAACAGTGGCCCGCTTTGGGCGTGAAGACACGCCATCACTTCACACCACAGACATTCGTTCAGTGCGCGGGGATTCGGTACAGTGAGGATATCTTCGAGCTCGACATCGTTTTGGCACGATTCAATGTGCAGCGCGCAGCACAGGACTGCACACCTAGCCTCCTCGCTGTCAGCAAGACATTTCCGTTCAGTCTCACGTCACATAGTTTTGATTCTGCAGCCGTTTTGTTTTTTTTCTTTTGTCCCTCCATCACTCAGTCACAATGGGCCAGTCGTGCTTTGAGCTCGTTTTTCAAAGCAGGCACAAGTCCGACCTCTCAAACACAAGAACCCGCGACAATAATATTAGTAACTGTGGCGCACGATTTGTCATTTTAGCCTGCAGGCAGACTAGAATAGTATGCAAGTTGTGCAAGAATCGCTGAAAGTTGTGTTGAGATGAAAGCAAGTGTCGTGAATGTTTAGTAAGCTCTGTTATTTACGGCGTTACGATATATACATATATAAAGCCAGCATTTCCCCCTCCCAGATGCGCTGTGATCACAGAGTTTGCGAGGGATCTGCTGGCTCAGCGCGGGGTGAAGGTGGTGGTGCCTGGAGAGACAGAGAGGGTGGTGGTCTCTCTGTCCGAGGAGACGAACGAGGCCGACGTACCGACGGAGGGGACGAACGGGGCGGAGGAGCCCGCGGTAACCGGAACAGTGGGGGAGAAATGTGAGGTGCGGAGGATCGATTTTACACTGTAATTGCAAGGTAGCAGCTTTTATTGCTATCTGAGCCACTGCATTTATTTACTGATGGAAATAATCTATTTAGAAATATATGTATGCAGCTCATCCAGTTTTAAATGCCATTTTAAAGAACTTTTGTGTCATGTTTATTTCTCTGCTACAAATACACATTTAGTTTTCTCCATATCTGACGTAAAATTAAGTCTCTCTTTTCAAAATGAAAAAACTAGTTTATATAATAATTGAGGCACAGAATATAAATCTTACCAGTTCAACACACAGGTATAATTGTTTCCTCTATTGCGGACATAGCAGACACTGGTAAGAAGTCAAAGGTGTGAAGAAGCTCCTCGTGTGGTAGTAGCCAAGAGGCATCACAAGGAACATAAACAGTGACCAAAACAGAAAATTAAAGAAAGTAATTTTTTTTTTTTTTGGACAAGTCCAATGTTCTGGGGCCACGCGTGTGGTTCTGTAGCTCGGAACAAAGTACCGACGCTGTCAGGCTTAGTGGTTTGAGTCCCGCTGGGGGTTCCCATGCTAAAGATATACACACTGCTGCCGGCGTAAAGCAGTTTGGAGGAGGGCGTCCATCGAATGACTTATGGTAATGTCGCTTCAGGTAATTTCACACTCTGGTGACCCCAAGAGGTAGAGAGAGGTAATTATCTCCGCCAGACGTAAGCACGGAGGGGATCGTGCATTTGGTCGTGTGTGTCCGCAGCTAATCTCGCGTACTGCTGGACCCGTCGGCCTAATATTTTCTGTGCACTTTTATGACTGTATGCTCATGGAGCTCACGTGGTTGCGGTGGAGCCTTTCCTAAAGCCTAGACTTTCGTCTTTTCAGCTGTATTCGCCGATGTACGAAGGCGTTTTTCTGGCGATCGGCTAGTTTTGGCCTTTTGCCGTGGCTCAAAAACTGACCTCCAAAAGTTTGGTCTCATCTTGACCCGGAGCGTCTGCAGATGGGCGCTTCAGCTGCCCACTGCTCCTAATAATTAGGATGGGATTAGGATAGGCATTGTACTTTATATAGTTGTATATGTGATGATAAAGTTTTATTTATTTATAATAGTTTTTTTTATGTTGAGTTCACAGTTTCTGCTGCCCCCAAGTGGCCAAAAAAAATAAAAAAATAAATCCGTTTGTGCAGCTTTGAGATTTGCTTCCTCGACCCTCCGTTTCAGCGCGGCCTTCATGTGCTGGAGGGTCTGGCGGCGTCCGGTTTGCGCTCGGTGCGCTTCGCTCTGGAGGTCCCGGGCCTGAAGAGCGTCACCGCCAACGACTTCTCCACCAAGGCCGCGGCGCTGATCGCCAGGAACGCCCAGTACAATGGAGTCAGCCACCTGCTCCAGCCAAGCTGCAGGGACGCCAGGTGGGGCGACTCAGCGCATTCAGGGGAGTGCTTGTTTGCTGCTAGTCGGCCTCTGCCCCTGTTGTTTATCTGCTTCACTGATTTCCTCCTCCTCCTCTTGTCTTTATCCGGCGCTTCTCTCATCTCCATTCCTCCCCAGTCTTCACCTTTGACCTCCTGTTCTATTCATTCCTCTGCTGCTGCTCTCGTCTCCTCCATTCCTGTCTCTTTGCTTTTCTTCTTTAATGAACTCTTTTGACCTTTTCCTTTCAGTTGAGACACTCTCCTCTTTCCTCCTTTTGTTTGCTTGTCTTCATGCCTCTCGGCCATCCTCTTCAGTCGTTTCTTCTCTGAACTAATCCGTACTCACCTTGTTTCCACTCTTCCTTTCTCCATCCATCTCTGCTCATATTTAAATTAGTTTCTGTTTTAGCATCTCTGTCTTTTCTGTCAGGGGTCCCGGATGTGGATTTGTCTTAATATTTCCCTTCACTCCGCTCCCCTTTTTGTCTTTCCCCAGTATGCTGATGTATGAGATGCGAGGGAAGAAGGATCGTTATGATGTAATCGATCTGGATCCCTACGGCAGCCCGGCTTCCTTCTTGGATGCCGCTGTGCAGGCCGTCAGCGAGGGAGGTGGGTAGTTCCGTCCCGTCAGTCATTCACCCAACTCTTGTGATTTTCATTAATTCTGTCTCTGGGTCAGTTTTTTGGGTTTGAATTAGTTGGGAAGCAAAGTGCTGTCTGGCAGTATTTCCCGTTTTGTCATCCTCATATTTTCAAATCACATTTCATCAATATAATGAATGGAGTGTGTATAGCAGTGGCTGGGCTTTGCTGGAGCTACACAGGGTGAAATATTTTTAATGAAACACAGCGTGATGTAAAGCCTGAATTTGACTGTCGGCGACGACTGAGTTTAATGAATGGAGTTTGTCTTCATTAGTCTCCACAAAACGGGGTAGATCACCCCGGCCTGTCAGAGCAGATTCAGACCCTTTCTGTCTCAATTTAGCCTCGGAGCAGATGGAACCGTCACTAGCATTTGGACAAACAAGAATGTGATTAAAATATAGTAAATATAGTCTCACATTAATCTGGCATATTTACTCCGACAAAGATCATTTTACTCTTTATTTCATAATGTTGCTCTTCATGGCGGAGGTGTCGTCAGTGGTAGTCACAGATCGCCACGTCTTTCAGCCAATCACATGCCCCCTTCCTCGCCAAGGAAGCAAGCTCTGCAGCTGCTACCCCATTTAGCCAGTTAGCTTCTGTTAGCTATAACGAAATGTCAAAGT
The DNA here is from genome assembly GCA_011952105.1 of Coreoperca whiteheadi. Lineage (NCBI taxonomy): Eukaryota > Metazoa > Chordata > Actinopteri > Centrarchiformes > Sinipercidae > Coreoperca > Coreoperca whiteheadi. The sequence goes on from CM022472.1 coordinate 4,338,557, forward strand.
AATTCTGAATCGGCCCACTACAAGCTGCTGCTGGAAACACTCACACAACAGTATAATTCATGGAACATTTAGAAAAAGTTTCCAAATGGCAGTTTTTGACAGAGCTCTCCCTTTTTATGGCCAAATTCAGTAAGGGATCAATCAGAACAATCGGTAATGAAAGAAAATACAAACGGCTTCCTAAACAGCACAGAGCGCTCCAGCCAAGGACTCGCCATCAATACGTTTTTTGCTGCAGCCGGGTTGATAGTTTTGAGTTATGCTCACGTGCAGTTTACTGAAGTCCAGTGTTTCCCACAGATCCAGATCTGTCAAATTCTGGGGGCTGACCGCTGAACTGGAATAATTCCTTCAATATTAATTTGTAACACAGAACTTTATTGGAGTAAATACGAAACAGGGATTCACGCCCATACAAACGTCGTACTAAAGCACACATCACTAGATAGAACTATGCACAATTCACACTGTATACAGCTCCCATAGCTGTAGAACACATTTCACACCCTACACTCCTTGTTGTTACAGCCCAAATGCGACCAACCTTTCGTGAACTTTCGCCAGCCGTCTTCTCTGCACCAAACAGGCTAGGCCACGCCTCAGACATAAATCTGTTTACACAGTCACATTGTGAGGACTTACCTTCCTTATGGGGACAAAATACAAGTCCCCATAACTTAAATCGTTACATGTTAGGATGAAAACTTGGTTTAAGGTTAGAGTGAGGGCAAGGTTAGGTTTAGGCTAGCATGAGGGTTAGGTTTGATCTAGTAGTGGTTATGGTTAGGGTTAGGGTAAGTCTCCAGGGAATGAATGTAAGTCAATGTAATGTCCCCGAAAGTGTGTTTGTGTGTGTGAGAGAGAGAGAGACGCGTGAGTGACCGAGACGGAGGGAGAGCAGGGAAAGGAAATGCAGCTGAACGAATACGCTGCGTGATTTAAATAGCGTTAAAAAAACAACAACAAAAAAACACACCAAGCGCAATGTGTGGCGGCCGGTGTTGAATCTCTGGGGCAGCGCCACAAATTAGTCTATGTGTGGGAAACACTGGAAGTCACATCTCGGGATTTCTGGGTAGTAAAACTGGAGATGGCACGTTTTAAAATAAAAAAAATAAAAAAAAGAAGAAATAAAAATCTCCCCCGAAAGATTTGACCTCTGAGGCCTCTGCGCATTTTTAACCTACTGTCTTAGTTAATGGTAATGGATTAAAAAAATTATCAGTTGCATTTTCTTTTTCAGGTGAACGGTTATGTGTCATTTCCAAACGATGATTTAGCTTTATGGAACAGTACAACGAATGGTGTTCTTTACATCCAATCCGGCACTATCTGAACTGCCCATGTTTAGAAAGTCCCCACCCATGGCGGGCAACCAGAAGGTTAAAACGAGCGCCAAGAGAGCTACTTTACTGCGCTATGTAACCCATGCAGTCTTTTCTATTCCCTGCTCTTCTCTTTTGTCGTCTCAGGTCTGCTGTGTGTAACGTGCACAGACATGGCGGTGATGGCGGGAAATAGCGGCGAGACCTGCTACAGCAAATACGGCTCAGTCTCCATCAAAGCCAGATACTGTCATGAGATGGTGAGCGCGCACAGTAAACACACACACACACAAAAGGCACACAGAGTACGTGCACAGACACGTCGCCATGCTTGCATTCATCATGTCTTGATCCTCTTTGAATGACTGTGTACAGTGCGTGTGTGTGGCTCTGACACAAACACAGTTAATGTTGTCGTAACGCTGGCTACTCTTCGCGTTATCTATTCCTTTGTTATTAAATGAAGACTACTAGTTTGAAATGTGGGTAAAGAAGGAGCACGGGGACAACCGCTTCATTTCTTCTTTAATGTCTCCACGCCAAAGTCCCGACCACGGAACGCACAACAACAAGAGTGGTACATCACCTCGTTATCATATCACTCCGCCCACCTTAACCATTACTACACTTACAGGCGAAGAGCACCATAGTATGTAGTTCTCTATCAATCTTAAGAAACAGAACACATTCTGGTTAGGTATAGTTACCATACATTCACCGTGTACATTTCAATGAATCTGAAAGGTAATCTACATAATAAATCTTCATAAAAAATAAAATCTCATCTTACATTGTCATGTATTCTGGCCTGAGGCTACAGTTGACGTGCTGGGTTTTTGTGTGCGCGCACTTGTATTTGCATGCTCACTTGGGGAGGTTTTTTTTTTTTTGTTTGTTTTGTTTTTTTACAAGGATGGAAAGATGATGGAAAAACCCCTCCCAACTTATGACAGTTTGCTGCTCCTGGCGTCTTTAATGTCATACTCCTTAAGGTTTCAGTCCTGGTTGATTTGGGGACAAGTGTGGTTCATTACTTCAGGTCCCAGAATTCGGGGGCGGCAAACACTCGAGCAGCTACTTTGTCAGAAACTGATGCATCTGCTTACAAACTCATGTTGTTTTAATAAAGGAGTCAGTCGATAATTTCCCTTTTTTTATATCATGCCATGGGCAACCAACCAACTGAATTCATGCTGGTGCACGGTGGAAGTAGTGTTCCACACAGCGGCAGCGGCGGGGCACCGTTAGCTCGCTGAGGAGTTGCAGGTTGTGCAGCCTGTCGCCTGCAGCTCTTCAGCTGCAGCTCACCGTGGCTGTTCTTTCTCATTCCTTTACTCCCTGCAATATGCTTAAAACGGATCCTCTGTCACAAAGTGCCGAAAAACGCCCCATCATATTTTTAATGAGTGATCCAGGCTAGTGGTGACTAATACATTGTCTCCTGTGACTGCTTGGCGGTAAAAGCCAGCCTGTGGTTGCGCCAGGTGAACACTTTTAACGTGAACCAGCAGCAGTGAGAAAAGCTCGGTTTGCATACGGCTCTGATACAACTGGGAAGAGTGGAAGTAAAAAAAATGAAGTTGATATCAATAACAATGAAAGACTACTATATAGAGAGGTCATTTGTAAATCCATTGACTGGCTATGGCTAAAACGGGTTAATTTCATGGGAATCTTCAAGGTAAAATGACTAGGATTTGTTGTTTGCTGATTGTAAACACACTGTTCCGAGAGAGAGAGCGGCGGTGGTCGAGGGAGCAAGGGAGTGAATGAGGAGCGGCGTCAGTGAGAACGAAGCAGTGAAACGGATCAATAAAACGGGACTTTTCTGATGTTCTTAAGCACAAATAAACATGCCCACGCCTCCGCCCACCCATGCGGGAAGGATTTAGAGCAGAGAGGAGAGAGACAGCAGCGTAACCTGGTCCCTGCGTTTATTACGGAGTCCCGACCTCACAGCCTGCGCGCCGTCATTGGCTGGAGGCTACGCACCCACTGCCCAAAGGCCGATGGCCGATTATTTTTGTTTGAGTCTATACATTTGTTTTTTTTAGGTAAATCCAACTCATTCTACCTTTTTAAGGATTCCAACTTTGAAGTTGAAGATTTCTGACTTTGGCGCGCCCTAGTGGTTGTAGCAAAACAAAAACAAAAAGACACCGTAGCAGACGGCGACGCACCGACCCGGGCCCGCACAGCTCAGATGAGCTTTAAGCAACTCATAACCTGCACCGACTTGCACACGCGATTCTTGAATTTTTTTTCACAAATGAAAGCTTTCTCGGTCGGAATAATTTTCAAGACGATTTAATCACAACAATCCACACAAAAGTGACATGTTTCTGGTTTGGAAGGATAAACGATCAGACCGTAATACAGATGGTAGATTTGTTCGATTTTCCCCGACTTTGCATTAAGAACAGACCACTCAGCCAAAACATTCTTGCATACTGTTAAGATTTATACATTACGGTACAAAGACCCATCAGGCAAACCTGGTTTCTTGGCTCATTTTCGAGCACACCTATGCCTGCGTCTTTTTCTTCTTTTATAACAGCTGGAAGGAGGCAGTACGCAGTGATAGTAACTTATAAGCGAAAGAACCGTCCTTTATTTATACTAGATTAAAAAGCCGTGCAAAAATAATAGTTTAGCGTTAGTGGATACTGAGGGTGCTGGGGATAATAAAATATAAATCAAAAAAAGTAAAAGCAATTTGCTGACAATTTCTTGCAAACCCAGAATCTGTCAGTAATGGGATATATTCTCTGGCTTATGATGACAAATGCTCGACATGGTTTTCTTGTCCCAGTTACTCATTAATTTCACGTAAGCGAAGCTTCAGGAGACGAAAGACTTAGAGTATAATAAGAGTAGTACCATCAGAAAACATGTTTTCCCCTCACATATTACTGTTTGAAGTTTGTAATCTTCATTTAGGCAACTGGGCAGGGCGATCAGACTTTCTCAGAGATTTCACATTAAGAAAAGAAATAAATGACTGTGCGTGTCTCTCTTTCTTTTCCCCCCTGCAGGCCCTTCGCATCATCCTCCACAGTTTGGACCAGAGGGCGGGGGTGCACCAGCGATACATCCAGCCCCTGCTGTCCGTCAGTGTCGACTTTTACATTAGGGTATTTGTACGAGTCTTCACAGGACAGGCCACAGTGAAAAACTCAGCCAGGTGCTCGCTCAAACACACGCACACGCACACACACACACACACACGCTGCACTGTCTTCTAACAAAAGGCTGATACATGATGAAAGTTGAATGAACTGAAAACTGGGTCGCTGCCGCAACAAATACCAAATATATTGGCAGCAGCAGAACTCGGCGCGATAAGGAAAATGAAAAATGTTAGAGATATGGGAGCGTTTGATCGTTTAATGTCGGTTATTTCGGTGAATCGTAAGTCCAAATGAGAAGATTAAGTGTAATTACAGTTTACAAACAGAACGTGCTGTTAATGTGTCTGTATCCATGTGAACAGCTGTGCAGATAAATGCATGCGTGCACACGTACGCCACGTGGAAACGGTTATTTCTGACAAAAATGCTCCGTGGTTAAACCCACACAAAAACAACCCAGTATGTAAATCTTACATTCGTGTGCCCCCTCCCCATCTTGTGTTGCAGTAAACAGGCTCTGGTGTACAACTGTGTCGGCTGCGGGTCTTTTCACCTGCAGAGAATGGGAAGGAGAACAAGCCATGGAAAACAGTAAGACAGTCCACACCGTGCAGCTGGCTGTCTCTGCTGCCGTTCGTGTGAAGTGAGAGTGTAAAATGGGGGGGTGGCGATCGGCGAACTCACCTGCAGTAGATCCTGCTTAGAATAAAAACGTTCCTGATGACTCTTGGCCTTCTGGCTTGACACATCAGATCTAAAATGTTCCGGGGAAATATCACGAGTCACGGTGTCAGACCCTCTGACATCAGAAGATGAGGGCTCCTTTCTTGAGCTTCTAGTTTGCGCCACCATCAAACAGGCAGTTGAAATCAAATATCAAATACTAATGACATTCAGAGGTTTCAAGTAACGAAATACAAATACCTCGTTACCTTACTTTTGGGTATCTATACTTTACTGGAGTAATTCTTTTTCAGCCGACTTTTTCCTTCTACTCTTCTACATTTTCACGCGGTTATCTGTACTTTCTACCCCTCGCATTTTAAAAAATAGCCTCGTTACGCCTGTTTCATTTCGACTTACTTTCATTTCGGCTTGTCAACGTTCAAAAAAAAAGAAGAAGCCTACCCAGATAAATCGCGCCATCCGGATAGAGTGAATTGGATTGTGGTTGGATGAGCGGTATAAACATATGTACCATTCCGACACGCTGTTGGTTTGTGCGCGATCCATCGCAGCTGCACTCGACACAGATCCCGTCGCACTCCAGCAGGGACGCAGCCAGCGTCGGTCGTTCCTCGGAGAAAGTAATAAGTTACAGCAGGCGTACGAAGGTGTCCGTCACACATATGGTTCTTTCATGCATTTTCATTGTACTAGCATGCGTACATTTTCAATGGTTATGTATGTGGCTTAAACAGGCAGCCTAGTGCAGCCCACATGTTTCAGCATTAACATTTTAATATAACATTATAGTCAAGGCCTTTAAAAAATGTTTTGTGAGGAGGTGGGGGAGTGCACTATAGGCCCCTGTGGAGCGGCCTAAGCTTTTGTCCTTAATGGCATTTTATTCCTTAAACTACTTTTACTTTTATACTTTTAGTTCTGAAACCAGAACTTTTACACTTTTACTTGAATAAAAAGCTTGAGTTGATACTTCAACTTCTACAAAAGTCTTTTTAAACCCTAGTATCCGTACTTCTACCTGAGTAATGAATGTGAATACTTTTGACACCTCTCATGACATTCCCATCAGCCTCAGCTGTACTTTGTGTTTAGTGCTAATTAGTATATATTATGCCTGCTTAGCACTTAAGTACGGTGTCTCGGAGTCACCAGCGTGGCTGCAGTCTCTCTTTAATACGGCGGCGGCTGCTGAGTTAACGTCTCTTGGTTGTATCTGCTTCTGGTCGGCAGCCGGTGTGTAGTAAAGATGAATCTGCTGTGTGTGTGTGTGTTTCAGTATGAAGTATTCTCCTGCCACCGGACCCCCAGTTGGACCAGAGTGTGAGCACTGTGGACAGAGACATCAGGTGAGACACACACACACACACACACACACACACACACTTAGCAACCTATCGTGCCAGCTTGTTGGTATGTTCTGTATTCAGAGTTATACACATATAACTTCTACTTACCTTTTATTTTTGGATTTTGTGGTTCTAGTTTAGCATGATGCAGCTTCAGTCTGTAAATGTGTTCTCAGCATTTACACCTAATTTCATATTTTTCCTCAGAAAAGCGCTTTAGTGGCAGGTGCCAACACCTCTCTTCTTGTCTGTGCAAACTCATACTATACAATACACCAGCTGAAGCCTGCTTCTGTCCTTTCTGTAGCTGGGCGGTCCTATGTGGGCGGAGCCCATCCACGACTCGGCATTTGTCCAGAAGGTTTTGTCCGCTGTGTCGGGGAACCCATCCCGATTTGGGACATCCAAACGCATTGAGGGCATGCTCAGCATGGTGACTGAGGTATTCCTTTTCCTTTTTATGTAAGCTCTCATTAAAGGGCTTGTTGTCATCTTCTGGTCATTAGTTGCATCAGGTAACTTCACATTGTGTGAAAAGTACATCCATTTATTTGTTCATTTTTTTAGAAAGCCTGATCAGCTTCAGTTCCTACTTCCTGCAAGACACACGATCACCTGCGATATGCTGTTTATTTCAGGAGTTGGAAGATGTGCCCCTTTATTACACTGTGGACAGTCTGAGCAGCACGATACACTGCAATACTCCACCCCTGCTCCAGTTTAGGTAAACACACACACACACAAATGAGTATACCTTGTCGTCCAGAAACTATAGTGCAGCAACATTTAAGAAATAGCCGTGAGACACACGGACACAAATTGCTCTACGATTACATTTGTTTTTAGTGTTTGTAAAATCTCATAGAAAAAGGGTCGTGTCATTGGTTAAATTCAACATTAGCACCGATAAGAACCACAGTGGTTTTGCACTGTGAGTCATCTAACTGGGAATCATGTACGAGGAAGACAGAAACCTGGTCAAACTTTAAATTAACCACACGAACGCACGACAGGAGGCTAGGCACCTAGCGGACCTAGATTATATACATTCAAAGCGGCACTCGTCCATATTTTTATATTAACGGTTTGTAAAGTGAAAGGTGTGCGTAGTGACAAACCCACAGAGAATTACTGCACAACTGTGCAGGCTCTCCCAGTTCGATGGTGCCTTTTAGCCTCTTTTAGCCCATTGATGTGGTTTATCGCCTGGTTTCCTACTTTTGAAATGTTGTCTACGTCTCCCATTAGGTTTTCCAGCATCAAAATGAATAAGTGAATGCAGCTTTACACTTTGGTCAGCTACACTAATAAGCTAACCCAGCTTCTTGTAACTAGATCAATTAGTTTCAGGGGGTGTCAACATTTTCCCAGGCTTCACCGTTTTACTTACCAAAACCGTTTTTTCCCTTCTTTCCCTTTTGTCGTGTTTTTGAGGAATATTTCTAAATCCACCTGCTGCTCTCTTTGTCTCTGCAGGTCTGCTCTCCTTCACGCTGGTCACAGGGTTTCCCTCTCTCACGCCTGTAAGAATGCCATCAAGACGGACGCTCCTCCTGCAGCCCTCTGGGACGTCATGCGATGCTGGGTAAACCTTACTACCAAATAAAGGGACTGGAGCTATTTTTAATAAGTCTGAAACCCTCGGTCCTGTATTTGCTGAGTCAGAAGCTGAGGGTATGCTAGAATTCCCCAAATCCATTGAAGGTGGTCTCCTGAATCACATAATGCTTAACTTTTTTAACTTTCCCGTGTGTGTCTGATTGGCCGTCTGCCACAGGAGAAGGCCAATCCTGTGAAGAGGGAGAAGCTGTCAGAGACCAGCCCCGCTTTCAAGATCCTCTCCACTGAGCCCACGTGAGTCCAAACCAGTCTCCGGTGATCAGCGAGCCTTCGTTCGCGCCACAATGTCAAATGAATGATTCTTACTGTTACTGTTGTGCTAGAAAAGTACAATGCCGAGACTGACATGCAAACCTGTTATACTAATATAGCCAGTACCGCTTAATGTGAGCCAGTGGAATTTACAAAAAACTGTTGATTTACATTTAATGTTTCTCTCAAAAACACAATGTGTGTAACGTCAAAGGCGATTCTGAAGAAATCCAGTACGATGACAAACACCGTGATACAGAGCAAACGACGACACGGCAAGTGATGTAACTAACATTAGCCAGGCTGTGGGTGAGCGAACGCTCCCTGCAGTTGCTGCTGCGAAGCTAACATGCAGAGAGGACGAGACGGTTTCCCAGAGCCAGCACACCGGCTCCGGACAGCGACGCTCACAGCTCTCCTGCTGCTGTAGCTAACATCACAACAGCGGCACATCTTGGCAAACTAGAGAGCAAGCTGAATGTCCGCGGGCAGGTCATTTAACGCCAGCTGACACACACGTCATGGCTGGAATAGTGTTGTGAGGCTCGGCCCGAGCCACTTTGTTTCCCGTTTACAGAGCCACGGATGAGTACAAACACCGGAGTTTAGTTTCAGCTCACACACTGGAACAGACAGCCAGCGGACCGTCAGGAGATATTGGCTGAATTTGACAAAAAGACGTGTATTGGATTAGAATCGCACACCCCGCCTTTAAAGTGGGCTTACCTAACATCTTTATGCTGGATCGTGTGTGTGTGTGTGTGTGTGTGTGTGTGTGTGTGTGTGTGTGTGTGTGTGTGTGTAGCCTAAAAGCCTGTTTCACAGTGAGGGAGGACGCCAACCCACAGTCCCGTAAACGCCACCTGACCCGGTTCCAGGAGAATCCTCAGGCCTTTTGGGGACCCAAAGCTCGCGCCAAAGCCGGGTAACTAACAGAGCCTTCATGCTCCCAGGACACGCAGAACAAGCAGCCATAGTTTTAAGGATGGTCCAAGATAAGACACATTTGACCTCCAGCTATAATTCTGGAAATGTGTCTGAAACTTACAGGCCCCGATTCAATTACATTTGAGAGTTTGAAAATTACAGGGTGAATGTTTGAATGAAATCATTTAAATGCTGCACCAAAACACATGTTAGATGTCAAGCTGAAATTAGAAAGAAAAGGGTAATGTTTCACAGTTTTCAAATACTCTTATGGACCTGAATACAGATAAAATCAAATTCAAAGATACATTAATGGCTTTTTTGGGGACTTGTTAACACCCTGAACTAGTCACTTACACGTCTGGTAATTGCCATTTTAGAGAATAAAGCTGTGAATTCAGATTTACTCCCCCCACATGTTGTTGCTGCTGCTGCTTCTTCCATCATCTCCTTCCTACCTTTTTATCTTATTCTCTTTCCCACCTTTCCTTCCCATTTCCTCCAGCCCTCTCTAACCTTTCCCTCCCTCTCCTCCAGCGGTGGCATCTCTACTGACCTGCAGGACAAGAGGAAGAAGTGCCAGAACAAGAGAAAGAACCAGACCACAGATCCCTCTCAGCTTAAAGACTTCACCTGCAAGCGGTTCAGACAGGTCAGTTCATGTAGAGGCAGGAAACGGCAGGGAGGAGCCTGTGAGCTGCGATCATTGTGGACTGAGAAAATACATTCAGCCTCGTAAAACTAGGACATGGAACTCTTTGTTAATTCATGGCGGCTCCTGCTAAACATTTATACACACTTCTCCCGGTGTAACAAAGGCTATTTTCTTGGAAATAACGACCTTTTTTTTTTTTTTTGGTTTATGCTCTCTTCCGAGAAACAGCCGTTGTCTCCTGGAAAAGACCGGCCCGACGGTCTCTTCCTAGAACAGCAGTTCACACAGGAACAATTTGTCCGTGGCTTTGTAACGAAACTGACCCACTCGCTTTTGTGCCGGAATATCGGACCATGCCCATCTCAACCCGAACACTAATGACACCAAAGTTCATTAATCGTTGATGAATTATTCAGTGGTCCTCACTGCCAAGGGAAAGAACCTCATCTGCCTACGTGTCGCCGGTTTGAGCTCCACATTAATGAATTGGCTGTAGGTTGAATCCACATTAGACACAGTGGATCAGCTGTTGTAGCAATGGGAGAAAGCCATGTTCTTCGTTTGTTTTACTTAAGTTAAGGAGAATACTGGCAAGAGAGGAAAATGTGTGACTTTAGCTTTTTATGATGTACTTCCTTAAAAAGCCTAAAATAATGCAAGTTGCTACCAAGTCTTAATGACTTTCAAAGCCGCATGAATCAATCTTTTTAGATGAACAATGGGTCAAATTACTATGTAAAATATGAAAGGGGTCGCTCGTAAAGAGTTCCCCTCAGCGTTTTTAGAGTTTCTCAGCTCATCGGTTTGGATTTACAGCCCGCGACTTTCTGGTTTTGGTTGCGTCTCTCGGCTCTCATCGGCGTTGTTTTCAGATACAGCGGCTCTTTCAAACCCACTGTGCGCTACCTGGCCAGCACGAAACTGAAGACCGTTAGCGCCCACCTGTTGAACGCAGTGGAGCGTTTAGCATTTCTTTGGCTGAGACCAAAACAGAGACTTACCTATTGACACATCCAGCATATATACGGAGCAACATTATCATTGATTTGGAGGAGGCGTGTTATTCGCCACGCAAATGTAACTGCTTGCTAAGACATTTGACGTAACTAGTTTGTTGTGGAGTTCTGCCCCCAAGTGGCTAAAAGAGAAAAAAAAAAAGATAATTACAGCTTTAAGCAATAACCTCTTAGTTACCATATGTGTTACATAGTTAGGGTTACCATTGACCTCCCACCTGCTGTTTCACATGCTACAGGACTCGATCCCTCTTTGTCTAGTATACATTTATAGGTGCTTTCTGTCAGAAATGTGGGTTGTTTTTTTTTTTTAAATTGACCTTAAATTCAATACCAGCTACTATTTATAGCTTATGATACAGGCTTTGTGATCATTCATCAGGATTTTGTATAAAATAATTAATTTGCTGCATGTTTAGCATCTTTACTTATGTTTTGACATTTTATATTCGAGTACAGCACAGTAAAGCACAACCGCCTGGCGGGAACCTGGTTTCTGTTCCAGCAACATTTAAGCACATCATCTCCTTTGTGGAAACGTTGGCAACAGACGTCTCAGAATTAAAGGAGAGACCGTTCCCTAAATACCAATTAGACTTGTAAAGTCTTCATGTCCTGGGTGGGAAATGAGACACGTGCTGGTTAAGACGTCCTCTCTCGTCAGCTGTTCGCCACTCGCTGTTGGTCTTCTGCCAGAGACGCTGAGTGCCCTCACCAGCGGCAGCCAAAACAGTAATGCAACGTCAGGCCACACCAGCCTCTCGGAGTATGGTTAGTTATGTTACTATTGTTGTCTCTTTTGGGTTTCAGGGATCGTGCGCCCATGGAGACAAATGCTGCTACTCCCACGACCTGGAGCAGACACAGGAAGAGAAAATGGAATGATTCTACCGTCTCCTAACTCAGTTCGGTTTTATTTTTTAGAGTTTTATTTCCTGAGTTTGAATGACCCAGCGCCGCTTGGATGAAGGGAGAACGATGCGCTGCAATCAGATTGTATTAGGATGGGGACAAAAACCAAAAAGAAACTGTTTATATGCAGAACATGTTCATTATTCAGTTTTATGGCCAAACGTTTTTTTGTTTTTGACTGTTGCTTCAGTCCAATAAAGTCCTCACGCTGACTTCACTCAGTTTTTTTTTTGTGGACTTTTCAACTGGTGGTTTGGTCGTCAGGCTTGACCACTATGGGATGTTACTGTGACGGTGTGTTCACGCGTCAGCAGGGTGCGCTGTCTTAGCAGTCCTTAATTATTCAGGACGAACTAAGAACTGCATCCAAATGCAACATTTTGTCTTTAAAAACAGTTCTGGAAGCAGATTTTTATGGATGTAGATATATTCTTGTCCTGACTCTACGAAACACTGCAGGTAGCCATCGCAAATCCTATCGTTCATCGTATTTGAAAAGGGGTCTTTGGCAGCAGTGCGACACAGGTTGTGAAGCGAAGACGGGCACGTTTTTCTGTGGATATTTAGCCGTAAGATCGACAACAGGTTAACACAAAGTAAGAATAACAGTCTTTATTATCAGCTGCTTGATGATCAGTAAATAATTTTCAAACTACGTACACATTGGCAGGAATAGAAAGGTTGCACTTATTGCACACGTCAGGCCGTCAGTACAAGTCGGCACCAGTTTTATTTGTAGACAGGAAGTGTCTTTGAGGATTTGTGTGTGACTTGGAAGTGCATGGGCTGAAAAACTGCTAAAAATTCAGAATAATAGTCAGTTTTTTTTGGGGG
>CM022472.1:4363553-4386700 GCA_011952105.1 Coreoperca whiteheadi
CATTCCCGCCTCGTTGTGGGTGTATTTCTGTTGTTTGACATCACTAACGTCACTTCGGTAGAGAACACTTCTTCCTGCCGAACACTGTTGGCTGCTTTCAGTTTCATGCACCGGCCTCTTTTGCTTTGTCAGTTTGAATGAGGAACTGAGATGATCTGATAATATACACTGAAAGATTTTATTTCTCAATATATATATCTCTACTGACTGCAACTGGCACTCTGGATTATAAAAGGTTTGCATATTCTGTCACTGCTGCACAAATAAGCACTGTCGTTTTTTGGTCATTAATTTCTTTCTTATGTTCCTTGTGAGCTCGGCACAAAGACAACTTGTTACTCAAGGTGTTCTCTCTGAACGTACAGAAAACATTTGGTTCCTCTACTTGGAGAAAAAACAAAAAAGGAGGGGAAACGAGAGGATGTGCAGGAGATAAATTCAGAGTGTGTGTTCCCCTTGTACAGCCACCTTTGTGAGGACCAGCTTGCATTTTAGACCATGGGAGGGAGGACATTTTTGGAAAGTGAGGACATTTTGGCCGGTCCTCACTTTTCAAGACACCTTCAAAGGGCTGTTTGAGGGTTAAGATTTGGTTTTAGGGTCAGTGTCAGGGTTAGAATTAGGATTAGGTTAGGTTAGGGTAAGGGGCTGGGGATGCATTATGTCAATGAAAGGCCCCACAAGTATAGCTGTACAAAGGTGTGTGTGTGTGTGTGTGTGTGTGTGTCACACTGACCTCCATAGAAGTACTGGTCAACGGTCTTCAGCCAGCCGACATCGTCGTGTGTGTGAGGCACCAGGTGGACATTCAGCATGTTGCTCTTGGTGGCATGACACGACTGCGCGCGCGCGCGCGCGCACACACACACACACACACACACACACACACACACACACACAGTCAGTAGAGAAATTATATTGAGAAATAAAATCTTTCAGTGTATATTATCAGATCATCTCAGTTCCTCATTCAAACTGACAAAGCAAAAGAGGCCGGTGCATGAAACTGAAAGCAGCCAACAGTGTTCGGCAGGAAGAAGTGTTCTCTACCGAAGTGACGTTAGTGATGTCAAACAACAGAAATACACCCACAACGAGGCGGGAATGTGAACGCTGCTGACCTCGTATCCGCACGCGCCTCTCCCGCTCGCTTCCTGGCCGAGAGGAAAACTTAAAGCCCCACCGAGGACGAACAGGAGCGCAACCGCCGGCCGCTGCGACAGGGCCGCCATGTCGGGAAGTATTAAACCAACGCGGCTCACGTGACGTGTGTTTATAGTTCAATGGGGGCCACGTGACAGGGGAAAGTTGGGCGTCGTGTTTCCTCGGTCGGGACTGTCAGGCAGCACAGACGAAAGAACAGCGAACACCAGACTGCAGGCAGACGGAGGCTGAAGCCAAAGAGTATATGTGCAGTAAGATGGGTCACTCCGTAGGTGGCGATACACAGCTGGTCCCAAAAAACGTACACATGTCTGTAGCTGTCTGTAGTCGGTCACTACAGGAATTTTTGCCAATCCAAACCGAAAAATTCTCTCATATATCACATGCTATTGATGGCATAATCTACCTTACATTTTTGTACAAAAAAATTAGGAATATATAAGCAGTACTAGCGTGCTATGATTTTTTCGTTTTCACTATTAAATATTTTTTAATAAAAGATTAATCAATTAATTGTTAATGGTAAGTCAAAAAAAATATCAAGGGGACTTCTTCAAATTCTTGTTTTGGTTTACCCACTGTACAAAACCCACAGGGATAATATTTATATAAATATATATATATGTGTGTGTGTGAGTGTGTCATAGTTATGATGCATACCGCATAACTGCAACATCCACGTACACTCCCGGCCGGGGAGTCACCTAGATCCCCCAAGACTGTTGAGGTCATTGAGGACCTGGAGTGCTTTCTAGTTGTCAATAGAAGAATACAAGGCTGTGGATGATGTGAATGTCTGGGAGCATGTATACGGAGAATAAGATGGGGCTTAAAGTAGAGCCCTGTGGGACCCCACAGATAAAGTATTCTGAGAAGGATTCAAGGAAATAAAGGAAATACATTTTGTCAATTAAAATAATTTTTTTTTTTTACTTAAATAGGGTTTGAATAATCACACGATTGAAATTAATGGTAGAATAGATGCCAATAGATAAAATGTTAACTACAGTTTGTAGTTGTTGTTTTGTTTATGCAAGTCCAGGCATTATTGTGCAAAAAACTAGGAGAAACTGTATGTACTGCAATCAATCACTGCCACTGGATATACACTACCATAACTTGGTGCATAACAAAGGCAGGATTTACCTAACAAGTCCTCTTGGATAAATCCTTGTTAAGGTGTACTAATGTTTCCACTTTACAACATAAAAGAGCCTCAGACAGCCAATTCAGAGCTCCACGATCAGTTTATTGCGAGTCAAGGTGGAATGACCTCATCTTGGAAAAAGAAACAGACAATTACAACACATTTTAGAGTCACATCAAGGAACAATAACTGAAGCACAGTGAGTATGCAGGTGGAGTTGCTACAAATAAAATTTGACAAATCGGCATGGTAAGTTCGGTTCATGTTACAGTCCTGCAGCTTGTGGAATAATGCACTTAATGGCAGAAAAAAAAGTGTTTCTTACTTTGGATTGACATAAGATACGGTTGGTAAATACATTTTTTTTCCTCCCAAAATGTCTTGCTTTGAATTGTAACCATCAAGGTATTGTGAAGCACAGATGGAATACCCTTTAGGCTTTTTGGTAGTAATGCGTGTGATATGTTTTCGTTACTATTGTTTTAATTAAGCTCTCATAATTTCAGACTAGTTTTGAACATGCCCTCGAAAGGTTATTCTACGTACCTGTGTGACGTTGTTGTGTCTTTGGAATTAAAGGAGTTTATCTTTGTGTGACATTTCCATTTCACAAATAATTTGGTTTAAGGCCTCGCACAGTGCTCGGTCAAGTGATCATAATCCACTGGAATAGCACCATTCAAAAACACCGCCATAATCCAAGAATATATAGCATAGTATAGCTTCCGTTCGGATGGAAGGTGAGGTCACTTGGCACACTTGGAAATTGCGTTGCAAGTGGATCCTTGTCCCTTGTAATGCTACAATCATACTGCTTCCATGAGGAAACGGGAGTCAGGGGAAGCAGTTCCACATCTCGTTCTGATGTTTCCTCTTATTTAACACCCATCTGACGTTCTCATCAACAACAGTTGCATCAAGTCACACGTCATTTTTGACACATGCCAACCTTGACTGGATGGATATGAGCTAATATTAAGGCTGGACTTGATTAGACATGATTGCATATGAGATAATAATAGGATTGGATTTGGAAGCATGCAAAGTACATGTCACTGGGGAACATAATTAACCAGTGTTGCAATGACAGTAAGAATATTTGAAATCATTCACCATAGGTCACCAACGTTGTGGTGGTTTGTGTGCTTGATACAGAATTTATCAAAGTGGAGACAACCGTGGAAACGATGGTGTGTACGCGTGCCTTTTAAAACATCCCTTTAAAGTATGTAATCATGTATTGCTACTGAACATTAGTTATATACTGACACAGATATGATAGAACCAGAAATTTGACATTGAGAATGAAGACCTGTCATGTGAAAGTAGCCTTAAATGAATACTTTGACATTTTGGGAATTCTGCTTCGCTTTCTTGCCAAGAGGAGATCTATACCACTTTCACGCTTGTACAGCAAATATGAAGCCAGCGCAGGCAGCTGGTTAGCTTAGCTTAACACAGAAGGGAACCAGCCAGCCTGGCTCTGTCCAAAGATAACAAAATCTGGCTACCAGCACCTCTGTGTGTAAAACTACAAATTGGCGTGGGGGGGGGGGGGGGGGTTACACTTTTGGTTCTGTACAGACTAAACAAACAAGATATAATGTGTAAATTACTGAACTTTAGAGGTGCTGATAACCGGATTATGTTACCTTTGGACAGAGCCAGGCTAGCTGGTTCCCAATATTTCCCAAATATCAAACCATGACTTTAACTTATCATATTCAACTTTAAAGACAGACCTGCATTGTGGCGTAAAAAACATGACCCAAAGAAAATTTATTTTTTTCTACAATATGGCCTTGAATTTGTCTAAAACTGAGGCTGAGGTCACTTTTGCAGGTAACATTGTCATTATGAGGTTTCTCATGTCACATGGCAGTGAACTCGGTCCAGGAAAAACTCTTGCTGTGGGTATTCGAGGTGCTAACAATTCAGCCTGTCATTGTAGGGAGTGAAATGAAATTTGTACTGTTGATTCAGAATAAAACAAATATTGTCCCACACATACCTTTCTAGTTGATTAGCAAATTGAAAAAAAAAAAAAATCTTTTTCACGATAGAGACTTTGACACGTCACAGTAGGAAATGCGCAGGTGTTTATTTATTAAACTTAGTTTCTACTAAATTTTAAATTGAACGACCGACGGCACCAGGTAGAGACACAGCGAACTAAGAATTGCATTGCATCGATAACTTGTTTATGTCTGCATATGACAATAAAGCTTTTGATAATAATAAAATGAATGATGGCTGAAAATTCCGTTTAACTGTTTCCGTTTCAGCATCCTGCTATATTTCGCACGCGGGCTCACTGTTACGCCGTCACGCCTTACTGGGACACCTGAATAGAGCAGAGCCTCTGTTAATGTTATTAGTTACACCTGTGCTTTTCCTACTATGGCAAGTCATAATGTGCACTGTGAAAAATGCATAACTACAGCAATCCAAAACAGTGTTTCTACAATCTGTTTTGGTCCAGAGAGACACTCCGAGATGGAGAGACTATGCAAAAAGACTTGTATGGAAAAAGGAAAGTGTTTGAGTCCTGACTGTGATGCTTCTTCCTGATGTTGTTGCTTCTGCACCAGCAACCTCCCCCACTAATGTTTTTTAGTGTTCATATTCAAAGGCAGAATGAACAGCCCTTTCATGCAGTATTTAAATGAAGGGTCCTGGATGGGGGGTAAGGTTAGGCCGGGTTTCCGCTGCCTCCCTCGTGGGGGCAGATGAGCAAGGTGGAGTCCAGGTCCAGGCGGAAGGCCGGGTACAGCGGCTGAGAGAACGGGCAACGAAAGGTGTGCAGGAGCACCACCGTGTCTGACACGCTGTAGAACGACAACGCTCCTTTCTGGCGTTCCAGGAACACGCCGATCCGGGGGCAGGGCGGTGCAGCCACCGTGGTCTTGCGGTTGTCATGCCAGGCAGCATATCCAGCGTGTGTACACCTCAGCCGCCAAGAGTTCTCGTTTCGCCCCAGCAGGCAAGGTTTCCCACCACCTTTGCGTCCGATACCGCGGTAGGTGACCCCGATGTCGACCCATCCCCCGCCCCTCCACTCCACCTCCCAGTAGTTGGCACCACCAAACTGGCCCTCCCTGCACAGGACCTGGGCCACTGAGTCGAAGCGCTGGGGGTGGGGGGGGTAGGACTGGGGCTCCTCGCCACAGTGGGCACCCTGGGGCCCCTCCAGGAGAACCAGAGTAGGGTGGGCTGTATCAGTGTCCAAGGACAGACGACATGAAACTGGAGGGAAGGAAACCAAGAAGAAAGGGATGAGTTTAAGAGGCAGGAGTTGAGATTTGTACAGCGTCAAACAAAATGACCATGATATATTACAAGAGAGACTGACGGGTTGTTGATTATTGGACAGGGAGTTCCCCAAAGCTCTGAGTAGAACAGCCAGATCGGAAAAGTAGCCATGCAGGGATTTTTGCGTTGGCATAAACGCGTGTTTATGAAAAAAGTATTATCTGCAACCAGAACCCTCGCTTTGATCTGCAGAAACTGATGTAACCAAGTGTCCCAGTTCCAGAAACTTAGAGAAGTTTTGCTGCTGCAGCAGCTGGACGGACAAATGCACACTCTTTATATTTCCGAGGGAAAGTTGTTTAGAGTAGGTTGTTGTTTAGCTGGCAACCGGCGCTTGGGACACCACATGCTATTAAATGAATGAAATGATCATTTGTTTAAATCGATTAGCTGATCGACCAAAATTTTGTTTGATAACACTTTGATAAAGTTTTTTTTTAACCCTTACCCGAACCGACAGTCTAAGAGTTGTACAGATTGTACAGCTCTTTGAGGCAAATTTGTGATTTGGGCTACATAAATCAAATTGACTTATTTATTGACTCATTCAGCAAGCAAATATGTTAACTATTCACTATGAAAGGTGAACAATTGCTGCCTTTAAAATAAAATTTTAAAAAAATTCACTTTTAATTAGATATCTAGACGGTTACAAAAGAAACAATATAAAGATGTAGCCTTGGGCTTTGGGAACTTGTAATTGTAATCTTTTATTATATTTGGTACAGACATTCACGTTCCCCGAAGGACGAATTGTGATAACTTTGATGAACCCGAACGCCTCATCTAGCCCCACCATCAGGTCCAAATTTGTCCAGTACTTTGGTTTATGACCACATACCTGCAAAACCAATGACAGAAGTAGGTTCAGTGTATTTCAAATTGTTTTTGCTCTTCATTCTTAGGGTGACGTGGCCCAGACGTGGCTGAAATCAATAGTGTTGCGGACATTATTACCCCCTGACCTCGAGGGTATTTCTTTCCCGTGTCTCCTCTCGACTCTGCCACTCAGTTTTCAGAGTTCAGGGTTCCAGAGTGGAGCGGGACACAGCCGCACCAACAGATGTTAAGCCGCCCAGTGTTTCATTTTGGCACAGAGGGGATAAATGGCACATACGGACTTAATCCTCCTCTGAACGAATGAATGATTAATGGCTAACAAGGTGATGGTACGCTGTCATCTTGTCAGCTGGCTTGTTTCTGTCGGGACACGGCACCGGGCTTAAGGACGGACCTGGATGTCATAAATACAGTATGATCGCCATCCATCATTGATGCGGATCCAGAGGGGGCTCTCAGATTTCCCAGCCGGACTCTCATTATCTGTAGAACTAGAAGCATGGGGAGAAGAAAGACAACGATGGAAAGAGAGGAGGAAGGGAGAGAGCAAGATGGGGAATGACATGCTGGACGGTCACACTCTGTATGGGTGCACCAGAGAGAGAGGCGAGAAGTGAAGCAGAGAGGGAAGGATGGAGAAGAGGGGGGGAGGGATTTTTAAAAAGAAGAGGAGAGGTGATGGAGGGTAGACATGGTACTTACACCTGAGGAAAACGGCCCTCATCCTCTGATCAGCCGGGTGCAGAGACAAAGAGGACAGGGGGAAGGACACCGACACTGCTGATAAGGGACACATGAGAGAAAGACACAAAGAGAAACTGGTATTTGACACTTTTGTCCATATCATGGCAATAAATGGAATGGAATAAATGGATTGAATAGGAGTGAGAGGGTGGCAGAGAGGGAGACAGAAACAAAAATACATCGAAAGTGAGAAAAAGAGAATGAAAAGAGGGCACGAGTGCGACAGAAATGAAGAAAAATACGTACGATTGGCAAAACAGGAAGGAACAAGCTGTTACAGTCAGAGAACCCACGCGGAAGCGCCTGGGAACTAATGATGCCATGAATCCAATGAAGCTGGTTAACGCTTCAATAATGGCACCTTGTTAACAGAACAAACCTTACCAAGCATTTGTGCGTTTAGCCTTTGTACCAAATAATAAAGTCACTACATGTAGAACCTTTATGTGGGTAGCATCTTTCAAATCATTTTGGTGGCACAGGATTTTGGCGCCGTTCATGTGCTGCTTTTGGCTCATTTAGCTCACGTTCTCGAAACTACCACAGGATGGAGCCAGGAAGTAAGGCTTTTTTTTTTTTAAATCCGACAGGTAGCGGCTTCATCATTAAAGGAATAGTTTGGCATTTGGGGAAATACGCTTATTCGCTGTCTTGCTGAGGGTTGGATGAGAAGATCAACAGAGTTCGGTATTAGGTAGGGCCGTTGGTTCTGGAAGAGTTTTTCCACATTCTGTATTCTCATTCCAAATTTGTCTTGAAATCGCTGCATCCGCAATGTTACTTAACACAGAGACACGGAACTCTCCTGGATGATGTAACGATCCTGTAGGTTTAGCGTATGGCCGCCAGTTTGAATTGTTTCAACTTCATTTCTGAGACATCATGTTTCGTCCGCGGGTTGGGCATGGAGCACAGGTCTGAAGACTACAGTGCATGTACTACGTACAAAAGCTTGTACGTTCGATTGTTTTTATGGAAGACGCAGATATTTTCTAACGGACCTCTTAATGATCTGTACTGATGATTTCATCGGGAGAGTTTCGTGTCCGCCCAAGCTGTAAAAGTGCTGCAACTGTGAGTCACGTAACACTGTCTACGGGAAAAACAAATGGGACTTGTACCTCCCGGAACCCGGAGCGCCCAAAATAAGTCTTCCCACTTCGTAGCTTCCCCCTCTAATATCGGTCCATTCGATATGAAGCTGGGGCCAGGGAACAGTTAGCGTAGCTTAGCATTCAACTAAGCTAACTTAGATTAGTGAGAAAGCTAAACTAAACCAAAATCAGATGGTCAGTTCACCAAAAATCACCAAACACCCCCCTCCACATTTTTCCACTTACCCCCCGTGGTATGTTGCCCTGCCGACAGTGTCGGTTGTTTATGCTGCGGTTTGGAGCTCTCCGCACTGAGATTTCTGCCACCTCCCCAATACAAGGAATATGAATGGTATTTGATTTTTTTTCCTTTTAAAACCTCATCAATACCAATAACAACAAAACAAAACAACAAAACAGTTATTTCCCAGTTAGTCAGGAAAATCCACAGACGTAGCTGTGAACAGTTTGCACTTTCTACCAAGTTGCGACAGTCGTAACCACACCAAAGCTTTTGGTAATGGACGCTGCAGTCTCCCTTAACATAATACAGCCAAAGTGAGAACAGAAAGGTTTTCAGTTATCTCACCGTTTCAAGCCTAGATCAGTCACATAACCTTCCATTGTAAATAGCCAGTGCTTCTGTGGCTGTCCTTTGAAACACTTCCAAACACACTTACTCATTCAAACTTAAATAGTTGGACTGAGTTTGATTGCTTCCAGTTAAACTAAACTAAACTGAGCTGAACAGAACGGAGCAGGACTGGACATGAGCCAGAGTGTGTTGTATCAGACATCGCTCCGTCCTCTTCTGCATGAATAATTCACACGTCCGCTGTCTCTGGCAGTGTTAAATGTCATGTCCAAACCCGGCAGCCCGGTAAAAATGGGTCACCTCAGACCTGACACTGTCACAGAGGGGGTGTGTGCGTTTGTGTGTCATGTTATGCTTATGCTTACCATTTACACACTCTCCACCGGACACGTAGTTCTCATTAACTGGAAGAGAAACGAAATCATATTATGAGCGCACATTTGGCATTTTGTACACTTAAATGTACTTTATGCTGAACCTTTGCAATGTTTAAACGATATATGATCAAACTTTAAAATTTGCGAGTGTCTGCTCGTTTGAGTATTCAGGAAATTTCTTAGTGTTCAGTACATCACATCATCCTTATTGACCGTCCTCCGGCCTGTGGGTCATCCGCGGTACCTGCGCGGCTGATCTTGTCCACCTCCTCCCTGCAGACCTCCTCCACGCGGCTGCGGAGGTGGCACAGCACCCTCCTGGCGCCGCCGAAGGCCTCTGTGGGCAGCTTGAGGGCTCTGGAGTGCCGAGCGGTGGTGAGAGGGACGCACAGCAGGGGAGCCGCCTGGGCCGATAAAGAAAGAGAGGGAGAGAGTGGAAAATACAGCCTGGCACAGCATGCACAGCCCTCCCTCCCTGTCTCCTTAATTCCTTGTACAATTGAATTTGGAAAAAAAAGCAATTAAGCGGGGTGCCTATTTTTTCCACTGGTTACTGCTGACTCATTCTCTCCTCCAATCCATTCTTCCTCCTCCATCATTCATCTACAAACTAATCTCACTGGGCATTTCTTAGTACGCACTCTGGTGAGGTCTTGTGGCCTCCAGGATGCATTAGATGTAATGGCTGAATGTCAAATGCAAGAATTGCTAATGTGCAGCGGTGGAAGAAGTGCCTCGGATCCTCCGAAAAGCACCGATACCAATTTACAAATACTACATAAAATCAGAATGACCTCATGTCTGTTTCCTGTCTTCCCTCTGAAGTTCTCCTTCTCGCCCCTGGGTCTGCACTAGGGGTGCAACGGATCAAAATTCTCCCGGATCGGATCGTTTTTCAGATCAGCAAAAAAAAAAAAAAAAGAAAAAAAAGAAAAGAAAAGTGATGTCGCTTCAAATGCGTGGCCATGCTTGACGCGTTTCCACTGTCCTATGGCTTTCTTGTGCCACAGTGCCTGCACACCGTCACAGTTTTACCCACGAACCTCTTTCCTTCATCACTATATTTGTCGTCCGTCTCTTCTTTCTTACTGTCACTTTCAGCAGGTATTTCAGGGTCCGGAGATGTATCTGGATCGGTGACTATGGCGACCTGCTGGGGCAGTGCTGCTGTGTCTATAATGCAGTGGACGAGTGGCTCGGGTCCCGCTCGTTGGGCTCCACCTGGAGCTGCTCGGTTGTCCGTCTGGACCCAAACATTTCTAACATAATAATATATATATATATATATACAACAATTTTGCCATCATGGCTGTATATGTTATAGTTTTGATGCTATAAATCTATTGCATGTCTGTCCGTCCTGGGAGAGGGATCCCTCCTCTGTTGCTCTTCCTGAGGTTTCTATCATTTTTTCCCCTGTTAAAAGGGTTTTTTTGGGTAGTTTTTCCTTAATCGAATCGAGGGCCTAAGGACAGAGGGGGTCGTGTTGAAAAGCCCTTTGAGGCAAATGTGATTTGTGATACTGGGCTATATAAATAAAATTGAATTGAATTTAATTAAATGACGCGGGGCGTTCGAGCTCCTCCGTTCCTCCGCTCGCCATGATCACACTGTGAGTGGACTGAACTTTTTTATTTCAGAAATTTCATAAATCAATCACGTGTGTGCCGAACCGAAGATATTGATCCGAACGGATCACCGATCATTGACGATCCGTTGCACCACTAGTCTGAACCCCCCCCCCCCATGTCCTCCCTCTTTCTCCACCTCACCTGGATGAAATGGGCGTTGTCGTCCGTCTGCAGCAGCCGACTGATCGCCTCGTCTCGCCGCCTCAGCTCCTCCAGGTCTCGCTCCAGCATCTCCATGTCTCGTTCGGCCCTCCCAACCGCCGCGCGCTCCTTCGCCTCCAGCCTCGCGCGAGCCTACGGCACACAAGCAGACGCTCTGACCCAAAGTGCCTTTTCGGTACCGCGAGCGTAGCGTGGACGCACCAAGTCAGAATCAAACCGTTCGGACCCACAGAAATGACACGCGGGAGTGTAAAAAGAACTACACGCACTGTAGCTGTGTATCTGATGGTCGTACAAACGTCAGGGAAGATCACATTTACGGGTGTGCGGATCCTTTCAAAGCAGGGTTTTAGTATACTCTGGTCAAAGCGGCCACGTTGGAGTCCTCCCAAGGACAGAAATGTGGGTCGAATGCTTAAAGTCCTGGTAACTACAGAGAAAGACAACCGTAGTCTTGCTGCAACACCGCCATCACCAACTCGCACACAGACGCCAAGCATTTCCGTCACCGATGTGGATAAAGATGTGAGTTGCTCAGCAGCGCCGGTCCGGCCTGCTGACCTTGTGCCGCCACGTTTACCAAGTAATGCCGTTGCTTTTTTTTTTTTCTGGGATGATTGGCTGTGGAACACCTCTGTCATAGCCTTGTTTTTAGGAAAAGGCCTTTAAGTAGCTGATCAAAATCTAAAATCATCAAATAAAATCATTTTATTTTAGAAAGAGCTGAAATCGCAGCCCACTTCTGGGTTAGCGTCTGTTCCACTGGCTTTCAGCTTTCAGATGTTCTAGTGTATTGCAGTGTAATTCTAACAAATATATAAGAATATTTTGTCAGCATTGTTGGCATTTGACAACTACAGCTCTCACTAACCTCCCCAGATCTGCTGAAGTTCATCACATGTGCTACTGTTACAGCTACTGCGGCGATCGACACTTTGTCTAAAAACAGGACTACAATTAGTGGAACTATTTTAACTTCTGCTTCCAAGGCTACTTCAGCTGCTCTTCTGACTGCTGCGGCCCCTACAGAGAATCTCTGCCATCATCACTATCACTCCGACTGCTATTACTACTGGTAATATTTTAGCTAATGCCTCCGGTTGCTTCACCTCTGCCTTGGTTTTCTCCAGGCGGAGAGCCATGTCTGCAAACAGAGCTTCACTGTCCTCCAAAACAGCCGACGCTGACACCTGAAACACACACACACACACACACACACACACACACGCACACACACGCACACACACACACACACACACAGGGGAACACAAGAGTAGTTAGCGTGGAACAAAGTAAATACTTGAAGTCACCATGAAGCTTCAAACTTCTAGGAAACTGTCTAAGAAACGGTGGATATTTCATGGCAACCTCATCTGCCAAAGCCCAGATGAAAGACGAAAACTCCAACCAGTAAAACACAGTGGTTTTTTTTACATTACGCTAGAACGGTGGTCATTTCATTGTAACTTTAACTACTGTAAAACATGTGTTGGAATACACATTGTCTCTGTTTCCAAAATGCTTTGTGACAATATATTTTCCAGAAAATCCAATGGGTTTTAATATGGTTTATTTAGCTTAAGGGGCAGGAGGAATTCCTTTTTCTTTTTTTTTAAATCACCAAATTTGGAGATACACGGTCTTCATTGGGCAGCATACACGAGTAAGTATGTAAAACGAAAACCTTACATTCAGAAGCAGCTCACTAGCTGGAGGGAACTTTGTGGGAATCAAAACAAGTTCAGCACGATGCACTGTACTTGATCTGGTTCAAAACATATGAAGAAAAGGCTGAATATGTGTCAGTCCAGACTGCGTTTTTGCCATCATATTTGTTCTATCAAAATCTACCAACGCCATTCTTCTTACACCTATAAACTTTTATAATCTTTTGCTGTCAGCTCATGCCAAAACTGTTGTTTGACATGATGGCAGATAAAGGCTAAATTACTAGATTACTAGATCATATTCATATATATTTTGGCCATATCAGTTTCTTGAAGGACCCAGCAGCAGCGTAGGAGCGGGGTTCGTTGTTACACATATCTCTATGGGAAGCGCAGAGAAAACATTTGAGAACCTCTATAGTGTTTTATTCTGGTATGTGGGGATTTTAAGGCACAAAAACAATATTCTTTTCACCGACCTCTGGTGCTAATGCTCTATATCGGTTGTCAGAACGAATAACGCCGAGTGTGCTGCCAAATTCTATTTATAGCAGGCCTGAAAACCCTCAGAAAAGGAATTTAGACCAGTCTGGGACAACATAACTCTCTTCAGAAAAAAAAAAAAAAAAAAAAAGGGCCAATTTCAGTCTGATGATTTAGCGAGCTAATACCGCGGTTTCCCAAGAAGCCACAGCAGCCGCAAGCTGGTTAAATGGAGACAACGCTAAAGGGGGCGAGGAAGACGAGGCTTTCCTGGAAGACCGAGGGAGTGGCACAGAAACTGGAACTTAAGTTAGCTTTGCAATTGGCAAACTGGCCAAACAGCTCCTGTGAGGCCGAGTGCTTGTCTGTGTGCAAGTGTGTGAGCGAGATGGGAGGCAGGCGAGTGTGTGAGCCTGATGCTGCACGGGAGGCTGCGGTGTGTCGTGCCTGGACAGTTGTGTAAATGTCAAGTCGAGTCTAATTATGTAACCCTTAATCTCACGCACTTTGCATGGCACGTACCATTCTACAATACTATTACTCTTAGTACTTTTGTGCTGAACCATATTAAAAGGCTGCATAAGTAGAATGAATTACTTTGCTCAATGTTGAGATCACGATTATTAATTCATCTCTGAGCGCAAAACACTTGTATTGCAGTTGGAGAGGAAACTGTCTTCAGTCTAATACTGTACTTCATCAGCCTATTACATAAATGTAATGATTCAATTTAAAAAAGGCACAAATCAATCAGAGTCTTTCGCAAGAGATCACTGTGATCTACTAAAAACAAATCCAAATAACCATGTCAGGGAGGAAGAGAACGGTTAGTCACAGTATGCTCAAAATGAACAAATTAGTCGGACAGTGAGGCTCCTGCGGATAAGGAAGCGCTTGGTTTAATGCACCGGAGCAGGGACGCTAAACGCAAAACGCCAATATTGCCTCCAAGTTTAACTCGTTCAACAGAATGCCTGAAAGACGTTACAGACCGGATGTGTGACAACTGTTTGAGTTGAAATGGGGAGTTGTGGGTTGCTGATTCTAAAAGACGCAAAATTCGAAGTGGACTCTGGCAAGGCAGGCTCCATATGAGCCCTCGCGGACAACGATGTGAACATTAGTATGCATTCTGACCGCCTCAGTGAGACGGCACGTTTTTCACCTGAGGAATATTGCAAGAGTCACACCATGCGTTGCCTTTTCTGATGCAAAACAAGTCATTCATGCGTTGGTGCTCTCGCTGTCCATCTCAACAATCTTTCAAGTGGATAACCAAAAAAATGACCAATAAAAATCCGATGTCAGCTCATATTAAATACCGCTGCCGGAATTTTAACAAAAACAAGTAGAGGAGCATGTCACGCCTACTTCAGCATCTTGACATCCTGTCTCCTTTAGAACTGGTTCTATTACTAGTTTACGGGGCTCTGAATGGGTTAGCATCTCCATACTCCCTCTATGCTCCAAGCCACGGCCTCAGAAGCTGCCATCTCTTACTATGGACCAAAAGTGTGGAATAACCTGCCTATAAATATCAGCCACTTTACTTATGTTGATTCCTTTACGAAAATCTTAAAACTCGCCTCTTTAATCTTGCCTTTATTGACACTTACTGTAATGTAATTTTTGTGTATACTTTTACACAATTTGATGCAAAGCTCTCCGAGCTACATGGTATGTATGGAAGGGGCGATAGCAATACACCCTATTATCATTATTATTAATCAGTTAGTTGCGGAGACCCACATCGTTATTGCAACTATGACACAATTCCGCAGAGCTTCATCAGGGACAGACTACACAGTATATTACACAAACGTTATAAGGATAAAGTTACTCCAAACATTAGGAGGCGTTGGATAACAACAGTTAGTATGTTCCAGGAATATTCCAGGCGCACCAGCTGATTTGTCAGTGAAATCAATTGGGGCTGATATCACAGCTCTAAACAGTGCTGTTAACACTTGGGATTCACACCTTGATGTAAATAATTAGTAAGTTCTTGGAAGCTTTCAGACCTAACACGTCATACTGTATGCCTCCAGGTAAAAACTAGATTACCAAAGAAGAAGAGTGGTCACCTTGAGGGACTCCAAGTGTTGCTGAAACTCCTCCAACTCTCTCTCTACACTCCGCGTCCGCCCCTG
The DNA here is from genome assembly GCA_011952105.1 of Coreoperca whiteheadi. NCBI lineage: Eukaryota > Metazoa > Chordata > Actinopteri > Centrarchiformes > Sinipercidae > Coreoperca > Coreoperca whiteheadi. The sequence continues at coordinate 4,378,920 of CM022472.1, forward strand.
GACCATCCTCTGACACTCCTGGAGCTGAAGCTGACAGACACACACAGACAGGTTATCGGACAACAAGACCGAGGCAGCCACCCAGGTACGTGGGCGCAGCGTTTTCACCGCATTCTCTGGAGTCAGTGTTTGTCCATTCGGCGAAAAACTGTGGTGACGACAGCTGTATTGTCCATTAAAAAACTACTAACAGAATTGTTAAAAAAAAATAAAAATACATGTACGCATGTACATCTAGAATTTAAACTTCATGATTGTAGATTCAAGCATGGTAAAAAAGTGTCACAAGCTATACTACAAAAACATAAACGAATGCTATGATACAAACAGCGTTCTGAACTGTTTTGATTACTGTTATTGTCGACTACCATTTTTAGTGCGTTTGCTGCTGTTTGATTTGATCTTGATTTGACACTTTGCTGGACACACATCAGCCTGAAAAGGCACAATTTTATATGATTTGACCTCGCCTGTGTGTAGTTTGCAGGTGGCCTGACTGTGCAACATGTGCTTAAGATTTATTGCACCACCGCCGAGACATCAAGGTCTGTCCGGCCTGTCAGGGTGCAATTTCACCTCCTCCAGCATGTTATCTTCCATCCGAACGATAATGGCAAAGTTCGAGGAGTTTCCTTTTGCCCAATAGCAACATGGGAACTACAGGGCCTGTCAGCAAAAGTCAAACTGACTCAGAAGCAGCTCACTAGCTGGAGGGAACTTTGTGGGAATCAAAACAAGTTCAGCACGATGCACTGTACTTGATCTGGTTCAAAACATATGAAGAAAAGGCTGAATATGAGTCAGTCCAGACTGCGTTTTTGCCATCATATTTGTTCTATCAAAATCTACCAACGCCATTCTTCTTACACCTATAAACTTTTATAATCTTTTGCTGTCAGCTCATGCCAAAACTGTTGTTTGACATGATGGCAGATAAAGGCTAAATTACTAGATTAGATCATATTCATATATATTTTGGCCATATCAGTTTCTTGAAGGACCCAACAGCAGCGTAGGAGCGGGGTTTGTTGTTACACATATCTCTATGGGAAGCGCAGAGAAAACATTTGAGAACCTCTATAGTGTTTTATTCTGGTATGTGGGGATCCTCTAAAAGCTCTATATGTCAGCTATTGATCAGAGATTTTGCCATTTGGGAATTGGGGAAACTCTTGGAGGTTTTTCCAAATGCAAAGAGTTTGGGAGCCTTTGTTCTCAATGAACTGTATCTGTGCATCCCTGACATTAAACAATGCTTTTACAAATAATTTAAAAGCACTCAGGGTCGGATTCTGGAGCCTTCCTCCACTAGAGAGACTTCGGGAACCAATAGCAGGCTCTAAACTTTGCGTCTGGGGGTCCTAAATCTGTAACATATTGTGAAACCTGTCTCCTGGCTCTCTGGGCGTCCACATTGCGCACGTCCTCCTGGTCCGCGTCGCACAGCGGGCAGTCGCCGCTCCACTCCACCTCGGTGCCGCCCCCCGCGGGCTCCAGACCCAGGCGGTGCTGTGCGCACAGCCGCTCCGCCAGGCACTCCAGCGCGGCCACCAGCTTGTGCCGGCGCAGCGTGCCCACCTCCCGGTGCGGCAGGACGTGGAGCTCGCAGAAGGACGCCAGGCAAACTAGGCACGACTTGACCGCCCGCAGCGCGCTCTCCGCCGGGCAGAAGTCGCACGGCACCTCCCCGACTCCCCCGAGGTAAAGCTCCGGCGCCGTGACCATTTCGCTCAGCTTGAGCTTGTCGACGACCTCGGCGAGCACCGTGTTCCTCCGCAGCACCGGCCGAGGGCTGAACGTCTCCCGGCACTGGGGGCAGCAGTACTGGCCCGAATCCGCCTGGTCCCAGTAGTTGTTGATGCACGACATGCAGTAGGTGTGTCCGCAGGGGGTGGACACCGGGTCCTTCAGGACGTCCAAGCAGACGGGACACCTGAACTGGCTCTCCGTCACCGAGATATTCGCGTGGGCCATCTCTGCGCTGGGCTTGTGGTCCACCTGTTGACTGACCCCGTGGTGTTGTTGTTTGGAAGAAGCTTCCACTGAATCCACCGGTGTGCTGATGTGACGGGGCGGGGTCAGGATTCAGGAATAGCGCTTCCGCAGTGTCACCCAGCGCATCCTGCCGCATGACAGTTTGCTGCCCTCAGCTGTCTCTTGCAGGCTTGCGAAGGCTTTAAAGGATGTGTTCGCCCAAATCACAAAGCACACGTTTTCTCACAGATAGTTTCGGTTTCCACACCAGTACAATGGAGCCGAATGGAGTTTTATGTGTGACACTGAATAAACATCTTGTGTCTCCCTAGGCCTGCACAGCTTAGTGTGATCCGATGGCAAAGCACTTTGTATTTGGAAACATTTTTAAAACTTAATTTTAAAATCTGTGGTGATAATATTAAAGGAGCAAACAAAACGAAAAACTCTTCCACAGGTGTCTCAATTTATTTAAAAAAAAATCTTAATCATTTTCTTCTTCCTTAAATTTTTGGATTTTTGTCTACTTCTTTTATCTTATATATTTTACCTTAGTTATTCTTTGTTTTATTTTAATATCCACTGTTATTTTGTTGTCTCCTGTCGCTGATGATGACATTGTCTACGTTGCCTGTGGAAACAAAGATGACTTACGAGTACAGCATCAGGGGAATAAAGAAATCATTGTGGGGGCAAGAAGCGGCGCAAACTACTATTCTTTGCCTTTCTGTCTGACCGTAAAGGGGGTGGCTAGAATAACACCCACTCCATCAGTCACACTAAGTGCATGTCGACAATATACTGCAAACCGACACGCACGCCTCCTGCAATAAATACTGCTTTTTGCTTACTTTCTTCGTTTTAGTTGAGACTGCATGTGACAAACACTATCAGTTCAACTTGGTCACCTTGAGGACTTAAGTTGTGGTGTTTTATTGTATCATATTGTAAGGTGTTGGTATTACTTTGCTCCTACAAATTAAGGTACGTGTTGAGACAATCTCTGATTTATGTATTTCATGAGGGTTTTTTTTTTCACATTAAAGGCCTTGTGTCTCTTCACTTTAATCAGAATCAGAATCAGAAATACTTTATTAATCCCCGAGGGGAAACTCGTTGTAACAGCAGCTCACTATCACGTCAGTGCACACACGAATGGAAGTACTAAAATTTCAAAACGCGCCATTCTACATAACTACGAGTAATATTGAACTAATAGTGACTGACAAAATGGCATCTAAGACAAACAAAAGATGTATTATTGGCGGTTGTTGCATCGTGGCCTAAATTTCAATCCTGTGGGGTCACTTCGGGACAGAGAAAAGTTCACCTAAAATAGAAAATAACGGCCATGTGCTCATGTGCTAAATCAGTAAATATTGTTCAGTGTCTCAGAGCGGGATGCTGTGTGTGAATGTGGTCACGTAGACCCTTACTGGCATCATGCGCTTTGGGAACTAAAAACAGGGTTGCTGGTGCAAATCAATGACATTGTTTATCACTACACAGCTACAACGAAGGCATACTTAATTTTGTTGAAGTTATGAAATTCATTTAAATGAATCATCAGAATGGGACGGTTTGCAGCCGAGGGTGAAGCGGCGGGGATGAGAATCAGCGCCTCCAAGTCCGAGGCCATGGTTCTCAGCCGGAAGAGGGTGGCTTGTCCCCTTCAAGTTGGACGGAGAGCTCCTGCCTCAAGTGGAGGAGTTTAAGTATCTTGGGGTCTTGTTCAAGAGGAAGGACGGAGCGGGAGATCGACAGGCGGATCGGTGCATCCTCCGCAGTGATGCGGTCGATGTACCGGTCCGTCGTGGTGAAGAAGGAGCTGAGCTGCAAGGCGAAGCTCTCTATTTACCAGTCGATCCAGGTTCCTACTCTCAACTATGGTCATGAGCTTTGGGTCATGACCGAAAGGACAAGATCCCGGATACAGGCGGCCGAAATGAGTTTCCTCCACAGGGTGGCTGGGCGCTCCCTTAGAGACAGGGTGAGGAGCTCGGTCACTCGGGAGGAGCTCAGAGTAGAGCCGCTGCTCCTCCACATCGAGAGGAGCCAGCTGAGGTGGCTCGGGCATCTGTGCCGGACGCCTCCTGGACGCCTCCCTGGGGCATGTCCAACCGGGAGGAGGCCCGGGGAAGACCTAGGACACGCTGGAGGGACTATGTCTCTCGGATGGCCTGGGGACGCCTCGGTATTCCCCCGGAAGAGCTGGAGGAAGTGTCTGGGGAGAGGGAAGTCTGGGCGTCTCTGCTTAGACTGCTGCCCCGAGCATATATATAATACATCTATAAGTTCTGTTTTCACACACAGTATTCTCATTGTTGCATATTGCGCGCCCGTGTGAAGAAAAGCTGTTTGCAAATCAAAGACTAAGCCACCTATCACTGCCACAGCGTGACATTGTGAGGATGCATAGATGTGCAGTCTGAGAGTATGCAAGAGTTTATAACGCCCTCTGCTGAGCTACGAAGAATACCGCAAAGCCTCCACAGTGCTTTTAAAATCAGTGTACGCGTTAGTTCTCTTAACACTTTATGGGCCACATTCAGTCATATGGACACATTTGTATTATTCCGAACAGCAATTCCCACGTAAATGCTGTAAGTGGACACCTGGAATCTCAAAGAGAAACGCCGTGACCACCAATTTACAGTGGCATTGACAGCAGGCTAATAATAAAAGGAACACTCCACCCACTATGGGAAGGTGTGGGATGAGGCTTTTGGAGCACGACACCTTAACAGGGCATACAATTCAGCATATCTTGGCCTCTGAGGCGTCAGTTTTGACCCCTTTTGACCAAAAATCTGCTTCAAGTCCCCCAGCTTTTTGACGGTGCGATACAAAACTGTGGGAGGGCCTCTTGAATTTGTATGTGACCACCTGGCAAATAAGAGCGCCTGATTTTCTTTAACTGCTCTTGTTCGTCTCACAAAGCTGAGAGTTGACCAAATGTGAGATGCCGCTTATGTTTTTATGTGCCTTATATGTCGTCTCCTGTCGCCGCTGATGTGTTCCTGTCATTCTGTGCCGGCTCTTGGAATTGAATTTCAGCAGCAGTTCAGTGGGAGATTGGAGGTTAAGAGGGGGATTTTCGGCTACTTAAGCTTTGCTCTGACTGAGCCATATCACACACACACACACACACACACACACACACACACACACACACAGGTCACTTTACCTGCCTGTGGAGTTAAGTGGTTTCCTCTGTGAGGGTTAGGGTTTAGTTTGTCAGTGGGACCCAGGATTAGTGCTCCACGTCTCCTGTGAAATGCACCGACACTTTCACGAAATGATTTCTAGCGCGCAAACCGAGGACAGTAATGACACTTTTCCAAATAGGACCCCGTGAATTTTACAAATGACGTGCTCCACGCTTAAAGTCCACCTACCACTCGAAAATATGCTTCTTGTTCCTGCAGTTGGATCGTTGGGCTCCGCTGTGCAGAATGATGCATGTGCAGAGTTTGACACTAGAAGGTTGTTTTCACATTCATCTGCTGAAATTGGCTCACTGAAAATCTGATTTTAAGGGGTGTGGCCCACGAGCGTGATTTGTGACATCACAAATAGTTTGGAGGCCACGTGCATGTACGTTTAATTTGGCTTATTAGACGGTGTTAAAATGCACTGAAATCTCCTGCCCTGGATCGTATGACTTCCTCACTTGAGTATATGTCATATTTCTCCAATCCCAGCTCTTGAGTGCAGTCCAAGTCTCTGTCGGATTCAGAGCTCAGAGCAGGGGGACAGACAAAGCCCTGAAAGGGGGTCTGGTCCCTCGACTCCCCTGGCCCTTTGTTCAAAGTGGGGCTGTGATGTCCTCGCTGTTTTAGAAAGGGCCCTTTTCAACTAGGCCGTAAGGTGATCCTGGGCCTTTCCTAGCCAGGGCGCGCCCGGGGGCGTCTCTGGTTTACCTGCGGGACCAGGAGGGGTGGGGTGGGGTGGGCTGGTCCTCCCTGGGCCAGGTAGTAGTGGAGAGGGCGGGGAAGAGGAAAGCAGCTGGTCAGTGGAAGAGGGAGAGAGAGAGACCAAGAGAAGGGAGGGTAGGGATGGAGGGATGGTTGTAAGGTGAGAACGCTGAGAAAGGACAAATAAACAAAGGTGGCGATGAGGGTCTGAGGTGAATTAACTGTATCAAGCTCTTTCTCTCTTTCTCCAGAGACAGCGGCACAGGGAACCGTAGACAGTGGATACAATACTACTATAAACCAGCTTAGAGAGACCTGCAGCTCTTGAATAGTCAACCAGCTGGGTAACACGTACACTTTGTGGGTCCTTTACGTCTAATGTACATGCTTGTTGAGCTTTCCTTCAGTTCTACTTTGAAGAAATGTGGCTGAAGTGACATCATGTCACTATGTTCCCACAGCAGATAAAAGGAAATTTGATTCCAGATTTTTTTTAAGCATTCAAAAACATCAACTCTAGACACTGGATTAGATTAGACAGATAGATATGCAGACGTTCAGCAGTCATACAGGTAGAGATAGCAGATGCAGGCAAGCAGCCAATTTCAGTAAACTGTAATGCTACGGGGCAATGCAGCATGCATTTCTGCAGATCTGAGATTAGTAGCATATGAAATACAGTGCCTTCTTTGACATATTTTTAGCAATTTGTACTAAAGGCTATAGGATCATTGGTCTGTCTTTACTCACGTTTCCTCATGTTTTGCCATCTCCATCTTCACAAATCGTACAACAAGACTAAGAGTCTATAGCGACTCTGTGAGGCTGTACACAGTGGTGCTAATTGCTAATGTCAGCATGCTAACAAGCTCACGATGACAATGCTTACATGCTGACGTGTGGCATGTATAACGCGTGCCATCACCACCTTGGGTCAGTGTCTTTGCACGCTAATATTTGCTAATTAGCACTAAACACCAAGCTGAGGCGGATGGGAATGTCATTAGTTGTGCAGATGGTCATAAACCTAAGTACTGGACAAAAAGTAAAAAGTTTGACCTGATGGTGGCGCTTGGAGAAAAGTCAGGGTATCATCAAAGTCAGTAGGATTCGTCTTCTGGAGACAATGAATGTCTGCACGAACGTTCATGGCAATCCATCCACTAACTGTTGAGAAATTTCAGTCTGCGCCAAAGTGGTGAACAGCTGACTGACATTACCCTCCTTAGCGAGCATGGCTAATACTATTGTAATCGAATTGGCAGATTTCAAATATACAGAGCACAGTCATCCCGCACTGAGTATGAACCTTTTTCATTCTGGAAACGCCATTAGAGCTGTCCTTTACCACCGCGCTCAAGCCAAAATGCAAACTTTGCACACATTCAAGGTTCAGCTTCACACTGTTGCTTAAATTTCAAGGACCCTTCATCAGTTGCAGAGTTAATCCATCAGATAGTGTTTTTCCCCCCCTTTTACCTAACGTATCTTTATCATCAGTTATGTTGTGACGTTTAAATTTGCTTTCTTTTAATCTTTTCAGAGTTTCTTTATCCTTCATACATGTGAAGTCACAGTCAATTCAGCTTCTGGGGGTATGCGAAAAATGAATACGCAGGTGAATAATTACCAGAAATAATGCAGATTATTTGTTTCACTCCTCAAAATATACTCACGACTCTCCGCTTTACATCAGTTCTGAAACCTTTAGTGCACCATACTTAAGACTCAACCTATTGAGGGTTTGGATCTTGACATACAGTTTCCTTTCAAAATGAGATGGCCACTGTTAGAAAAACAAAAATGCAACCGCAGGGGGGCACAAGCCAGTGTCTTCATGTGCCAGTCCCAAGTCTGGATAAATGCAGAGGGTTGTGTCAGGAAGGGCAT
>CM022472.1:4391340-4474170 GCA_011952105.1 Coreoperca whiteheadi
GAGCGTGTGGATTTTATATGAGGGGACCAATAGCATGGTTTCACTGCTTTATAGGATCTAAAACTTTTTTCTACCATGCATAAGAGATGGATACGTCGGAGGTTGCCTGTCTTGATATTCACCTTCTTCATCATCCTCTACGTGGATTTTCATTTACGCACCGGTGCCCTTCATGAACGCAGTGAGAATGAACGCCTTCGGGTAGTACTCTGTGGGCCGCGACCCCCCTTCCTGCGGGCTCCATCCCCGGTCAAGGACGCGCCGATCCCCGCCAGCAACGGCAGCAGCGGGAACGGGGGACACCCGGCCCTTGAAGGTGCACACCCGGCCTCGCAAGGTGCACACGTCGCCCAGCCGAAACTGAAGCTGGAGGACATCTTCATTGCTGTGAAGACCACTGGGAGGTTCCACACGACGCGTCTGGCGCTCCTTTTGGAGACGTGGATCTCCAGAACCAAGGCGCACGTGAGTGTTCTGTGTGGGCTGCTCTGAAACCTCTTAGCATTTTAGACACTCAGCTGCCCCCCAAAGCCACCTGCGGTGTCCCATCCCCAGTAGCCTCCATCGGAAGCTTTATTACATTTGACAAAGTGGACTGTTGCTCTCCCTGTGACCACAAACAGAAAAAGGCCCTGAGAAAAGAGGAGCTAATAAAGTAGCTAGAAGGACGTTTCTTAACTTTTAAAGTTACATATGTGCAGCAAACTTTCTCAGAGACAGTAAGATGAAACTCCTGAACTCGTTTAAAGTCATTATGTTAGGCATTTATTTAATAAAAAAAATCATTAGGCCTATAAGAAGACGTGTCATGCAATGTTGAAATGAAAACATTCACTTCCTTCCTGCTTTGAAGCCAGAAGATATATATATATATATATATATATGGACCTTTCAGTCTGGTTTGAAAGGTGTTATACAGATCAGCCTCTCTCTCTCTCTCTCACACACACACACACACACACACACACTGTAGGCTGGCTGGCATTTGAGTAGTTTTCTCAGCGAGTCTTTTCCGTCTCCAGTTGTATCTATGAGTGATGAGAGGCTTGTCCAACACACAAAGCTTTAGCAGGAGCACTTGTTTATCTCGGAGCTCAGAATCTCTAGTCTGCCGACGCTTGATATGTCCAAACTGGCGGTTTAAAAGCAGATTTGAGTTCATCTTCAGAAAAACAAGGTAAAGGGTTCTGAGTTGGTTTTGTTGGCCCAGAAACGGTCATTGACCCGACAGGGTCGTCAGTGCCGGTCCTCAGACACAGCACAGGGCTTATTCAGTAAGGGACAGTGGACGATTTCACTAGAAACGAAACAACGACTTGGTTTTCACTATACATACTTTTATTTGAATACATATACATCAAATGCAAAATGACCAATTTGTAACAAAAAATGTCTTTAAAATGCGCTCTACGAACACATTTCATTTGATTCCATGCTGTGGGTCATGCAAGAGCTGAAATAAGTGAAACAGATGAGCAGTGACATCTTGAGAGGAAGCGTTCTTCTTTCAGCTTCTTGTTTTCTGTCTCACGCTGCAGGGAGACTTTTTAAAGGAGTGCTGATTTAAGTGAGTGGCCCTTATTTTTAACAGCGAAAGAGGAAGATGCCGACAGTGTCTTCCTCTTTGCAAAGGCAAAAACACGAGATCGCTTCATCTTTGCTCTGGCCAATTACTGCACAGACGTGCACACAAAATCGGACGCACCTACAGTACATACACGGGCACACGAACACACGAAGATGCAAGTATCGACGCAGTGATACGAGAAAACGCACAGACGCCCACACGCACACGCCCACACACACACACACACACACAGGAAGCTGTGCAGGCAGGTTGTCTGGGTCGAGGGGAAGCAGCCGCCGTGTAGTGACTCTGTTAACAATACTGAAACGGAAGCAAGTCATAGAACAGGAAGTGAGAGGCAGATTGCAAAACAGAAAATATCTCATCTTACCTCCACACATACATTCACACACACACACACACACATCACAAGGCCTTGTCCATTATACAGGGTGAAAAGTCATTTCTAAACAGCTTGGCAGCTACTGTCACTAAATAGCTAATCTGCTCAGAGCCGGAAACAGGAGCGTTGCGACAGAAACCGCCCCTAACAACAACTCCTTCGAGGGGCCCTGGAACAGTAAATATATACTGATAATCCTCATCATGATCCCTGTCTAGCTCTGGGTCCCCCGAATCATTTTCCATCACATCCTACAGCACCCAGATCAGAAATGATCTTGTAGAAATACAAATAAGTGGGCCGAAGACTAACATTTTAATCAGAGGAAATGCAAATGAGGAACAAGAGTCTACAACTGGCTAGCAGTTCAGTGAGGCACAGAGGTGCTTTGAGATAAATGCAATGCTGACACAATGTTCACCATCTTAGTTTTGCACAGTGGTTCTCAAACTGGGGTGGGGTGGGGAGGGTATATAGAGTAGAACTAAGTTGAAAGAGCAGGAATTTTGTAGGAAAATAAAATAAAAAAAACAAGAGTTTTCTGTTAATGATTGAGAGGAATTCAATCGGTTTACGTGTGGTGGAGGGCATGACATTTCTTCGGGGCTTCTGAATAGGGGGCATGTCAGAACAACGTTTGAGAAGCACTGGTTTAGCATGCTAACACATTTGCTCATTTGCATAGAGCCCAAAGTGCAGTTAAGGCTGATTGTATGAGAATTCATTTAGTAGGTATTTGGCCATAAAGCAAAGTATTGGACAAAGTGGCCAAGATTAGCGGCGCTAGAGGCAACATCAGAGGATCACCAAGGTCATTAGGATTCATCGTCCGGGACCATGAATGTCTGTGCAAAGGATCCCAGGATAAGTGCAAACTTTGACCTGGTGGCAGTGCTAGAGGAAAAGTTAAGGGATCACCAAAGTCATCCTCAGGATTCATCCTCTGGGCACCATGGATATTTGTACCAAATTTCAATCCATCCATAGTTATTACGATATTTCAGTAAAAGACAAAAATGTCAGCCTGCTGGTGGCGCTGGAGGAGAACTCAGAGGATCCCCAAGGTCAATAGGATTCATCCTCTGGGCACCATGAATGTCTGTAGAAAATTAAATAGCATAGCATAGAGATATTTCAGTCTGGACCAAAGTGGTGGAGCGACCCACAAACTAAAAAGTTGCTGATTTTAATATATTATATAAAATAAATAAATTGTATTTAATTTCATTATGGATGAAAATGCGAAAAATGGAAAAGGCAGGAGAAACAATGCAGGAGGAAAAAGGAGCATGTTGCAAATGTAATCTACTCTTTTCTGCTGAAGAGTTGAATAAGCACTGCATGCATATTCTTTGGCTATAAAAGTGTTACATTTGCTGACATATGTGCCATGTTAGTGAGTAAGTTTTGTCATTCATTCCACTTCCTAGTGAAACGCTACAACGTTAAATGGTTATATGTGTAATGCCTGAATAACTTTAAAAAGACGGTTCTCTCAAAAGACTCAAAAACTAATGGTAGGCAAAAGAAAGTCTTGAAACGTGTGTTTAAATTTGGTTTTTTTGGTTGTTTTTTTGAAACATAAAGCTGAATTAGCTGGTAATGCGGGAGTCTCTGCAATAGGTTCACCGTACAACCGCAAATGGTCTTTTCTACATTACTGTTTGTGTGGAACAGAGAATCAGGCTAACTGCCCCCCGACCCCCCCGACCCGAATCACCTTCTGGTTTCAGCTCCATACTTACAGCAACTTAAAGACATGAGAGCAGTATCAATTCTCTCATCTAAATCTTGGAAAGAATGCGAGCATATTTTTTTCCATTCCCCAACTACTCATATAAAGCTTTGGTCAGACACTTTGAGAATGTTTTAAAAATTAATAACTTTAGACATAATGCATAAAATCTTGTAACTGTTGGGTCATTGGCTTGAGTCCTCTAAGCCGCTGGATAAAGTAATATGCAGTGATGTATATATATATATATATGGCATTTCTGCTGTATTTGATAGTAGAGAGAGAGAGGAGATGACATGCAGCAAATGGGCCGGAGCGGATTCGAACCGGGGCCGCTGCGGTAAGGACTCGGTCAGCCTTGATGCACGGTACGCGCTCTACCAGGTGAGCTTACCACGGCGTCACATAAGTGATGAATTAAAATGATTTTCTCTCTTTGCTCAGTGACTCTCATCAACGTGGCCTTGAGGCCCCTCAAAACGCCCCAGTGGCGCATGGTGGAGGTCCAAATGGCGAATATGAAAGCCAGATTCCCGTCACACGGCCAAGGAGTCTCTGAAGTATCGATCAAAAAAACCTTGGAGACCTATTGCAGTCATTTTGTGCTATGGGCCAGTACAAATCTTACTTAATGGCCCTTTAACGGCGCGAAAAACAAGCTGAGATTTATGCACGTCTGCCTGACCTCAGCGAAATGTCCCCTCGAACTCTGCTTACGAGCCGCTCCGTGCCGACAGTCTGCCGTTTCTCGTTCCCCAGCCCAGGCTGACTGATTTCGGCGCAGGTAGTTTAGTTTGAGTGATGGCCAGGGGAGAAGAAACTAAATGTGATGGTGGCCCTTTTCCACGGCGTTTTTATGGTGCTGGTGGTTGTCTTGGTGTCAGCGGTGAGGAGGATTGATCCAGGTCCTCCTCCTCCTGCTCCAGTGATGGAGGGATGACAGGGAGGTACAGTGGAACTGTGCTCAAATAGATGCAGCCTTTCTTATAGAGTGCAGCAGAGAGAATATTATGGAGACACACACACACACACACACACACACACACACACAAAGTGAGGAACACTGTGATGCCATGTTTTTTAAGCACACACAGCTATGCACACTCGCCACAAAAACACACACTTGTCTTCTTGTTACTTGTGAGGACATTCTGTCGATTTACATTCATTCCCTTGAAGCTTACACAGCATTCTTAACTCAAGGTCCACTCACTAGATTTCTTTTGGAGATTTCAGCCACATTTCATGGTCCTTCATCGCCGCCTGTTATCGCTGAGCAAAGTTCCCTAATTTACAGTGGGTCACATGATGATCAGTGATGCATTACATAATAACGCGTTAGAATAATGTGATCGCTTTATTCCAATAATTGAGTAGCGTAAGGGATTACAATTTTAAATTTAGTAATTACATTGCAGTTACTAATCCCAGTAATTCTCTGTCAGAGTGATCATTTTGGGGGGTCCGCTTATTTGCTGTCTTACCGGGAGTTGGATGGAGGGATGATATCATTTTCAGCTCTCTGTGACCAGTGGTACACGTTAGCCTGAGGAAGGAACTGGAGAAGTGGCCGGCATCGCCCAAAAAAGGGAAAACTCCCGGAAAGTCCAAATTGATCAGATTTACTCCATAGGTTGTGTGTTCTTAGCTGGCTTGCTAACGTTCTCCGCTGGTAAGCGTGCGTTCAGCAACCAGGTGGTTTTGTTCAGAGCTGGAGGATGCGTGAACCCCACAGATTCAGTGTGAGGACTTCTGGACTGCTGCGTGCAGTCACTGGGGCTAAGCTGCCTGTGGATGGCTAGTAAATACCTCCAAACCGGAAGGCTGGTGGCTGGTTACATTTACATTTAGTCATTCAGCAGACGCTTTTATCCAAAGCGACTTACATATGAGGAAGACAGTGGAAGCAAAGGAAGCAAAGTGCATCAAAAACTAGTCTGTTAAAGCCCAGCACAGTATACAAAGCTGAGGATAGGAAGGGGTTGTTTTTTTTTATTTTATGAAGAGAGATAGAAGGGAAGAAGAAGTTAGTGATTGTCAGTTAGGTGTTGACGGAAGAGAGGCTACAGAATCTGCTGATCTTGTAGGAGCAGGCAGATCCTTCCACCAGTGTGGAACGGGTCCAGAGAAGGTGCTCCAGAGGGATTTTGTTGCTTGTTGGCACGGTACCACCAGACGTCGTTCGTTTGCGGAGCGCAGGCACCTGGCAGGAACACAGGTCTGGATCCGCCAGCGAAGATATGATGGTGCAGAACCAGCGGTGGTCTTGTTGGCCAGGAGCATCGCTTTGAACTCGATGCGGGGGACAACAGGGAGCCAGTGTGACCTGATGGAGAGAGGGGTTACGTGCGCTCTCTTCGGTTCACTGAAGACCACTCCCGCCGCCGCGTTCTGGATCATCTGCAGAGGTTTGGTCGTGCAAGCAGGGATTAAATTATGAATTAAATTAAATCACAATGTCTCGTTTTTTTTAAATTCTACACGTGTTCACGTGCGAGTGTAGAGGGTTTTGAGCTTTTTATAGGCAACTTTCATGAAGTAATGAAAGTAAAGTAGCGGGTAATGAAACTATTATTTTAGCCGTTGAGTAATTAGTAAAGTAATGTAATTACTTTTAGCAATTGATTAAATATTTCAAGTTACTTGCCCAATACTGATGACGACGATGATCTGAACCATTTTTATGACAAGTGAGCAAAGATCCATCCTCTGGCGAAGGCCACGAGATGTGGTTGGAATCCCTGGAAGAAACCGAAAGGGGAACTTTTAGTTCAGCATTTGTTGTCAAACTAAACCTCGTTGTACCCTGAAACCTAAAGCCAAGTACAAACCCTAACCTTAAGCGAAACCTAATTCTAACCTTAATCCTAAAACCAACGTCTATACAGCCTACTGAAGAAGTGAGGACAGGCCAAAATGACCTCACTTTCCAAAAGTCCTCACTCTGGCGCTCTAAAACTCAAAGCCTCACAAAGGTAGCAGGACAAGAACAAACACATACGCACCTGGCTGAAACAGTAGCTCTGTCGCCCCCTACTGGCTGCAGAACAATTTCCAGTCATTTCAATTTCTTGTCTCTGTCCCTAGTCCTGGTTTCTGATCTCTTTGACCATCAAAAGTTTATGAAATCAGAAATATTGCTGTCACACATATATATATAAAAAAAAAAAGACCACTTGCTTTTTTATAAGATATATATTTACTTACATGATATTTTTGTAATCTGATTATGTAATCCAGGGATTATCATGATTAATCATTGTCTGGAGCTGCCTGTCAGGCAGTCTGGAAAGCTTCTCTCTCACTGCACGTCTCTTAATCATGCCGTCTATGCAGATACACGCACACACACACACACACACACACACACACACACACACACGCACACAGAGACGTGTGAACTGACACACATATCATACATTCAGCGTCTCTCTATGGTGGGAAATTTAGTTTCACACCCTGTTCACTTCACACTCCAACCCGACTATCTCCTCTTTTACTATCTCTTTAAACCCCCCCCCCCCCACACACACACACACACGCGCACACACACACGCACTTCTGCCTGGGTTAAGTCACATCTCCCTCAAACGTTCGATTTGAGTATTTCTAACATTTCCAAGCTAACACTTTTCCTTTCTGTTTTGACCTCCTCTCCACACTGTGCCCGTGTTTTTGTCCACACCCAAAAAACATCTTTTGGACAGTGCATTCAGTTGCTAATAAACTCAAAAATACCAGCCTGACATTTAAGTGTTTAGGTGGAAAAAAAAAAGAGCTTTTGGGAAAACAAAAGGCCTGCTCAGACAGCACTCATTTTGGATTTCAACATACTATATAGGTGTGGTCAATTTATGCCCTTTCTGGATGGGCGGGCATAGAATAGTACATTTACATTTAGCAGACGCTTTTATCCAAAGCGACTTACACATGCGAACATTCACAAACCGAAGGCGCAGCTTCGGGAGAATTCTGGGGTTCAGTATCTTGACCAAGGATACTCCGACTCGTGGCGGGGGGATCGAACCGCCGACCTTCCGATTGGCAGGCAACGGTTCTGCCACCAAGCAAGAGCCGCCCATAGTAATCAAATGTATGTTCAAATTCAATAAAGGGGATGTGAATGACACAAACGGTTGTCCTCTTTATGTTGGTTCTTATGTTGTGAAAACTGCTAAGTAGTTGTGTGTGACTAATAAAAACAGAAAGCTGGAACTCACCTGTATTCACATTCTGATATCTACAACCAAGGCAGTTGAGGTCAAATGTAACATCTATTTCTTATCACTTCTTAGCTCCATTATTTTCTTTCTTCCTTTTACTCATAACGTTTCTAACATCAAAATGATATAGGCCCATATATTGTCGTCACTTAGACAGAGCTCATCTAAAAGGCTTTCAAATGGATGCTTGGAACATTTTTGTGTTCTTGTTTTCCAGCCAAAACTCAGGGAGACACATTAATACATTTCCAGGAGTTGAATAAAACATGGGTTATGGTTTGTGCTTATCTCATCCAGCGGGTGATTTGTCCCACTCTGAGGTTATTTAGTGCCTGCCTGGCAATGCAAGTCGAACGCAGCGCACGGTTCAGCCCGAGGGGCTGCCGAGACGTGGGGGTTTCCTGTTCCAGTCCCCCGGTACAAACCTCCCCAGTCTCAGTGACTCACGCACCACGCACGTTTTTTTTTTTGTCTTTTGAGCGAAGTGTCTGCTAGATGACGCCGGGGCAGGATGCCAAACCGGTTGTGGAATTTCGCAAATGTTGGTGAATTTTAAAGGAATAGTGAACGATTTTGAATTTTAAGAGAAAGGGATATTTTCTGTTGAAAATATCAATAGAAACTGTTGACATATTTCTACAACTATGTATATTATTTATTTTGTCTGGTAAGAGCTTTTCACGGCAAGTAATGCTGTGTTTTGGCAGCATTTTCATATTGGACTTGGATGGACGAAGGTAATAGTATGAGAAATATATGCCAAGTTTTATTACTGGGTTTTAAATTTCCTTTTTTTTTTTTTTTTTTTTAGGACAGCCTTAATAAACACACAAGGCAAAATAAGTCTGACGTTTAACTATTTTGTACTCACTTACAGTTCAGATAATAAACTATATAACAAAGTTCCTCCAAAGAGAGTAAAATTAAATTAAATCTACCGTCTGGGCGCTTCAACACCACCAGAGGCCAGTGTTGTACTACAGCTGAGGGCTGCGAGAGTAGTAACAGCAGCATGTTTGTGACTGTGTGTGGACAGAGTCTTATTTCACTCATATATCTGCCAAAGAACCAAATTGACTCAGCCCCTCTGACCACTTTGGATCAAAAACTGTGTGCATTGATGCGTGTGTGGTTTCTGACTAATTTCTTTAGCTCACAGCGGGGGACCTTGTCTTTGTCACATCGAATTTGCTCCATTTCAAACCACATTGATCCCGTTTGTATGAGTGTGTTTGCGTTCACTGCTTGAAGGTGCTTCCAGGGCGTGCTGTTTCAGATGTGCAGAATAAGAAGGATATAATCAAAGCTGGTGTTTTCAAATCCCTCTCCTTCTCTTTGTTTTTCCGTGTTTTTGTGTCTAGACGTTCATTTTCACGGACACGGAGGACAAGGATTTAACTTCGGGAGGTGAGCAGCAATCGAAGACCTATAATGTGCACACAAAGTCTCAAATTTAGATCTAGATTAAGCATGTGGACACATACGTTTGGGCAGCAACACATACATACATATTTTAGATAATACTGTGCTTCCGACTTTGTGGCAACAGTATATGGGAGCCCCCTTCCTGTCTCAACCTGACAAAACCAGCGACTGGTTATTGGCTACTTAGCTTACATACTTAGACAAGCAGGACGTAGGTTACATGCTGGCATCGTTCTTGTTTTGTGTTTCACTTTTAACGTTACAAGAGAAAAGGCTTTTAGAATAAGGATCAAATGATGTGTTTGGCGAACGTAAAAAGCTGTCTTTACAAGGAGCAGGACACAGCCGCTAACGTCTGCCTATGCACAAAATCATGGCTTTGGAAGTAACGCAGGTTGAGGTTACTACTGTGTGCATCTTCAGTTAGACCAGATGAACACACTGTTTAATCCATTCTTTACAGTTTTTGGTTTTGAAAAGGCTAAAAAATAGTCTGCAGGCGATCGGTTTTACTGCAGCTCTCTGCGCACCGCTTCAATATGTGGAGCCATTAAAAAGGCCTGCTTGCACTTCTTATTTTCTCTTTCCCCCACTCCTTTCTTTTTCTCTTCGCCACCCTTTCTACTTTTCTCATTCCCTCCCTCACAGACTTTATCTCTCGCGCTGTATTGCATGAATTATTCCCTTCCATGTTTCTGGCTTTCCTTCATTTTCATTCTCTTCTCTTCTTTTCCTCATCCTATTCCCCACCACCTCCCATCTCTCTCTCTCTCTCTCTCTCTCTCTCTCTCTCTCACTCTCAATTTCCCTTTCCAGCTTCTGTTTCTCGCCCCCCTCTTTGTCAGCAGATTGCTTAAACTCGACTGCGATAACTTGCAAATAAACACTTATTATAAGGAGCCAATTCATTATTTGGTTACAAAAGTACATAATATATCTCTAGTATAATCATGTTGAACACCGTTGAAACTGAGAAAGTCCTGTTCTATAAATCAAACACACATCTCTCTCTCCCCCCCCCATCGCTCTCTGTGTCCAGGTCACAACATGGTGGTAACAGGCTGCCAGTCAGATCACAGCCAGCAGGCTCTGTCCTGCAAGATGTCTGCCGAGTACGACGGATTCATGGCCTCAGACAAGAGGTGAGACAGACTGAGGTCCGTCTATCATCCTGCCCACACGGGATTTAAAGATTGGATTAAGATCACAAAGTTTAATGATCACAGTGGGGGAATCGGCCACAGCAATCGGTTACAGCAGCAAGCGTTGCAAGGAGAAATCAAAGAAGTAAATAATCTTCCAGGGTTACATAAGCACCTACACAGATGAGAATTACCAGTCAGATGCATTACGGGGGTGATCTTTGAAATCCTTTACTTTTATTTTTTCAACATCTTTGTTGGTGAACACTTATTGCACTAATTGAGTTTCTGCATGCACAGTATTGATTGACAGTATGTCACCTGTCAATCAAACAGTGTGGAAAATACAGAAGTCTTTTCCTTAGATTAAGGGTGGATGCATTTTAGGATCCGTTCATTTTATGTCTAGCCATTGCATCAGGTATGACTGCTCAGAACCCATTTATTCTTCAGTTCACGCCAAGCAAATGTATTCACTATATGCTAAAGTGCATCTGTCCCTGTGTCATAAGGGATTTGAAGATAGCAAAATGTACATTTATTGATAGCCCTAAAAGGAATTAGAACGTCTGCATTCACCATGGCCTCTAATCATGCACTGTAAGTGTTGTGTGGTTTCAGTTCAAAGCTTTGGGCCTCCTTCTCGCTCTTTGCAAAGAGGAGAAGCACTCAAATCTTTTACTTAAGTAAATGTAGCAATACCACGGTGTACAGCCCGTTCTCATTCCCAGGTTGTCAAATACCGACGTTTTGTCACGCCCCGAGCGTCTGTACGAGACGCACCGGGCTCTCTGTGAAGGTATTATTGGAGAAGAACAACTGAGAACCTTGTGACAGTGGAAGCTGCAGAAAATAGTCACACATGGGTATCAGCAAATTTGAAGTCACAGAGAAAAAGGCTTTAGGAGTTGCAAACCTAGTTTTCTCTCACACAAACACAACATTCACACCATTCTCATATGCTTCTTTGCAGGTGCACAAATCCTATGCTATGAACCACAAATTAAGAAAACGCTCACAGTTGGACAACATTTGCATGTCCACAAATCAGCATGTGAAGTCACGCAATGGCACACCTGTAGAACATTTTCTCTATAATATATATATATTTGTTTTTGCACACACACAGGTCAATAACTACAACACGTTCACCATATCAGCATAAAAGGTGCCAACAGCCTACTGTATGTCAGTGTAGCATGGACAGCGATGTACATTTGGTGGTTGGTTGGTGACGAAAGCTGCCTCCACAGATGCCACCTGCCACCAGATCAGCCAATAGCAAAATTCAATTGCAGTAGCTGGGTTTCAACCAGTGGAGGGTGGTCGCTATGCATAGTTATAACACAATATTATGTAGAATTCAAATACTTTGCACTGACATGTCAAGATTTGGACCTGAGTCCATCAACAGCACCACTAAATACCCATATACATTGGTTTTCAGCTGAAAACAAGTGGTTTGGGGGTTTAGTTATTCATTAACTTAAATGAACCCGTTTCCATAGCAATCATTAAAAACAAGGAACAGTAGAAGGAAGGCAGTGTTTTGAGAAGACCACACCATGTTTTAGATGATGGACTGTGAGTGATATGGCTGTGCTTGACTTGGTGTCAGCTCATGACCCTGCTTGAGGCTGCCATACAGTATACCATACAATCTCACTCCTCTTACCTCAACCCAACCAACCCAACCAATGAAGGCAATGAGCGCTAGCCCAGTCAGAGGCAGAGTAGGGTGGGTCATGAATTCACCATCTGAGGAAATTTATTTTGGCATACTGGACAATATCTTGCTGATATTCTGTCAAATGTTTGATTTGTGGAAAATACAATGAGGCTCAACAGCTTGTGTTTGGTGTGTGACTAAAGCTCCGACTGCTGTCCTGTTATTAAGATGGCAGAGAAAATGAAAGAGCGCTTCAGTTTGGCTCCAGGGCCCACTTTGTTAGTTGGACTGAAGAGGGAAGTGAGGCTGTTTGGTTTGGAAGGAAGCCTTTTGTGTCATTTGTGCCATTAGGATGGCAGCGGAAACAAGACTAGCACTTCAGCTTGGTACCAGCAGCTTTATAATTTGGACTCTAATGTTGTAGTAAGGGCCTGTTTGGTTTGGAATGAGCCGTTGACATCACGTCCAGTCACTGAGGTGGCAGAAGAAATCGGCTCAATCATTCACAGAGTAATACAGTGAAATTCTTGCTACGAAGAAAAACCCAGAAAGACAGAAGACAGAACTGCAGTGGTTTTTCCTGCATTTTTATTTTACATTACAGGACAGGGATTTCCAGCTCCAGGTTTTATTCGGAAGACTCCACTAGAGTAGCTTTGCATGATTCACAGTAAAAAATAAAAAATCCTTATTTATCTTGTACTGGCCCTTTGCCTGATCTCCCAGTCTGGGCAGAGTCAGCTAATAGGACGGCAAGTCTCACAGTTAACTAGCGAACGACAGCTAACTTTGCAGGTCGTAGTAGCAGTTAGCAACTACTTTAGCAACAAGTAAAGCTTTCTGTCCATCAAGGAACGCCGTAACGTTAACTCACCGAGAGTTGAGACAGAGCAGCCGGAGGGAAAATCAGAAAACTTGGGAAGGCTGTGATATATATACTGATATATTGGCTTCCTGACATCCAACGGTTGTGCAGCGTTTCCTCGACATTTTTCGGTCGTGTAGCTTGCTAGATCAGCGACGGCACGACCGCTTGGTGTTATTGTATTAATGAAGTTAAAACAAAAGTTTGGCCGCTGGGTCTAGGTGGGCCGTGCTGGGGGTATGGCTGAGTGCGGTGACTGTAGTACGGTTGTGACATCACAAGCTCATGGAAGTCCTGGCAGCTCATTTCAAGGCACACTTTCAGAATGCGGGCTGTGTGCATTTCTCTATGGATTGGTCTTTTTGATACTTTCCCTGTATTCATATAGCACCTAGACCTGCTTTATAATAACGGAAATCTCACTTTCTTAAAATAAAAGGCCTTTAAGTGTTTTTAGCGTGAATTCTCCGAAGTCTATTTTTGGAAAAAACCTTGTAATTGGGACTAATAATGTATTCTAAACTCAAGGTTCACTTACCAGCTGTTTTCAGAGTGTTTTCGACGGTATATGGCATACAATATATCATGGATATGATCCACATCTGACAGAGCTATGGGTTCATGATCTCCCCTCATTTTGGTCTGCCCCCGTTGGATATAAAAAATGAACTGCAAGGTTCCAGACTAATGGGAATTTTGATACTTTCACAGTATTTATTTAGCACCTAGACCTGCTATATACTCAAGACATGGAAATCTCACTTTCTATCATAGGAATTCTTCTATTAGAATAAAGCTTATAATTGGGACTAATAATACTCGCAAATCTGAATTAGTGTGGCTATGCCAGGCTATGAAGTATCTGGTTCTGACAGTCCATAGCTATGTGGGATAGCTTTTTTATTAATAATGCTGAACTGTCTTGCACACCAAGACATAAAATATATGATAAATCAATCATGTTTCACTTCCATTGCATTTAAAAAAATAATAATCTGCCCCAAGCATATACTTTTTGGCCATATCTCCCAGTCCTAGTACTGAGTAAACCTTAATTTTAGAATATTTGATCACAAATTTAGGCAACATTTTTTTGGTGGATTTGAGGAATTATTCCCAGTGGGAGGCTTACATTTCTTCCTCTGAGCAGAAGGTAATTCATTGTAAAACGGATGCCCTCACACAAAAAAACCCAACTCGGGCACAATTATAAGCCATGAACACTTGACTTTAAAAACAAAAAATGTTAATGTTCATGTGAATGTGACGCTTCATCTACTGTAATTCAGGCAATTTCCAAGTCTGGAGTTGTTGTTGGATCCAGTCTGTGCCAGAATGAAACCAACAAGGAGGAAAATGTGTGAGTGTTTAAATCATGATCGTGATCTGGCCGGGCTCCAGACATCTACAGGAGGAATGGAGAGGAGCGGAGAAACCCAGAGCATTAAATCAAACACCAGTGTTTTATATATATATATATTAACTGTATCTTTTGTCTGTTCTTCCCTCTGTGGGTGCTCAGGTGGTTTTGTCATGTGGACGATGATAACTACGTGAACCCGGAGACCCTCCTCACCCTGCTCTCGGCCTTTCCCCAGGACAGCGACATCTACGTGGGCAAACCGAGCCTGGACAGGCCCATCGCTGCGCACGAACTGCTGGAGGGCAATGCAACGGTACAGATTCAACTTCTTCTCAGACCGACGCTGGGTGCAGCTATGCTAAGTACATGCTGAGTTCATCACCAGTGATCAGATCCCAGTTCGCTTCATGACATCAAATGACACCATTGCTTCTCTCAAAGTAAACAAACAAATACACTTTGACAAGGTTGTATCCTGTAAAACACTTCCATTTTCACCATTTTGGTGAGTCACTATTACAATGAATACTATTTTGTGCTAGAACTCAACATGTGTCCATTTTCATGCTAAAAAAACTACAACTCCTCAATGGTTCCACAGAACATTTCTACTTGGAAAAGCCTCTCAAACAGCATTCCTACCACAGCACAATAAAACTCCCCTGAAACCCAGACTGAATTTAATTTATATGGAACGATAACTTCTTAAGGCAGGGTGACCCCTCTGTGATGCATTACTGTCTTTAACTCTACAGGTTTATTTTTCTTGCCGCCCGGGCCTTCTGAGATTCTTTAGCTTTTTTTCCCGATCTTGAATCACTCATAGGCAGAC
This sequence comes from Coreoperca whiteheadi, assembly GCA_011952105.1. Classification (NCBI taxonomy): domain Eukaryota; kingdom Metazoa; phylum Chordata; class Actinopteri; order Centrarchiformes; family Sinipercidae; genus Coreoperca; species Coreoperca whiteheadi. Next base: position 4,406,565 of record CM022472.1, read on the forward strand.
CGCCGATGTTGCTGCGATTTCACTTACTGATTCGAATGATTGTTCTTTCTGGCTTTTGCTTACTTGTTTCTTTGCCTTTCTTTTCCTGCCTTCTTTCTTTGTTTCCCTCTCTTTTCTCTTTCTCTCTTCTTATTTCTTCTTTGCTCTCTTCCGATGCGGCTACACTGTGAAAATGAATAAACTCGCAAACCACACCAAAGTCCTTCCCTGTATAGCCTATGGACAAGTCACAACTGCTGCCACTCAAAGCCACACTCGCGCTATTTTCTTTATTTTGTTTTATTTTTCAAACTCTTCGAGCCGTTCTTCCTCCAAGAAAAAAAATCTTTATAATATAACTTTGAATGTATGTTTTTTCAAAGACACAGATTTAAGGGAGAAACCAAAGCGATTGCACAGGTTTTCTAGTTCAACAACGTAAGTAAAGTAAAATATCCAGCATAATGTATGTTAGTTCAAAGGTCAAAGGGCATTTTCAAAGGACATTTTGGGAAATAATCTAATCCTTCACCTGTTGGCCGGTCTGCAGAGTCAACATTTTCTAAATTAGGTTGTCCCATCCTGCCTCTCCACAGTTTGAGTAAATGTCATCACAACTGGAATGATGGCCAGAACTACAAAAATGAGACTCACATTGTGGAAAAAAAGAAAAGAAATGCCTCTATTTTTGTTCTTCCCCTTTTTCTGCTTTGACTCATTGCCACCTCCGTCTATCCATCTCGTTTTCCTTCCTTCCTTTTTTCTTCCCCCCCTTTTTGATGCTCTGCTTTGATGCTTCTCTGGGGAAACACTAATGACCTGTAAAACAACGCTGAGGTCTCCTTCTGTTGGTTTTGTGCCAAAAATGCAGCCCAGCCGGGTCAACCACTGCCATTCAAAATCATCCAAATCCATACTTACACTTTACTTTGGACTCTCGTCCACGTTGACGCGACATGAGGGGAGGACGCAGTCATGGGTAGATAGATGGCTGTAAGCAAGTACGGTAGCTCCGTGGCTTTTGTTCACATGGGAAGGATTTTCGGATCCAAGTGGATCAATGAGTGATTAGTATCTTGCTGGGATATTGATTGGTGGTAAAACACACGTACACACACACACACTTGTGCTTCTTTACTTGTGAGGACCCTCACTGACATAATGCATTCCCCAGCCCCCTCACTACTAAATGCCTAACCCCAACCCTTACCCTAAACCGTATTCTAACCTGATCCTGAAAGCCAACTCTGAACCCTCAAACAGCCCCTTGAAGCTCTGTCAAAAAGTGAGGACCGGCCAAAATGTCCTCACTCCCAAAAAAACTCAAGTTGGTCCTCACAAAGACATATGTACAAGTACACACACACACACACACACACACACACACACACACACACACACACACACACACAATCTGACGAAGACTCCCCGGGGGAAGGAGGTTGTCAAACTGCAGGAGGTCGATTATTTTTGGATTACACATGCAGCTCTTCACAGGTGTGTGTCATTGAATTCACATGCTTTACAGTAGAATTAATGCTCCTTTTGAGTTAAAGTGCATCCGGATACCAGCAAGCCCCCTGAATACCATGTCATCTCTCTCTCCTTCTCTCTCTCTCTCTCTCTCTCCTTTTTCCCTGCCCTTTTCAATCTCTCCCGCTCATTTCTTGAAATGACTCTCTCCATCTCCCTGAGTGTCACATTCTGCACTCTGATTGCATCCTTTTACGCCGGAAAATAGACCTTTATTTATCTTTGCTTCCTAACTCTTTCTCTCTCTCTCTCTCCCCTTCCTCCCCCCTTTGTTGGTCTCGTTCACTTTTCTCTTTTCTTCCTATTTTTCCTCGTCCCCGTCCTTTGCTGAGGTTGGACGGGTGATGGAGAAAACACTAACGCCAGGCTCCTCTCTCTGTCTCCTCGTCTCTTTTTCTAACATCTTGCTGACTACCTTTTTCGATTTCCTGTCACTATTGGGAGGCCGAGAGGAGGATGAGAGAAGGAAGGAAGAAAGGAAAGGCATGAAAACAAAAGGAAAGGGTAGGGAAGAGAAGGAATGGTCTTTAACACAAAAAAGGGAAGGAAATATACGATAAAGATCCATAGGAATGAAAAGGATTAGAAAGAAATATAAAGGAGGAGGATGAAGGGGAAGGAAGACAGAGAGGTGCAAGCAACAAGGCAGGAAATGGGAAAATAAAGAACGCAAGGAAAGGAAATGATGAAAATGTAAAGAAAAGCAATGGGACGAAAAGGAGGACAGAGAGGGGAAAGGAAAGGAAAGGACAAGTAATGGAAAAGAAAAGAAAACACAGCAAAGGATTCAAAGTGGACGAAAGTATAACAAAAGTAAGGGATGGAGATGAAAAGAGTAAAGGTAAGGGAAATTGGTGGAGAAGAAGCAAACAAAAAGAATCGAAACAGATAAGTCTTGAAAGGAAGATTGTAAAGTGGAAGGAAATGTTTGAACAGAATACAGAGAAATGACAGGGAAGCAAATTAAGGGAAGTAAAGGAAAGAAAACACACACACACACAGTTTCCTCATTTGTTCTGTAATTACCGCCTGCCCTAAACTCCTAATCTCATTCCTGTGACCAACAAATCACCAAAAAGATACATTTCCTCCTGCAAAATATCACCGAAACCGTTCCTACTGCAGGAAATAGAAAAAGACATAGCATCAGCTTGGGAAATGGCAGAGAGTTAACAGATAAAGACGCGCAATTCATAGCAGGCTGGTTTAAAGACCGAACGATCTAAACAAGTCTGAAGGGAAACCAGAGAGAACAGGGAAAGAAAAGTCTTACACTTTATTGTTTAGGGTCCGAGAGAAAAGCAATCTTTCTCGCCTGTATTTCCTATCCATTACAGACATAGTGTGTGTCAGAGGGAAAGATACTGCGTCAGTTTGTCAAATAGTCCTAATATTCCCGCGCGTGTGTGTGTGTGTATTGCTATACTTTCGTCAATACAGATTTTGTATGTTTTGAGTTTTAAGCATTTGTTTCTTTATTCCCATATGCAGACGGGGAGAGGCTGCAGATGTGTGTGTGTCTCTGTGTGTGTGTGTGTGTGAGGGGTGATCGGAACGCAAACGCAGACAAACTGACACGAAAACCAAATGCTTTGCGTTCAAAATGTTTACTTTATTTTACATTAACTACGGCGTTCTGTCCCTGTTTTTATGTCCTTTGTGTTGTTTTTTTTATGTGACACACTCTGTACATGCACTTGGAGCTGCATGTCTTAAATTAAAAGTGCCATAAAAATTACGTTTATTATTATTATTATTATTATTAAAAGAGGTTTAGGTAAAAGGCTCTTGACTTAAAGGTTAGGCATGGTTATTCTGCATTTCTCAAAGAGGATTAAAGTGATTTTGGACATATTTAAGCAAACTGCATCTAAACATCATTAAGCTTAGTGGGTTACCATGGCAACGATTATGACATTTGAGCGATGTGATTGGGAGAAGACATGCTGTCAACCTTTGCGGTGTGAGCGGTGTATAGCCTTGTTTAGTAGTTTCCCCCCATTTGTACACAAACCCACACGGTTGATTAATAATAATGTATGGTCATAATATAATTTAGAACATTCAACATTTGGAAGGAGCCAGTGTGACCTGATGAAGAGAGGGGTTACGTGCGCTCTCTTCGGTGCATTGAAGACCACCCTTGCCGCCGCGTTCTGGATCATCTGCATCCACTTGGGAATGGGGCGGCTAGTTAGACCCCTCTGTTGCTCTCATTGAAATGAATAAGGAAGATGTGTTGTATTTTTTTTATGCAGTGCAATTCTTGGTTGGAGCACATTCATCAAACGCTAGGGATGAGAATGTTGGTTAAAAACAACATGTGTTTTTGTTTCCCTGTATGTATCTGTAAATATCTGTGTGTGTGTGTTTTGTCACTCAGAGGGAAGTGCGGTTCTGGTTCGCTACAGGAGGAGCAGGATTCTGCCTGAGTCGGCGGCTGGCGGAGAAGATGGCTCCATGGGCGAGGTATTTACCAACCGATACTCCCTGCATGCGCGTGTGTCCGTGTACATTGTCTTCATTAGGGACCAAATGTCCAGATTAGTTCAAGTCAGAGACTCTACAATAAAGAGTAAAGTGTAGATTTTGCATGTGTCTCGTTTGAAAGGTGCAGGTTCCATCATCTCACTCCACTCAGGTTTTATCCAAAAATCCTTTCACGATCATTCCAATTCTTTTGCTCTACTTAATCCATTAACTGCAAAATGCATTCACGCCACGTTTTCTAAAATGTACTGTAAGTTGGTGGCACGCAGTGCAAATCAACTTGAAGAGACTTGCTTGAAATAGGCAGTCCCCCACTGTGAAGTTACTTTTTTTTTGTAATAGTTGCTCAAAATTGCAGCTGAGAATAAAAGGTTTGAAAATATCTTGCTGATGCGTAACGGTGCTTGTTAGAAACTCTTATCATTTGAGATTTGAGAGCCCAAAAAGCAAAGTTTTTATAAGACAAACGAATAAAAATAAATAGGTGGACATAGATGTCAAACAATGCCTAATTGGGTTTCGATGGCCTCTGGCAAGTTTGCTTGTTTGGTGGCACACTTGGTCACAGTTTCCTGCAAAGTCTCTTCCTTCGACTGCATTAACCAGCGGCATAACTTTGACCAAAAAATAAAGCTGACTAAATGTTCACGGTGATGAATCACCAATCTAAAGTAGGTTTCAAGTCTCTGCAAGTTGGTGTTTATGCTGCTCTCAAAGAACTGAGACTAATGGCTGCCCAGGGCTAGAAGGTAGGGAATCAATCTAAAAATTTACGGTGTTCTTTGGAAAAGGTCAGCAGTAAACTAAATGCTATAAGTACTTAATGGGCCAAAACATGCAAAATCACCAATATTGTTCGTTTAGGATGAAAGTTGGGCAGTTTTATAGTTTTTCTTTTAGAAAAGTTCTGCCCTTACAGTTTAACTAGAAAAATAATATAATTTAAAGGCACACCCTGGGATCTGTGAATATACAGAAAAAGCCTTCAGTCATCTGTATTTTGTCAAATGTAAATCTGTAGCAGTGAACGTGTTTGTGGGTTTTTGTATGTGTGTATTTCAGTGGCTCCCGTTTCGAGGTGACGTCGGCGAAGATCCGTCTCCCGGACGACTGTACGGTGGGCTTCATCGTGGAGAAGAGGCTGGGCATCTCCATGGTCCACTGTCCTTTGTTCCACTCCCACCTGGAAAACCTGCTGCTCATCAGCCACAGAAGCATACCACACCAGGTAGTGACCCACACACACACACACACACACACATACACACACACACACAGAAATTCATGCAGATGCCCTTCCTCTTACGGTTGTGTGTGTGTGTGTGTGTGTGTGTGTGTGTGTGTGTGTGTGTGTGTGTGTGTGTATTCTCCCTTGCAGGTGACTCTGAGCTATGGGATGTTTGAGAACAAGATGAACAGCATAGAGGTGAAAGGAAGATTCTCTAAGGAGGAAGACCCCTCCAGGTTTGTCCGTCACTCCATCAACTCATGAATCAGGAGAAATGAGCGACATATCTCTGCATTGTTCTTTGCAGTGTCTTTGATAAGTATTCCACCTCCAGTCAGCAGCTTTACAACATTTTGGTTGGTGTTCATTGAAGGGATGCGAGTATGATACACGTTTAGAGCTGCTTCTTGCGAGTGTGGGACAAGCAAAGGCAAGTTCTGCGAATTGTTACTGTTTGCCTGTGACCTCTGATGTGGAATGAACATATTTTCCTGTTATCTAGGGGTTACGAAACCCTTTTGCTACAAAGCTACAACAATAAATATGCAACAAAGGGACTTCAGGACATGACCTCCTTACTTGTATGACCAGTAGCTTTTGGTGGCTAATATTGGCAAAGTTTTTATACATGATAGTTCTTTGAATCAGTTTGCTGCCTTTACGAATCTTCATACTTGAGCTATTATTTAACGGTTACATGGTAACGTTTTAAACAAGACTAACCGAAACAACGTGGTGGCTTGGTGGCAGAGCGGGTGCCTGCTAATCGGAAGGTCAGCGGTTTGATCCTCCCGCCATGCGTCGAAGTATCCTTGAGCAAGATACTGAACCCCAAAATGCTCCCGAAGCTGCGCCTTCGTTTTGTGAACGTTCTCGTACGCAAATCGCTTTGGGTAAAAGCGTCTGCTAAATGACTAAATGCAAATGGCATGTTGCTTCACATGCTGGTGAGACAATGAAATATGATCCAGGAAGTCGAGTTGGAGTAAGGGGTTAATGTTTTTGAAGATGTCCAAACACTTTTTGTACAGATGAAATTTTACAACTCTGGAACTCTTTCGCCGGGGCGATCGCGAGGTAAACGGTAGGAATACAGTGGTCATGTTACAGATCCACCAGGAATGCGCGCTTGCATGCATGCGAGTGGCCAAAGTAGTGCCTTCACGGATGACATTGGGTTGCGTTTTTTTGCTGGACAATCCTGCGCCTTTTTTTTTTTTTTGCCAGAGCCCACTCTGTTGGCACCCTCCCGTTGAGTCACCCGTCTGGCCTCATTTAGATGAATGAAAAGATGGCCGTGTTCTTTCATGCAGAGCTTAAGTCGGTCCGAATGCGACCCAATTTCTAATAACCTTGGTGGCTCCCCCTAGATCCTGCAATCAACGGTCACAATATGAAACTGCTGAAGGGGACAAGACGAAAAAACAGTTTTTCTTGAGGGTCGCCCTACAGTATATTAAAGGCCACAGGATAATTAAAATCAAGAAGTAATATTTCCCTGACCCAAGGAATGTGCTAAGTACATTTCTGACAGCTAGATTATGAGGTATATTCGGTGCAAATTTGACATTTTGGCCTGATGGGGATGAAAGTCTCCAACAACTCTGCGATTCTTCCTCTTGGGACTGGGAACGCCCACAACAAATTGAATGGAATTGTAGGCATTATTTCACGGACCAAAGTGATAGTCAAAGGGAAACTTCACATGATGGTGGTGCTACAAAAAAACCTCAAGACACCAAAAAATCAAATGATCCTGCTACTAGTGGAACAGAAAATAATACTTTTGTGTGGATTGAAATTAGATGTACCAAATCTTGAATGTCAAAATGTGGAAATAATCACATAAAACCTGTAATCAAGAAATCTAATTTTAAGTGCATATTATTAATAAATATTCAAGACTGATTTAGCAGTGCGTTGCATGAATAGTTCATCTTTATGGCAAGATGCTTGCTTACTACTCTGCCTTTAGAAATCCACCAGCACTCAGTTTTACTGCTCAGATGATCCGACCTGAAGACGTGACACCCCTGTATCTCCAGTTCATCTTGTTCTCTGTTCTGAGATAAAAGCAATTTGATGTAACACAACAGAACAACAGACGTGTTTGTCTTTCCCTGTCCTCGCCATCACCAGCTGTAAGAACATACCACCACAGGCGCTCCGCAGTGAGCTCTTTCCATTTGTTTCCATCCACTGGTGTCTCTCAGAGTTTCGCTCAACATCGCTGCAGCGGGGTCACATGTTCACCTGCGTGTACAAAGAAAGTTGGTCAGGTTTCTAAACAGCACCTTTCTTTTCATATCTTATTTTCTTATTTGTTTACCCAGGTGTATTTGTGGAAATTAAGTTTGTTTTCCCAAAGAAATAAGATCATGGAATGTAGCAGCATGAGAAATATGATTTGTAGACAGCATCACAGAACGGGTTCAGAGAAAGAATACAAATCTTGTCATATGAAAATGCTATCAATAGTAAATGATAAGATGAAAACAAAGTTGTGTGGTCAGTCTGGGATACAGTCAGGGCTGAGACTATATGAACAAACCAGGTTACTTCAATCCCCAAATGTGATCGTGTTACAGTTGTTACTCTGGTGCAGTGACACCACTGGTTTCACAGCGTAGCGCTTCTTAAGGGACAAGATGCTAGATATCTGCTGTTCTATAACACAAAGTGGGATTGATGCGAGTTTCTGGCCTCTGAAACTGTGAGCAAAGGTTTCCCACCTTGGACTTTCTATAGTCAAGCACTTATGGCGCTTTTCCACTACACAGTACCAGCTCGCCTCGCCTCGACTCGACTCGACCCGCCTTTGTTTGGTTTTCCACTGTGTAAAAGTCCCACCTGTACCTGCTTCCAGGTACTTTTTTTCGTATCACCTCCGGTGAGGTTCTGAGCGAGCTGAGGCGATACTAAAATGTGACGCGAAAACACGGCAGACTGCTGATTGGTTACGTCATCCTTGCACGCGCCAGACGGAGTATCCTGAACAACCTCGCCATTTTTAAATAGTTTGGCCAGAGATTGCGTGATGTACCAAAGTTTTCCATTTTGCTGCCCTCAGCCTCTCCTGAAACAACGTTTGTCACATCCCGAGGATCAAAAACAGCACACAGTCAATTTCCTATATTGTCCTGTGTGTGCCGGTAGCGGGTGTGTGTCGCGTAGAAGATTACATCACGGCAGTTTCCTGTGGCGTCGCTGTGACGACCAGGTACTATTGTGGCGGTACTATCTGCAATAGAAAAAAGGAGAGAAAAACGAGGCAAGCCGAGACGAGGCGGGTCGAGTTGAGCTGGTACTGGTACTGGAAAAGCGACATAATTGTCACAAAAAGACAGTCATTGTCGGATGACTGACAAAAAGAATGATAGAAATATTATTATAAAATGTTTAGAAATGTTATATAGGAACACACAATGATGGGAAGTGCAAAATTAAATGCAATATGAGAAAAAAAAAAATCAAAAATGGACACCTCAATATGTTTAAGAAATCCTTTAAAACCAAACCAAAACTGTGCCTTAACAATGTATGCAAAAAATGTAGCCCAAAACAGCTGATAGAATAGAGGCAGAATCATTGACTGTACAAAACATGGACGTAGACTCCGTGACGTCACCTATAGGTTTAATATAATTTAAAATGGGAGAGTTATATAAAAATGTACCCACCATACAGTTATCATGAACGGGGAAAATAGCTATAGAGACCGAAACCATTCTTTGTACCAGGCTGTACACATTTATTTCTGCTGTAAAGTTGGGCATTATAACATGGCAGTTTATGGGGACTGACTCGCTTTTGGAGCCAGACTCTAGTGGGCATTCGAGGAACTGCGGTTTTTGCCACTTTCACGTTGGCTTCATTGGTCAGCGTCAGAGGCTGCTGCTTGAGCAAAATACGGAAAATATTCAAATCCTTTCAGAAAATCCAGGACCTACACAAAATGCCAATCATTTATTTTTTGGTTTAGAGATTTCAGATCATAAAATAGGAGAAGAAAAACACAATCTCCTTGGCGGAGGTAAAAACATCACAAAGAAGCATAAACATTCTAGTAGTATGATACTGTGTGACATCTTCATTAGATGCTTCTGCAGTACTATTTTTAGCTGCTTCAGCTTTCTCTTCTTTTTTGTAGTAGCAGATTATCTGTATCAAATTGGCTGCGGATAGAGGACAATACAAAGTCACAGATAACTTAATGTCCCCTTAACACACACTGCAAACCGACAGACCCCTGCAATTCACTGTGCATTCTACATAACATGTGGATTTAAAATAAACAAGGCTAAATATTCCCTGCTACCTTTATTGCAATTTAGCTGAAATCCCTGTTGTCAAGGCTACTGAGGATCTGATTCATCTAGTTTCACCTTTATAGATCAATGAGGGTCACTGCAGACTCTGAGCTGTAAAGCCGCCCTGTCAATGTGTGCAAGTGGGGCTGAGTAGCTGTAAGGTTGAGTGGTTTTTTTAATATCACAGATATCTTGGCCCGGAAACTAATTATTTAATTTCAGAAAGGCACTTTCCTGGTTAAATAAAGTTCAAACGTATTTGTGTCTAAGGAAACCTGTACTTCAGGACATCCTGGTAGGCAAAGATGCCAGAAAAAGAAATCTTAAAAAAACTACCAAAACCTGGTAACCTTTTCACAGCACCTGTCTTTCTCCCTTACGTTATAATGATGATTGCTGTTTTGGTGAGTTAATGAACTACAGCATGATAAAATAAATGTTCACATAACCAACCAGCCTTGTAGACATGTACGGTATGTATTAGAAGATATGCAAACAAATATATTAACATTTAAACTGCATAAAACATGGAGAATAAAGTCATTAACACTGAGAAAGCATGCCTCTGAATCACTATTCATCACATCTGTCTTCTACAGGTTTAAGACTGTCCACTGCATGCTGTATCCTTTCACCAGCTGGTGTCCTTGAACTCTTCATAGAAGACTACAACGTGAAGACTACAACACACAAAGGACAAGACTGGTAATCCTGCTGGATGAAGTACTTTCCCTGGGTATTGTCTGAATACAGAGGGAACTAATGGATTTTAATGTGATGGAACAACTTGAGATGCAGACACCAGAGCTAGAGAATCAGAAAGTAGCAGGGAAGCCCTGGACAACAGAGCAGACTCAGCAGCAGAAATCTGGTGTCCCACAACCGCTCACTCGTAGTTTGCCTGAACCTGCTTAAAAGAGTGATCAGATGGACTTGTTGCATCTTTACTGCTGAATGTTTTTGTTTGTTCGGAGGATTTTACCCGTGGAAGCGAAGCACTTAAGACACGGCACCACTTTTGCTTTTCACAGAAACTTCGTCAAGTTGTTTTGTTGAAAAAAAAAGAAAAGGAAATTGTACACATTTCTAAAATCTACGCACATTTTGATTGATTTGATTACATTTGGGTTTACATTTTTTTTTACGGTTTCTTTATGATCATCAAAGTTCTCCAGCTGTTAAAGTTGATGATGATTTTAAATGCACAGTCTGCACCTACAGGGCCGAATTGCCTTCAGGTAGTGTGGAGGATGACGTTGCTGAATTTATTTTATTGATCTAATGTGGTTGGCCTTGTGTGCAAATGTGTTGTTATGAAGGGTACGGTGTCCTTGTGCCTATGAATTCTCACACAATGACCCATTCTTACCCACACCCTCCTTATCCAAACCTCCTGTCCTCCCTCCCTCCTTTCCTCCACCCCTCCATCTGTCTCTCTGTTTACTCAGTCTTGTCCACAACTGTTGTACTGGCTCCTCCAAGGCCATGGCTGAAAGTAAAATGAACTTCCACTTCCATCCCGTTTTCCTCAGTTGGATTTATTTATTTTTTATCTCAAAAACAACAACAAACCACTGAAAGCCTGATGAAGATCACAGCTGTTAAAAAACCTGGGTCCCCACCATGGCCTGAAAAACTAGCTCACATTTGCAGGCAAACCTTATCGAGCTGGACAGATCAGGTTCAGAACGTGTCGTGGATGATTTCGTTAGATAAATTATGTGTAATGGATTTATCATATAACCATCCGGTGCACTTTGTATAGTGACTAAATCTACGGAAATGTTCCTTGAGGAACATACTGAACCCCAAAATGCTCCCGAAGCTGCGCCTTCGGTTTGTGAACGTTCTGATATGTAAGTCGCTTTGGGTAAAAGCATCTGCTAAATGTAAGTATGACGCCCTTGTTTCTGGGGAAAGTTGGATTATTTTTAGAAAAATAGGTGGAGAATCCACCAGAGAAGGAGAGACATTTTTGGGCTATAAAAGACAACAAGACAAGTGCACAGAGCTTTGTATTCAGTTCAGTACCGGTGCGAAATCGGGTTTATCTCTCGTGAAAGAATACACTCTATTGCATTGAACTCTGATCATCTCCAGTGGCTTGTTTTGAGCGGGCCGACAAACGAGAATATGAATCTCACAATGACACGCACACAATCAAATGTTAGGGTAGGAATAGGAGGCAAAGGCCATGTGCAGAGAGATGTCATCGCTGGCGGCAGCCCGCAGGTTTGCTTGTTTGCCGTGAATGGAGATATGATGAATACAGATACGCTGCTGAATGCGCTTGGGGCTGACCTTGTGTGGAGTGGATGGAAAGTGGTCGAGAATGTGCAGGAATGACTGTGTGGCCCTGACACATCCCCGCGAGAATACCGAGACCCATCGTGTGGCGTAACGGACACGTGTGTTTGAAAGCGAGCAGAAAGTTTGCCGTGAATGTAAAATCAATTTACTGCAGTGGTTACACAATGAACTATGTTCATATTGCTACTATGGGTTTCTGCTTTAACAAATGGACAGTAAGATGATAAACAGTGTTTAGAAGATGTGTGACCAATGAATATTTGCTTCACTGGTGTGGCACATGCTGTGTGGAACAGCTGAAGGACATTCTTTCACCCAAAGTGCATTACACCGCCATTGGTGCATGTATAACCCCCCAGCTATAATGAGATAGACTAAGAGTCTACAGCCACGCTAGCAGCTCCATGACATTAGGGCTAATGATTAGCAGGTAAAATATTTATCGTGTTCACCAGCATGCTAATATTTGCTAATTAGCGCTTACTGTATCACGGAACACAGCTGTTCATTCATTAGTTATGCAGGTATTTGGTCACTAGCCAAAGTGTTGGATGATAAATATTGTTACTTATTGGCAAACGGGGAATAGGGAGAGGACCCAAGTGCAGACTGAGGAGACAGACAGATGACTTGAACGGCGATTCATTGTCTTGCTGGTTGGAAGACAAGCGGCCAACAGGTAACAACAGACAGACCTCAACAATGACTGGTAAGACAGAACCAACACAGTAACCGGGTTTACGAACTGACAATGAACAAAGGAGGGGAGCCATTATGTGCAGAGGGGCTGATGAGGGAATGGATTGCAGGTGTGGAGAGGACCAACCCCACCCGCAGGCTGACGAGGGAGAGTGGATACAGGTGTGTGGGTAGTGGCACATACAGGGGCTATTGCAGGGCATGGAGAACTGAAGGCAGGACAACAAACACATGAGGAGAAACTCTACAAAATACAGAAAATACCTAACTTAACCCAAAACCATAACAAACAAGACCTGGTGATGGCACTAGATGAATAGTTGAGCGATCTCCAAAGTTATTACAATTCATCCTGATGGGAACACGAATCTCTGCATAAAATAAAATGTCATCATACCACAGAAGTTAATTATTTTAATTAATAATTATGTTATTGAGTAATTTCACAATCTGTTGGTTTATTTACTTTGTCATACATAGGCAAATTTATTAAATTATGCATTACTTCTTTAATATTGGCCATTCTGGAGTTTTGAATTTTTAGCATGGCTAGGCCCATTGGGAATACAGCTGCCAACCTTGGCTGGGTTGGTGCTGTACCTACTGAGTGAGGTTATTTTGGGAGACAGAAAATGTCAAACATGGGACTTTTCCGATCCATGACATCAGAAGTACATGGACGCTGTTGCCAACAATCTTTGTGTCTTGCTTCCAGTAGCGATAATTATTATTATTATTTTTTAAATCCCTCACAGAACGTTTCTTTCATTGCTCTTACTCAAAATCTTAAACCTGTTACTGTGGTATTTTAAGATAAATGGATTAAATCTACACCTGTGGTTGTCAGTAAAATCTAAGCATATCATTTTAAAGCTGAATGAATTCATTTTGGCCACACAACAAACTAACAAACACAATACCTGACATATTATTGCCTTGTAAAGTCGGCTATTTCATTAGCATATAATTCCATGTTTACACATCAGGCAGTCATGAAGTAACCTTATCTCTTGTGTTTCTGGTGACCAGTTCAGTATTTCAATATTTAAATATTCATTCTCCTTTTAGATTTGTTTTGGTCGCCACCAACTCCTGAGAAAAATACACCATTAACTGCTAAATGTTGCACTTCACCAGCTAGTTGCTGACTTTGTCCTATTAGTCCTATAGCGAGCTGCGGGTTTATCACAGCAGGTATTTCTGGCTGATTGCAATATCAAAGCCTTAAGGTGTATCGAAATCAATTGGTTATATCCAACTCACATGTTGTGTGAAATTGTTTCTCTAAAAATCAGAAAAGGCTTATGGCTGAAAGGCTGTAACATGTATCAAGGTTGTTTATGGTGTTTTTATGACCTTTGAGCCTTTAAAAAATAATCTTGTGGAAGCATTTCACCTCTTTTTGCACACTGCAACTTTAAGTGAGGTCTCTTTTCTGATTGATCTGATTACAACGACTTTAGTTGATACACTTGAATGGCAATTAAATTTGTGCGCTGAAATGTGATTAGTTCAGTCTTAACACAATTACAACTCCCAGTAATGAGCAGGGAACCCATATGTGCACCAGTGCGTTTTAGCTCTCCACCTTTAACGCACTCCCACAGAACAGTGGCTCCTTGATTTTACTTTGGCTTTCCTGGGTAATGTTTTTTCGATTTTTGGTTTAACCTTTTACTTCTTTACCTAAGCAAGTCTCTTTGTGGTTGCAAGGAAGATCTGGCCAAGACAACGATATAAAAAGTTGCCGACAAAACGATACGAAAACAGTGACACTGACAAATAACACTAAAACAGATAACAATACTGAAAAGGCCAAATAAATAGATAAATAAATAAATAAGACCAGACACAATTCCTAAACGGAGCCATATACAATAGTATTTACCTGTCTAAATTTTCTGGAGTTATTGGCTTCCTCAATTTAATTTCTATAGCTGGTGGACTTGGAATAGTCAATCACTGTAAAAGTTTTAAAAGTCTGATAAAAGTATTGGAGCTCTGGAACCCTAAAGTTAGCATGGTGGGTAATCCATTTTTTATTCCTCTTATCATGAGATCACAGGTTAATTAGCTCATTATTTAACAAACCAATTTCCTGGGATCACGACTTAGTTAAATCATTTTCTCAAAGTAACACAATGATTTATTTCTTTTATTTGATTATTTTCTGCATTTCATTTGTTTGTATTGCGATGTGCCAAATTAATTGTTTTGTTGCCATGACATTTGTAGGAAGAGCAGTGGAAAATCTGGTCAGCTGGAAAAACAGGCATCTTGAGCTAAAGCATAGTGGCTGTTATCGCCTCTGCATAACCAAGAAGGTTGTGCTTTCAGTTCCGTTTGTCTTTTTGTTTGTCTGTTTGCCTATTAGTACGCAGGAAATCGGTGGAAATGGAACACTGTTAAAACCTTCAAGCTGCAGATTTTCTGGAAAATCCAACATGATGGCAAAAAAGGTAAAGGCCGGGAGAGGCTGACAGTGTTATCAGTACTACACTTGTCTGTTTTTAGCCAATATGGTAACATCTCATAATAAACCTGGTAATTATTTATCTATATTAGTCCAGCGAAAGGTGCAATGTGGACGATTGCACCTTTAATGACTTGAAGAACCTTTGATATACACTGTGTATGTACATTTTGCAAATTCTTTTGCACAGGCAGGGAGCTTGTCTTGTCCAAGTGTGTGAAAATGTTATTCTTGCAACCTCCACTCCTGTGTTTGTCTGTGTCCCTTGTACAGTAGATTTATGACCTCTGCTGTCCATAAACAGGACTAACTGTGGTAGCAGAGGACCAGGTCAATTGGAGGCAGAGGTTTACAGCTGTCAGAGGAACACTCTCTCTCATCTCCTCTGTCTATCACATTAAATCGACGGGGCCTTGTAAAGGACAGCTGGGCAGAAAGAATAAAAGGATGGAGGAGGCGGCGGCGGGGAGCGCAAACAAGTAAGAGGCAGGTAGATTTCAGTCCAGAATGAAGAAAGAAATGTATAGAATGTAGACATTTCCCATTAACTCAAGCAATAAGAATGACTGACTGATTTCATTTAACTGAATTACTTGTTGTTAAAGAAGATATTTGATAGATTGGTGAATTTGTCAGTTTATCCGCTAAATTATGAAGCCAAAAAAACCCAAGGCCATCAACCAGCCAGCATTTACTGTTTACTGTCAACAGTAAATGCTTACTGTTCTACATGTGGGATGCTAGCACTTGTGTGGAACCTTTGGCTGCCTGCTAGTAGAAGTTCACAAATGTATGTGTTATAGGGTGGTCCACATACTAGTCTACAGTTGTTTTTCATTGATTAGGTTAGGCCCCTTAATTCCAATTGAGGGCAATCTTAATGTCACAGCATCCAACTACATTTTGTACAACAGTGCCTCCATCCTTGTGGCAAGAGTTTGGAGAAGGCCCTTTCCTGTTTCAAGATGAAAATTCTCAGTGCACAAAGTGCAAGGAGAACCTGACATCCAACACCTTTGGGAAGAACTGGAATGTCAACTGCAAGACAGACCTTATCGCCCAACCAGTGTCAGTGTTGTTCCTCATTAACGGTCTTGTGGCTCAATCGGAAAACACATCTCTGCAGCCAGATTCCAAAGTGTTGTGAAAAACCTTCCCAGGAGAGTGGTGGCTGTTATAGCATCAAAATAATGCCCATGGATTTTTAGTGATAACGTTCAACAATCACATATGGGTGTAATGTTCAGGTGTCCACATAGATTTGGCCATGTAATATACGCATCAATACATTAGACTTGTGTATTCGGTTATTGTGTCAGTTTCAAAAAGACGCCCTGTTGGAAAGATAATCCAGGTACAATGCAATGCAATCTTAAAAATATGGTGGCAGTCAAGCAATGTAATACATTCTTGAAAAACTTGTGACCAAATTTATTTTGAAGGTCTAGCAATCAAAAATAGTCCATTAGTTTTAATACAGTGGATGGTGTTTAATGGATCAATGGGGCCCTGGTCATTTTGGGTTTGACTAATATTTAAATATTAAACAACTGTCGTACTGTCGTACTGCTGTGTATGTACATAGAGCGCACTGTGTACACACACCTGGCCAATAAAGCTGATTCTGATTCTGAACAGTTCTTACTGTTCGAATCACCGGGACTTCTTTGCCTGATTCAACATGTACTGCACTAGTACCTGTGATATAGAAAATCTACATTCAGTGTCATTTTTTGGCATGACAGCTAAAAGCAAAACTTCCAAAAAGCATCAAAGATTTAAACATTTTTATAGAGAGATTCTCTTCATCTGTCTTATTGTTTAATTTAGTCTGTCAGTTTGGCTGACAGACTATCCTGTTCAAAGAAGCGTTATTGATGCTAAATGTTAGCAATATTGTAGATATATGTTTTAGATATCTATTTGTGTGCTGTAACTGCCTTTCTACTGCCTGCATGTCCGTCTCATCTCATTTCTTTTTTTGTTTCCATTCTATCCTCAGCCTCCTGCTATTAAAATCTCTTGTGATTTCTCAACGTCACCCTTTGTTATTTCCCCATTTCTCTCCCCGTCTCTTATCCCGTCATTTCTCCCCTCAAGTTTTGTTTCATGTTTCCATTTTTTGTTTTCAGCCTCAGTTGTTTCATCGCTCACCATCTTGCTGCTGCCAGCCTTGATTTATTCTGTGTTTGCGAGTTATGGATTCAAGTTAAGACTTAAGTTACCGCTAAAATCCATAGTAAAAGTTTAAAGGAAATGCATTCATAACAGAAATTTGGGGTATACCCTTATTTGCTTTCTTGCCGAGAGTTAGATGCGAAGATTGATACCACTCACATGTCTGTACAGTAAAAATGAACTTAGCTTAGGGAATTATACAAACAAGATGTAACATGATAATTAGTGAGCTGTCGAAGTGCTGGTTGGCGGATTTTGTTACTCCTTGAACAGAGTCCGGCTAGCTTTTTCTGCCTATTTCCTGTCTTTAAGCTAAGCTAAGCTAACTGGAGCTACTGTAGAGACAGGAGAGTTATATCAATCTTCTCGTCTAACTTTTTGCCACAATGCAAATAAAGCTAACACTCTTTTAGATCTATTTGTGGGTTTTAGAAGTAAAAGTAATTTATGTTTAACAGGGTGGTAATGGCAGCCTTGACAAAGTGGATCTAATAGGTCAACAGCAAATTACAAAGCTCTACCCCCCTGCTCACAACTCCCTTCTTACACTTGAAAATTGCAGACAGCTTCCTTGTTTGCTTCTGCCACAGGTCAGCCCTTGTTTTTAGTCCACCTATGACGAATTACTCCAAAAAAATCTGCCTACATCAAAACATCTGAGGTTTTATTAAAATCATAATACTGACCATATCTGTACTCCTGGCCTCTACTAACTAGTTGAACACTTCCACAAACATTTTGAATTATAGATAAGTGTGAAATGGAGAAACAAACAACAATCTCCCAGTAAAACTGTATTGGAAAATAGCCACAGCAGGCAGCAGAAACAGCGACTTATAGCTCAACACTCTGACAAGGCATTTCAGGCATGCACAATACAACCAAAGACCAATTGTTTAATGGCACATTTGTGAAAATGTTATATTTACAGGGTGTTTTTTAGGCATTTTAGGTAATCATGCAGTCACCAGTAAATTCTTAATGACTTAAACTACACTAATTAAAAACAAACTGCAAGATGTTTTTTTTAGCCACACTAGCGGTGTAGCTCCATGGGAATGGCAACATCGGTCTGTTGGTTGGTCAGGCCACCACTTTGGCCCAGACTACAATAGCCCAACCGCTACTGGCTGGATTGCCATGAGCTGTAATGTCACCAGCAGGTCAACGTTTTCTCACATTCAGTGAAATATCTCCACGCTGAATGGACTGGCAGCACCTATTGTATATAGTGACATTTATAGTTCCCAGATGTTGTATCCTAAGGACTTTGGTGATCCCCTGACCTTTCATCTAGCACCATTATGAGATGGCCATTTGTGGTTTTGAGTGAAATGTCTCTACAATGGATTGAGATGGAATCTGGTTCACATATTCACGTTCCCCTCGTGATGAACTGTAATAATTTTGGTGAACATATGACTTCATTTTGTCATCAGTTCAAATTTTTAAGTGTCAAATACTTTTGTATGTGACCAAATACCAAATACACATAAGCAAATACTAGCATGCTAACATGCTAAACTAAGATAGCAAACCTGTTAACATTATACCTGCTAAAAATTTAGTTTTAATATTTTCATTGTGAGTATGATAGCATGCTGACATCGTCATTAAGCTCGAAGTACCGTTGTGCCTAATTACAGCCTCACGGAGCCACTAGCATGACTGTAGATTCTTAACTTTGTTATGACAGAAATCCGGCATAAACGTTAATGTTTGCTCTTGCTGTCAGCCTGACCATGCAGCAGTATATATATACGTTTACTATTATTTTCCAGTTTTCCATCATGTGTGAGTGAAATATCACTCAGGCATCATGGAATTTGTCCCAGTTTACCCCTGATGGTTCCCTTTTGTATACAAATTTAATGAATTCTCACTTTGAGTAATTGAGGCATACACAATTGGACCATGCACCATTTATATGCTTCAAATGAAAAAGTTTGTGCAAAGTGTGGTTGGAACATGTCTAAAGGCAAGGTGTGTCTACCTCTTCTGAATGGTCACAATCGAGGGTGGAGTGAAATGCCTGGCGTCGTACAAAGGGAAGAGATGCGAGGAATCACACAAATTGGGATAACGATGCACACTTTTGGATAGCCTCCCCTTAACGGCGTTGGCGGTGTTGTGCTCAGTTCTACACAATAAAAGTGACAGAAGCAGTTTTGTGAAGTAAAACTGTTTCACCTCCACATACCTGCCTAATTTTCGGTTTTGGAAAGTTACAAAAGTTGTTGGATGTAGCCGCTCCAATTTTGGGTCTCAGACACTGTAGTTGAGTTTTGGTTTCTTTGAGATTTAGACCGACTCAGTTAGTGAGGACGACGAGGTTCATCTTGTCTCTGGAGATCCCAGCTTAGAATCGGGACACAGCATCTGAAAAGGCATATCGCTCACATCAGTCTGTTTGGTTAAAACCAACATTTCTGCTTATCCAATTAGCAGGGATGTGAAGTAAAAGTGCTTAACCTTGGTGCTTTGCCTTGGCTTGCAAATGGAAGACAGGTGAGCTTTTTGAGGCTCTTCACAATGCAACAATTATTGATAAGAAGCAAAGCAAAGAAGGTTGACAAAAGAAACAAAAAAAGAAAGAAAAGACTGGGGGTGAAGGTGGAAAGCCGGGAATGGGGATTCAGTTGGCAAATGGGGCAAAGTCCCTGAGACAGATGGCGAGGGGTGCTGAGAGAATTCTCCCCCCATTTTGAAAACACCTCAAAGCACAAAACTACAGCTGTGAATTGCATCAAGCGTACTGCCAGCATCCACCAAGAGGCAGCAGCCTGCCAACCAACACCCACTAATGAATGAAAAAGCTTGATTCAGAGGCACCAAGAATGTAAATGAGAGCAGCATGGCCTCGATCTGGTGCATGAAAGAGGATCGTACATGCCCATCTGCATTATCAAACAGTCATGGCGTTGTTCCTCTGTGACCCATGGATTGGATAGATTCACAGACTGATCACCAGTGACGGGTGGGAAATGGAGGAAGTGGATTTCTAGAGATTTCTCCGGCGGCTCTGTTGGAAATGAGGGAGGGGAGGGGAGACAACGAGGTGGAGAGTGACAGAGACAGGGTTGTGCAGAAAAACGGGAAAATAACACAAGGAAAAATCATGAGGCTGAAAAGGAAAGACAAAGAGGTAAACGGGGAGGCAGGAAATGAGCAAAGGGTGGAAAAAGGAAAACAGGACGCGAGTAAAGAGAACGGAGAGAAATACACAGACAAAATTCTGCCAATTTCAGTTTCCATTTCGGCTCAAATTAATCCAGGAGCAGGAGAGTCTAATACAAAACACTCAGATTCTGCTGGATTTTCAAGGATTAGCCTCTCTGCTCGTGATTTGCTTTGGGAGCTTCTACCTGAGTGGTGCTTCACCAGGAGAGCTGAAGTTACATTGTAATGCTGGCAACAGCTCTCACTCAAGATTAGATGTGAAAACAGTCATCTTCATGTATTTTGCTTCAGTTTAACCACTTGAACTTTAATTCTCTCAATATTTTAGAATATTGATTTAATATTGATGCCAAAATCGTAATAAGTCCCCACCCCCGTGTGTGCAGATTGCAGTAGCCACTGGATTGGCATCCCCACACCTTCTACTGCGCCCCTCCTCCATCTTTATACATACTGTATATGCCTTTGATAAATACAGTACAGTAAACAAATTGTTAACAAATGAAGGGATGCTGTCCACAGAAACGCTAGAGGGCTTTTAATCTGAAACGGATACAGGACGTCTATATCTATTCTGCAGATATAGACGTTGAAACTGAAGTGAAATGTGCAATGTTGGGGGCATGATGTCCATATGACTAACAACAGATCATTTTCACTGTCTGTTTTTGCTGAGTGTGTGTGTGTCATGTGTAAAAATAGGCGTGACGCCGACCCTCTAGATGAGTGCTTAAAACAAGAGAGAATGGGGTAAAATGGCAAGCCATGTCATGAGGAAACTGCACCTTTTGGTTTGTTTGTCTATACAACTAGGGATGGGTATGGTTAGGATTTGATTAATACCAATACCACTATTGATAGTGCTTATTGATACCAATACTTATCAAGACTCTTTTGAGTGTGAAATACATGTTGTTAATACATCATCAGTACTACTTTTATATTTGGGCAAAAAATCTTTATCAAAATAGTTATTGCTTTCCACCCTTTTGTTAATATTGTGAATACGTCCGAATACATGTAGGCCTAGTACTGATATCAACACAGTCAGAGAAAGTAGAAGTATTTGTTCAGTATTTGCACCACAAAACGTCTCTCCTGCCCGGCTGCTGACAGCGCTGTCATCAGTGGAGCAGAGAGCCTTGGTGCAGCCAACAGACTGCTGCCTTGCCCAACGGTCCGGCTGCCCTCCGTTTCTGTCACCCTTCTCCGCTTCCACAGTTAGTTTGGTGGTTTGTGGTCATTTTGAGACTTGGTATTGATTTCATCATCATGGATGAGTCCTCCCCCTCCACCTGCACGGCAGTGCATGCTCTACCCAGGCGCCACCAAATGAATATATATATTTCCATTGTCCGGAGTTCATATGAGAAAAATATGCACTCTGAAATATATGCTCTCTGAAGGGGTTGATGAGGCAGGGATGCAAAGCAAGCTCTTTCCTATGGTTGCCAGCTGCAGATAAGTATTTCTATGATTACAATTTTCTGCTGTGGATTGTAAACTAAAAGCCAACATCCATTAATTTAGAACACTGAAATTTTAATCCTCGAGGACAAATACCATCTTGTTTGCCTGATCTTGCAGGATTGTCACTTGGGTTGATTAGCGAGAGGGAGAGACCGTTCTGCTGTGGTTGACTTTGAACTAGGGAGGGAAGAATGATGCTCTGTCTTGAAGAGCTGTCTTGTCTGAATCAAAAACGGTCCGGTAATATAAGGCTCGAGAGAGAAAATCAGCGCAGGTATGGGAGCCACTGTCCTTTAAGCCTGGATTACGCGCACTAAAAAGTCCTCCAATCGTGTTTCAAAACGGTAACCGTTGGTGGTCAGTATCTAGAAAAATGCAAATAAGCTATACCGTCAGGTCCTTTCGAGTCCTCCGTCTCAAGTCTAAGTCAAGAGTCAAGTCATGAATGCCAAGTCAAAGTCAAGTTGAGTCTTTTATCAATGCTGGTCAAGCAAGTCTCAAGTCCTCAAATTTGAGACTCGAGTATGACTCGAGTCATGTCACGTGACTCGAGTACCCTACCTCTGGTCTACAGCAGAGCTGTGAGTAAAAGGTCAACGTCAGCAAGCTAACATGCTTACAATGACATCATGCTAATGTTTAGCATTTTTAGCATTTGTTCAGCAGTACTAAAACAAAGTACAGCCTGTGGGAATGTCATTAGTGTTGCAGGTATTGGTGCTTGATGAAAATTCAGGGAATCGCAGTTATTACAGTTCACCCCGATGGGCACATGAGTTCTCTGCACCAACGTTTGTGGCAACCCAAGACATTTCCCTAAAAACCAAAACCTTAACGGGATGGTGGTAGTAGAGGGAGAATCCGGAGATTCATCCTCTGGGGTCCATCGAATAGTTGTTGAGATATTTCAGCTTAGGGTAAACCAGTGGACTGATCGACCAAGTGACCAACACTGCCGCCCCTAGAGTGCGCCCGTGCGGTTCAAACATTAATCCCATACAAAGAAAGGAGATGCTTTGTATCAGATTTAGGTACTAACTTACTTTGTGTCTGCTGTTCCTGGGCAGGTAGTCACAGTGAATGTGTTGATACTCACTTCCCCTGCACTTCAATGTCTGACTAAGGTGTAGTCTATGTTGCTAAAACTTTTCCTGTCCACTAAAGACATGAGGGAAGACTTTGACACGGCCACTAATCTGCGATGTCACCATAACTGCCAAAATTGACTGCTAAGAATTGCACTTTGAATGCGGGTAAATGTACAACTGTCCATTAGTTTACAGTGAATCAAGTTTGAACAAAAGATCGAAATGAAAGATAAAAGTGACACTTCTTTGTCTCTTTTTATAAGCTGTTAACAGATACGTTACATTACACATTACACTTCTGCCCTGCAACTATTCACTCCAGCATCTATTCACGATCCCAAAAAAGGATGTGATGTCACATCTATAGTGTCTACAGTGTTAACTGTTGTTCAGAACTGCTGGTCACAGCTTCTGCTTGTTTACTACCCATACCTTTAAATCACGTCGTTTGACTTGTTTATTTTTTTTGACTCAGTGTTTCGCACTCTGAGCTGAAAAAAGGCTAATGCTTAGAGGATTTGGAAACAACAACAGAAAGGAGCCAACAGTGTGCAGATGAAGGTTTCTGGTGAACCATGACCTCATTATTATTATTATTATTCTGAGCAATGGGTTAAAATCTGTTTTCTAGTAGACAGTGAAGGCCCTGTGTTAGTCACACAGTAATTTAGTGCATAAATGAAGAATATCCTTATCCTAAGTGTTGTTAAGAGCATATTTATACTCAGTACTGAAGCCTGACTGGCCGGGAGATAAACACATTTTGGATTAAAGCCTTTTCAGATAGGCTGACAAGTTCAAATGCTATAAAATTTGTCGGATTCCACATGGTATCACTAAATGTTTGAGGAACTGAGCCAATAAATAAAAAAAAAGACAGGATAACAGAAACAGGACACGTGGTCTATTGTCACTGAGCTTAGGACGGTCCAAAATGTGTCCACAAAACAAGAAAAAGGTCAAAGAAAGGTCATTCTCTGCATTTTTTGACAGTGGCGACGTTTTAAATATTGCAGGCAGTAATGCAAAAATACTATATACTAATACAAAAAACATTTTTTTTTAAAGCACTTTTCTTACAAAGTGCACATTAAAAGGCACTCCCTTCCAGGGCTGGTACTGTAGGTGCAGCATGACAAAAGAAGAACAGTGATTTTAAACACGGAAAAACATGTCATAACAAAAACAGCAGGAACAAAAACCAAGGCCCAGCTCAAAAACCAGATTAACTGGACCCAACAGATGAGCACAGAGGTACACAAGTTCACTCAGCCTTCCACACAAAAGCGAGTGCAAGGCCAGAAATGCAAAATATCGGCCAGCTCAATAACACGTCGACATCAGAAGATTCTTAGAAAGATGACAGAGAACATTGGTTTGGAAATTCAGAATAGCCTTTGTCTCTGATGCAAGATGCTCTGAGAGTGAGTCAGGAAGCAAGCGAGGCTTCCCTTCCCATATGCTGAGATCAGATCTGAGACCGCTCCAATTATAAAGGACACTTCAGGGTGTAGGGAGCCGGCCCCTGGTGGATTAATCTTACAGCTGACGCGCACATTTTGATGAAGTGGGTTTTCACTTGCACACACTGCTCTTTTTGAGGTCTTGCTTGTGCCATAACTTGATTGGCATTAACTAAAAATGCCTCTGTATACATGAATTCTGAATTCATACCTGCAGTGGAATGAGAATGACTGTGCTTAAAGCAACACGTAGACCGCAACAGTTTTCAGTTTCAACATTCACTGTTAGGTTGATCTCTATAAAGCGAGGTCTCTATTGTGGAGAAGGAGGTGGTGGGGCCGGTGGTGGGCGTCTTTCTAAAGTATAAGGAAATAAAATGAACCGCAGAGACATGCCTTCATACAGTATAACCAGCGATATAATATGAACATGCATGAGCGCACACGCTTGCAAACAAGCTGGTAGGTGGCGGAGCAGCAAGTCAGCGAGGCATGAAGACACACACCGACAAATCCCTCTCCCCTTGCACGCAAACACACAAAGCTGTCCTATCTACGCATACAGCCCTCACCAGAACCAGATCCTCTCCATCTCTCCAGACCGCTTTGCAACACCCCCCACACTCTAATCGCTCTTGACATTTTTTCGTTTCCCCCCCCCGGGCACACGCTCCGTTCCAGCCCTGCAGATGCCAACATCATCCTCGGACATCCCGGCTATTCGGCTTATTACGCTCTGCAGTTCGCTCACGTTCCTGTTGCTGGGGCGACAATGCGGCCTTGCCGGCCGAGCGCCTGTGGGAAAAAGGATGTGAGGATTGGCCTGGGATGACTAATGGAGTTCAGGGTCAGGCAGGTCCGTAGCCACCCTGTCTGCTTGTCCGCCCTGCTGGGAGACACTCTATTAAGTAGTCGCCCTATTTCCGCAGAAGAAGAAATCTTATTCCAGGGGTCACCTGCCAAAAAAACATAAAAGTTAGAAAAAACAATATGCTGCTGTCTCTGAGAGGCAATAAGGTTCATTGCCCCATAGCTCACAATAATATACTGTATCTGAGAGAATCTTGCTTATCAATACCAACACTTGTTACAAATTGAAAGAAGTTGCACTGAAAAATGATGGCGGGCAAGTTACCAGTTGGGCCTAAAGCCGCAAACAAAACCATTATAGTAATGATCTGAAGTCCGATTCTGTATCCCCATAATTCGAGCAGCCAGCGATTTCCATTTGTTTCCGTATGGTTTGAGAATTCATTAGTGGAATTGCTTGAGTTGTGTTATTTTTTGTGTGTGTCAAATTCACATTTACGTTGTGTGATAAAGGAGTTTAAACACCGGCTGATTTTGGATTACCACTGGTAATGTGTGTTTGACAAAAATGAATGTGAAATTGGTCTGCTAATAGATTTTCATGTGGACATTAATGGAAAACTGGTGACACTTTACAATAAGGTACACAAAGTTCTGGGGGGTGACCAGGGAACAAATAAGGAACTAAAAGCCAGTAAACCATAAGTTAACGGGCAGTTTTTGAGTAACTCTTAATCAAATTTTATAGAGAAGCGAATGATTACTGTTAGGTGTTATGTTAATGAGCTAATATGTAATCAGTTGTTCATGGGAATCTGTGAATCCTTATAATGGTCCTGTACTTAATGCAGAGTTCTTGATTTCTTCTAAATAATGTGCTAAACGGCACTTAACCAGTATAATTAGCCTATTCATTATTACCCACATAGTTTCTATATTCGTGTCTCCTCAAGTAAAGTGGTGCATTTGGTCCTTAAGCTCACTGAGCACAGCTAGCCACACTGGCAACCATCACTCCAGCTGGAGACGCTGCACAGAAGTGCTGGGCAGACAAGCTAATTGTATTGTTCCCTTCAATCGTGGTCATGTGGTTCCACCACATTGTTGGTCATCTTTCATGCAACGTGGAAGTTGATCTGATCTCCTGGCAATGGTAGTTAATCATTGTGGCAGGTTACACTCTGTTCAGGTTTAAGTTGGGTTGATGTTAAGGTGCGGTCAAGCCGAATATTGGAAGGTGAAATTTACTTGTTTAATGTGGCAAAGAGCAGGCGGGACAGGAAACAGTGTGGGCAGGGTTGTAAACATAGGGTACATCCCAATTCCCTCATTTGATGGACATAGAAATGATTTAATTCCAATCATAACCTGGATTATTAGATAATTTATTTAGAAACAGAACATCATAAAATGCAGATGTAAATAATACAAATTAAAAAAAACGTGTTGCCGCCGGTAGAAATGGTTCATGTGCAGTGAAGACCATCTACACACTGTGGTTCGAATGATCTGCACACACAATATAAATACAGAATGAGGGTTTTGGATACATGTGGAGGATCAGAAACTGCCTTTGCTCCTGATGACGATTCAGAGGAAAGGAGACCTCATTGTTTCCTCGACTCCTCTTTCCTCGCGTCTTTTCCTTCATCTCTCCTCGCGTCTTCGGTGGGAGGGGCTATGATGCAAGGAAAAAAGACGTAAGTGAGGAAAACTAGCGTGCTAACGACGGCATTCCACAACGCTGTAAATTATACAGCTTTAAACACTTTACTGTCCTTACACTCACTAGAGCCAAGCGGCATCCCTTCTTCTCTGCTGCTTTAAATATTTCCCTGTGAAGTTAAATATTTCCAGAATAAGAGGCCAGTCCCCACCGCCTCTCTCAAACTGACTGGACATTGGAGAGCCAGGTGATTGTGCATGGCAAATCAGGTTGAACTCTGTGTGAAGGGAAGGAGGTGGGTCAATTCATGACATCAAGCAAACGGTCTCGCCTCGTTCCTTATAGAAATAAATGTGGAGTGAAAATCTGGTCTGACCGCTGTGCACTTAAACCTGGGCAGACACAGTGGGTTTTTATTAATCTTGTATGTTCTGTTCACTCACACTACATGTTTTTATCTGCCTTTCTGCACGGCCAGAACCAGTGACACACTCTACGAATCAATTAACCGGCGATGATGCGGGCGCTCACAATGAACATAAGCATGGAACCCCCTGCCGGTTTTGTCCAGTGGCAATTCCGATTGAGTTTATTCCAACGAAGAGGACCGTGTTGTCAACAATGTTGGCAAAAAGAGAAAGAGGCAGTGTTTACTTTGTGCGATTTTACTAAGAACAGAAAGTAGGAAAAAAAAGAGGAAAATATGGCACCGGAAATAGTTGGAAGAAGCAGAAATGATGGTCTGCCTGTTCTGCAGCGAAGTTCAGTTTATTATCACACCACGGTAGTTTAATCCACATGCAAGATACTTCTCCACTATTATTAAAGCACGCTCACTGCAGTTTAGAGCAGATCTTTTGACAGCAGTCATGTGGGAAATCAGAGTGCAGAACTGACATGCCAGAAGTCCATCCAATTGTTCTAGAGCCTGATCGTTGATCGGTCAGGCAATTAATCACCCCCTCAAACTGCACATCAAACAAAACGCGATCTGGCGGAATTGGTCGGGGGTGACCAATTTCGAGCTGAAATTGGGCTTTAACTGCGCATTCTCTGCCTGGCTTTATAAGAATCATACACGTGAACCTGAACCAGGTGATACCATTTAGGGTTTCTAGTGGGCAGGTGAAGCTGAAGGTCTGAAACTGCAGAAAGTTGCATGCGAGCAGGGGCTGAAGCAAGAGTCAGAGCAGCCAATGTGTTCTTCATCAAATCCAGTTCATTCACATTGATTAGGCTCAGGCAAATAATGGTCACACTATACCACTTTGCCATAGAGCTCTGCTGCTGTAGCACATTTTAAGTTTGCTGTGTAATTTGTTACTGTGTTGGGGACATTTTTATGATGCTCCCATTAATTTCCACTGAGCTGCTTTCCGCTTAGTTCCTGCTGGAGTGCATTTGAGGCAGCATGTGATGCACTTCTGTTGGCACCACTATGCTGAAAATTGTTTTTTTCTTTTCATTTTATAAGCCACTCCGCCATTCTGATTCATGGACCATAATGCACTGGTCTTTGCTATTTGCAGGGTTGAAAGTGGCGGCCTGGAGCCGGTTGCATGTTGAGATCAAGCTATAGTACCTGCTAGCATGAATAACAAATGTGCAGAAATGTACCGTATACTGTAGATGAAAGCAGACATGTGATTAGACCCAGTGCAAAGAATGAAATGTTAACATTTTACATTTCTGCAAACCAGGGATAAGTAAAATCTCTATGTTTTAATACAAAAAATACGCGTATCATATCAATGTTTGTATAAAATGTTTCATATAAACATCTGTGACGTAGTCAAGATACCTCTCAAGAGTAAAATTTCCCACTCGTAGGTGGAGGGGAGGAGGATGGCGATGACAGTTTGAGACAACAGTTTGTAGTAGTCAGGACATTTGTTTTTGTGGCGACCGAATTGGCTGTTTTCACCCAAATCACGGTCTTTTCCTAAGCCTAACCAAGTGGTTTTTGTGCCTAAACCTATGCAGACCTTATCCACAGTGTTTGAAACGTAGAGATTTGACGTTTGAACAAACGCTTATATGATTTTTTTTTTTTACTACAACGTAGAGATTCTACGTATCCGCGGTTTTCAGAAATGCTAAATGGCAACGTTTTACTCTGGCAGCTGGGTTGGATTAGAGCACAGGTAATGACATAGACAGTTAAAAAGGTAAAAAACTATATATTCAAAAATACAATCATAAACTCGTCTGATTATTTTTATTATGTGGGGGCATGTTAGAAAAGGGAACAGAGAAAGAGGAGTGAAAAGAAATCTTTATGTTGAGGAAATTCTAATTTATATTGAACACACATGTACAAAGTGAACTAATGAGTATTATGAGTATTATGAGCCTTTTTTATCATAGACACTTTAGACCAACTATATTTTGACCTAGACACACCTATTGGCAGGATGGCATCATTTGTCTGTGCCTGGGAAAAATAAATATGTTTCGAGACGTGACAACACTGTGGTTAAGGTTCGGTTAGGTTTAGGCACAAAAACTACTTGGTTAGTTTTAGGGAGAGCTCATGGTTTGGGTTAAAATGAGTACTTCGCTAAGGTTAGAGGATGTTCGGTCATGGTTACAATAACAAGCACTTGGTTAAAGGTTAGGGAATGATGGTTAAAAGCAACCAAAAGAAACAAGAAAAAGAATCAGACAGTTTTGCACAGCGTCACATTACTTCCTTCTTCGACAGACAAGACTCATAGTTCCTCTGGCCAGTAGGTGACATTGTCACATGAACATAAACCAGTGTTTCTGAAATTTCTAAAATGACTGATTATGTCGTTTTTCTTGGGAGGACAGGTCTCAATGCGTTCTTTCCCACGCTACATTAACATAGCTTATATTTGGACTCATTTCAGACTTACATTTTTTAGTTAGTGGGGCTCAAATATAGTTCACTCTTCATTATGTAATATTATTGTTTTATTTGAGTTTTATTTTATATGGACGATGCAATTTAACATAGTTCCAATACAGAGCATTGATGTGCTGCACAGTGAGTTTATAGCTATTGCTAATTTTCCGCTCTTATTACATTTATTTAGCTTTCAGGATCCTAAAACCACAATACACTACAGATATGGAAATACATGAAAATACACATACCACAATACACCAATGCACCTTGTCATTAAGAGTAAAATTAGCTAAAAATGGTTTGCTTTTAGCCAGCACTTAACCTTTGTTGCATAATAGATTTCAGTCGGTGATGTGTTCCAGAATTGACAGCCCGTTAAGAAGAAAGGTGATTGTCCAAATTCAGATCTACGATGTGGTATTTTATAATTCCCTTGACCATACTCCTAGTTACTCAGAATCAGAATCAGCCTTATTGGCCAGGTGTGTTTACACATACAAGGAATTCGGCTCCGGTTTTTCATTGCTCTCTATGTACACACACTGGGTCTTGACTGTCATACATTTGAAAACTGATTTGAGAACACAAAAATGAGTGACGCGCTCAAAGCTAGGTAATAATGTGATTAATTTCATTCCCATATGTGTGACATCATTGTTAGCCTTCCATAGATGTGTTATATGTAATAACATCACTAACCTTCCATACCTGAGCACGAGGAACATTGTTTGAATACCCGCACAGTGCTAATGTTATATGCCTAAAACGCAATATAATGATTGGAACTTAAAAAATCATGTTAAAGGCCAACTGAATTATGCTGAAGGATCATGTGATGGAAAAAAGGACTGTCTGGTGGGACGCTTTGGAAAGGATGGTGAAAAGTTCAGCTCAGTCTGAGCTGAACAGGTTCAGGAGGACTAGATGCGACAGCCCCTTTGTCACAGTGAGACAAAAGGTGACACAGGAGTTTTCAGACCGTTCTGACCAATATGAAAAGAAAGGGGCAGGAAAAACCGCTATGAAGGTGGGATTTTGCGTACTATATAAGATCAAGTTTTGGTGGGTCTCGGGAACACTCCAGGGGCTTGACCTCTTGTAAAAGAATAAGGTCCTGTGCATCTCACTCTGTCATCTCCGGTGATTCTGTTGTGTGTATGAGAGTGGACGGCCAAAGATACATTTCTGGCCCGATCTGTTCTCCCCTCACTTCAGTAGATTGCATCTTTTTAGTATGTGACAGTGATGACACCAGGCAGGCTTTTTTTCCCCATTATTTTCAGTGCCTGATTGTATAAGGATGTGAGGTGTCTGATTGTAGATGGTGATGCTTGAGCCCATACTGTCATATCATGTGTATGTAACGCCTTGAAAACAGGTAAGATTGATGTTTACTGAAATCATTCACCTCCTCTATTTCTTCATTCCGTATCTTGTTATCCCTGTTTTCTAATGGAGAAACATGGTTTTTTTTTGTTTTATTTCCAAATTCAATACAAGATCTGTCGCAGCCACTGACGGACATCATCCAAGTATGCAGTTAGGATCTCCGCTGCCTTGCTAGGTGACGTGGCAGGTGCATACATGAACACGTTATCTGCGCAAAGCTGGCAGCCGGCCTCTGGGCAACTTGTAGGCAGGTCACATGTCCTGGTCCTAATTGATAAATTGATGAGTCACAGTGGCTCTATATCAATATAGAGCTGTATTTCTTAATGAAGCAAGTATCCAAATTATAAATGTCTTTTGCCTTAGAATTTGATAATTTCTTAATAACCTCTGCAATTTTTGCTTCATTGACCTCTTGTATACGAAAGGAATCTGGTTATTCTGTGTCATTATTTGGAGAATCAAAATGTGTCAGTTGTTCTACTGATTGTATAAATTGTAAAATTCGTGTGCCATGGTGGCATCATCTGTGATGGCCGTACCAATTATTTTCAGTTCCTTAATTACTTTTGATTTGTTGGTTAAATTCCAAAGAGATATATTCATATATAATAAGACAGTCGAGTATGAATCTCCTTTTTAAATAATGCGCCGGTTTGAACCAGTTTGAACTTGTTTTGGTGGAACATTTGCACGTCGGCAGGCGAGCCCGGGCATTAAAATGGCCAAATTCCAGCAAAAGAAAAAGCCACAAACCCTTTTTACTGATAAAAAGGACAAACATAACTTGATCATCTGTGCCCTGGAGGTGAAGCCTGCCTATACTTTATCTCTGCAGGAGCTCACTGGACTCCACAGACGATTTAATAGCTGTATGTAGCTCTTGCAGAACATTGTTAAACCGATATCACAGACGCTTGTGTGATGTGGAACGGATTGGCACATTGGTCAAGTCAATGTCAGGGGCGCACACCGCTGCCAGAATTAAAAGATGTGCCAAATGCACTCCGCCTGACGATGGCTGGTTGTTGCATTTTGTTCACGTATCGACAGGGACTTTGAAAACGGCAACATGCAGATAGCGGATGGGGAGGAGCATTCCTACTTCAGTAGTCGGCCAAATGCAGGATTATACCCCCAGACCACTTTCTGTGAGTCAGACTAGGTAACCTAAAGAGCGAGTACAAAACTCCTGAGAAAACACGCTCTCTCTCTCTCTGACTCTCTCTCTCACAGACACACACACGCACGCACGCACGCACGCACACACACACACAAACACACACGCACGCACGCACACACACACACACACACACACACACACACACACACACACAAACACACACGCTGCAGTAAGACTGAGATCAGCTGTCCACTAATCTCAGGGCGAGAGACATAGGACTGAGCGCGAGAGAGAGAGACTCTGTCTGTCTGCTGCTCGTCTCGCCTCACTGCTGTTACCATGGCAACGGGCCGAACCCAAGAGTGGAGCGCTTGAGATTCTCCTCGTATTCCTCCTCTCTCTTCCTTCCCTTCTTAAATCTGTCTCTCCCCTTGACCCACTCTCCCTTTAGCCCCCCAACCCCCTGCTAAGCTCTCTCTAACTCCCCCCTCATTTCACCATTTCTTGTCAACCAACCATTGTCTCCCTTCACTTTATCCCTGATCTTCACCCTCCCCCTTCCATCTTCTTTAATTTCCTACTTATCCTCTTCTTTCTCCTCTCCTCAATTTCACCTCACCTTTCATCCTCCCTTTGATTGCTGACTTTCAAATTCAATTTGGAATGTGGCTTTATTGGCACGACCATAATCTACAAAACTGGCAAAGCAGGTTGTACAAGGTGTGACGTCACAGGTTCTGACCCAAAAGCACAACTCGAGAAACCAAGTAGATAGGGATGAAAGAGTCAAAAGGCGGGCAGGAAGGCAAACAGTGAAAGGCAAACTCAACCAGGCAGGGGGCAGGGCGGGCAAAAAGGCAGAAGTCCGAGGTACATACAGACGGGTAACAGGCAGGCAGATGAAGTGGCTGGGGAACACTTTAGACTATCTGACAGGGAACAGGTGGAAATGGGCCGGGAAATACACAGCAAGGATAATCAGGGAAGTGGGAACAGGTGAGCAGTTGGGTGGGGCAGTTAGGTGATGGGGAATGGCTGAGTCTGAAACGACAGCCTGGAAGAGGAAAAAGGCAATAATCCAACTAATATTGCGGCAGAAGGTTACCTATGTAGGTATTAGCCTGATAACCAGTGGGTGGCTGTGGCACAGGAGGTCGCCCCCCTCCTCCTGTCCACATGTCGAAGTGTACTTGGGCAAGACACTGAACCTCGAACTGAACTGAGCACCCTGCGTGGTAGCATGCTGCCATCGGTGTGTTTTAGTGTGTTTTAGAGAGGCAAAAACCTTGTTAAGCGTTTTGGATAAAAGTGCTATATAAATGTAGCCATTTAACATTTATAACCAGACTGAATTGCAGTTGCATTTTCATGTCAGTATTTAGTCTGACACTGTGTTCGTGCTTTTCTTCTTCTTTTTTTTTTTTTTTTGAGGGATGGGGTTATTTTGCCCAAACAAATCAGTGAAGACTGATGTTTGCCATGTCAAATGAAGAAACATGTTGATTTAAGAGTTGCTATTTCTGTACATTGATTTACAACATCTTGCGTAACTGTCGTACATTCATGCATGCCTGTTGCCATTTTTTTTCCCCAATGAAATCAATTGCTCTGGTACAGGAAGACGGTATCCCTAATCTCAACCGTGCCTAAGCTCTGATTGGCTGAGTTATTTTTTCAACTGGCGGATTGGCCGTCAATGACCACTGGACATGTTTGAATCTCTGAAAATCGTCGGAGATGTTGGTGCCAATGCAGAAGCTAAGTATAAGACCCATTAAACGAGTTTGCTTTATCTTCTATTGGACTCGAACGAATTGCTTTGCAAGGTTATGTAGGATTCCAGGCGAGGACTGACAAGTGACGTGAAGTCGTAGGTGTCGTAGTGGCGATTGCAATTTTGCACGATTTGTTCCACTCCAGTCGGTGTGCAAAATACTATATAGCAGGGGTCGGCAACCAGGTTTAACCACGGGCCAGTTTTTATCAGCATGGTTCAAGTGGGGGCCAACGTTTTGCAGGCGCAGTAGAAACAGGTCTATATTTTTTCAATAAGGCAATTTCTTTTATTTCTTATATACATTTAGAATAAATTTGAGGTATATAACTTTGTTTTGGAAATAATTTGTAAAGTTTGGGCTGTCCGAGTTACAGCATTATACAGCGTGTTAATAATTATTTGGCAAAAAAAAAAAAAAGACTATTAAACGTTGGGAGGTTATATTTATTGGGATGTATTGCTATTTACAGTTTAACAATTGAATGTAACTGTATGGTGTGAGTTGAAAAGCTGCTTCTTCTCACTCTCCCTTCATATGTTTTCCGTCCCCCAGCCTTTTATCATCTGACCCCCCCCTATCGGAAAGGCGACGCTGTTTGTCATTAAAAATACTAAACATATTCATATCTGCCACTTCATGGGTAAGGTTTGGTAGGCACAAAAGGTACTTAGCCTGTCTGCCTTTCTCTTACCCTTCCTTCTTTTTCCCTCCTTCCCTTCATCCTCCCATCATTATATAATCTGTCTTCCCCTCCTCCCTCCTCCCTCTCATCCCCCTCTGGTCCTCACGGCCCATACATCCACCTCAACTTGCTGTCAAACCTCCCTACTTCCAAGGCTTTTCCCTCCTCACTCTCAACCTTCCCTTACTTGTTGCCATCTCCCCCTTCCCCTCCCCACACCTTCGCCTTTCCCTCTCTTTCTCACTCGGAGGTTTCCTCGACTGTCCCTTTGCCACGCCGCAAATTAAAACACGTCATCCGCAGAGGAATCTACAACGACCCAATAAACTGCAGGACTTCCCCAGTTAGTGTGTGTGTGTGTGTGTGTGTGTGTGTGTCTGGGTGGGTGGATGCCTGTAAGATTACACTAAAACAGCACGCCTCCAGGTCATACAAGTTCTCATTCCAACACAAAATAAGTCAATTTGAAAACAAGCAACTGTATTTTTTTTTTTGTTCCATGCATCCCTTTCTTTTCCTTCTTATGTTTCTTCATTTTCTCTCTCTCCCCTTTTCCACAGTCTCCCACCCCCTTGTTCTCCACCCTCTGTCTCCCGTTGGGCCTGAAGACGTAGATACAGCAGCTCCCCACAGGGTTTACCCTGACTGCTCCGTTGACTCTCCTTTAATGCGTTTCCCGTTGCGCATTCTTCCTGTCGCTGCGTCCTCTCCCTTTCTCCCACATTTCGGCTTAATTAAACATTTCCCTTCTCTCTTCTTTCCTCCTTTTCTTACTCCCATATTCTCCCACCCCCCTCTTCCCAGACTGTAATATAGGCCTACCTCTTTACTCTCCCTCATCTTTGAAGTTCCTAGCATTAGTGGCAGAAAGTCAAAAGAAACTGGCCTTGCTGCGTGGTTTTGAAATGTTTCGTCACTCTCATCTGGTTTGGCTTTCTACAGGGTGAAGTTTCTTGGTGTTTCATAGTTATGTGCCTGCACCCATTTTCATGATCTTTACGAACCACGTAGTAACTTTCTCACAGAACGATTTTGTTCAGATTTGTTTGGTGATAATATGTAACCTTTAAAATCAACAGCGGCATTAGCGCTCACTAAAGACAGAGGTTTGGTTTCCGATGGTTTGAGGTTTAAAGCCTTGTTACGACCCTTTTTAAAGGTCTAGGGGAACGCAGGGAGTAACAGTAACAAAGTTTGCCTCAATATTTTGCAAACAAAATGAAGCCAGAGCAAGAAAAGGCTGCTGAAGGAAATCACATTTATTTTATTTCTTTACATAAACTTTTTCAACAGAAACAAGCCAACTGAAACGGCAGAAAACAAAGCTAATAAACATCAGGGTCTCCAGTGCCAAACTAATAAACAAAACCCACACTAACTAGAAAATAAAACACTCAGCTGATGCACAGAACTAAATAGAAACGCAATTCGCAAGGGAGAAAAAGGGAAGCGAAATTAATGGCGGAGAACCCTTTCACACCTTCCTTAAGATTGCCAAGATTAGCTCTCAAAGATGCTTCTAGTCCGTCAGAGGACAAGCTGGCGGTTTCTACACGGCTCCACGGTGTGGGTAATACAGGCACTCAGAGTGGGGCAGACCGGCAACACAGTGTGGTAGAGACAGCTCTCTTTGAAAGGAAGTCAATAGACTTAACAGCCTCATCAATTGCTTTATTATTAATGCTGAAACCCAACTTAAAATCCCATTTAATTTCATTGATATAAACTTCATACTTTATGATAGGTATCGTTGTATAGTGCTGTCCTTTGCTGTCTTATGTTTGACTGATGTTCAGTTCAGTAACTGTAAAAAAACAAACCAAAACAGAACATAAACTAAATGTTTCTTTTTACATTTAGAGGAAACTGACCACTGCCTGCAGTACCTTCAACAAAAAACATAGGGCAGCCTGTACAGTATGTGGACTGAGAGAAAAAAAAACCCAGGACAAAAAAGGCCAGCTAAGCACTTGGTAATACCTGATGCTGAGTCAGATGAGCATGTCAACAACAGGATTATAAAAAGTGAGTGGGACATATCCCCCCCAACCCCAGTGGAAGTCACTTCTATTGCCCCCCCGAACACTCATCACTACGAAACAACAAAAATTCCCTTGACAATTGGAGGTTTATTTTGCCTCCCAAGCTGCGGTTTTCTGCAAAAAGCTCTTTTTTTCCCAAGAATCTTGGCCTCTTTCTCCATACAGTTGTCCTCTTTCTCCTGTCTTCTTATTAGTGGCCCCGTCTTACCTTCTGGCTTTCAGCATGACTGGTTACTCGAGCTAATGTCACCGCAGCCTTTCTTAGCAGAAGAAAGGTGAAAAGAAGAAAATAAATGGGTGGTATGACTCAGTCAACCTTTTCCAGTCAAGTCTGTCAGTCAGGCAGTTGTACTCCTTTTAGACCATACACCAGCTTGTAAGTTCTGACACTGAGTGGATTAACACACACCACAGTTGGCCAGCGGTCAGTCCACCAGGACACCCACCACCGGACTGCCGACGCAAATGAGTCGGTCTCAGTCTGGTCCCACATTCGCTATTCTGGGAGGGCGAGGTGGCTGGAATTCAAGTTTGGCCTCTTCATAAGAGTCTTCAAATTGCTCTTACTGCCCCTCACCTTGCCTCAGGCTGTTCCGGGATGAGCCGCATGATGTGGATAGGAGAGGTATGTCTGGTCTACTTTTCTGCCACCACAATCCAGACCCCGATAAGTGGAAAATATGGATAATTGGTCACCCTAAAATTACTACAAAACAAAACACAACACTATAATCATCAAATAGTAGATATTGGCTCGTGCAGCCCTGAAGAAGACTCTTATTTTGCATGAAAAGTGCTATTTGACTGAAGGCTACAAGGGTGCAGCTACTTTTCTCTAACATTTGCCTGCTCGGGTGTGTTATCCATGGTACTAGTTGTAGCTCGATCAGACATAGGATCCACTCCGCTCAACAGAAAAGATGTACAGTGATATAACTGCACAATAAGTTGTTGCATGAAAGCTTTCGTAAAGTTACCAAATGATACAAAACACCCTATAGACTTCACCAGCCCCTCCATCTGCTAAGCTGAATCTTCAGAATAAACATTGCGGGGGCCACTTTAAAGGGAAACTGTCCTCAACAGAAAAACAACAGCATCCGTTGCTCAATTAAATGCTTAAAACGACTTGCTGTTGTATCTTTTGTGGGTGTGCAAATAATACTATTCTCTGGTAGAAAGCTAAGCTTGAAGTAGTGATGTTACAGCATTGTTATACATTGATGTAGCCATACAAAAGCTCTTAGGGATGTGATCGGGGTACAAAGTGTCTGACATTGTGGACAACTTCAGAGAATGGAGATCTGCATCCTGTCCACAGTCACTGTAAGGTTCTTTTACCCACTAACACAGTATTTTAGCGTTAACCAAGTAGTTTTAGACAGCTGCTGAAATAAAAGTGGTTTTACATTTTAGTGTGTCAGTCAGTCAGAGAAAATAAAGAGTAACATGAATGATATTGTGTTTGAGTGTGTGTAATGGCACGGCCAAGTGCTTAAGGCTCAATTTTCCTGCGAATCACATGATGGAAATGAATGTCATATGTAATAATAGAGAGTAATGTAATAATATGTAATAATAATATTACCATAATTCCTTAGCACCTGAAAGACATATATTTACGGATTTAATTACTTTGCTCTCACCCTCTATTTCTCTCATATGCACGCACACACACACACACACGCACACACACACACACACACACACACACACACACACTCACACACGGTCAGAGCATGTGATAAGTCATTAGCCGTCAATTGTCTAGCACTTCAAATATGTCTAATCACGTGGCTGGTGGTGAATGTTAAATACATATCAATACACACTCTATTAGTACCAGAGAGTATGAGTGCATGGCAGGGAAGGCCCTAACCAGGGATAAAGCCTCATGTTAAATAAGGAAACCTTCAGCGCAGACTGCAGCAGCTCAGTGTCATTGACTGCTGTGAGTGAGCCTGTGAGAGTCTTGACTTTATGAAGCATCTCGGAAGGCCGCCGGAGTGATTTCCACTGGTACGACACCACGTCAGCCTTAATGGGACAGCTTCCACGAAAGCATATGAAACATTTCACTACACGTAAGTTGGCAGCAGAATGAGAAGGTTCAAAGAGTTGTGTAAAAATAGAGAGTCGTATGACTAGATGAATGGATGGTGAAACTATAGGAATCTCTTAGAATCATTATTTTATCAGACGTAGACTGATAAAAGCTGCAAGATGTAACTTTGACATCAATATAATCCTCCTCTGAGGTATTTTTACTACGAAATTCTTCTTGTTGTGTGTATGTGGCTAATATTGACACTACAAATGAAAGCTGTAAAGTATCTGTAGACTGATATAAGATTTTCAATATTGCAATTGATATTAACAATTCAGAAAACTATTTTTTGCAATAACTAACACATCTGCCAATACATATCTAAGAAATCTAACACTGCCTGGTAAATATCAGTAAACCAATAATTGATCTATCCCCAAAGCTAATTGTTTTGAATTAATTTGGCTGTTTCAGCTCAAAGACGCTTTAAGTTCAACTTTGAACTTAAAATTGTGTTTTTTCCTGGCTGGCGTTTACATCTTTCCATCAAACTCCTCTTGAGGACGATATCTTTGCCAAGGTTTCAGACTACACAAAAAGTTGATTTGATTTATTTATTCATTTTTTTCTTGCAGCTTACTTTCTGTCAGGAAGAGAAGAGCAATATTTGGACAGCCCCCGGCCTGTGCTGATTGGTTGATTCATGGCTTCGTGAGCTGGTAATTGGATGATGACAGTCGGGTGGAACACTAGAGAGCGATGATTGATGGCTTGTGCTGCCTGGACCTGCGGTAGCTGAGATGTATGCTGCGATATTCTTTGTGTGTGTACGTGTGTGTTTGTGGTCCGGAAATATCTCAGGGCATGGCAGCCCAGCCAGAAGGTGTTTCTGGGAAAATGCATGAGGGATGTGTGTGAGTCTTCTTTTCACACATGACTGCGTGCCTGCCTACACGCTTCTGTGCATCCACATGTATGCACATCTACGCCTGAGTAAGACTGTGTGTGTTTGCTCTGCAGGAGGCCTACACGAAAAGCATCTCCACCCCAGTTGTGCAGCTCCAGCTTTGATTGACAGGCCATGTCGTCCGTACGCCAAACTCACGTCTGCCCAAACAGATTCCCTGCTCCCAGGGGATATCAAGGTAAGCGAGTCGCAAGTGAGCGGAAGAAACACGCGGAAATTCAATATTACAGCTGAAACGTAGAAAAAGGTTGCACTCTGCAGACACACCTGAAGAGGACGCGCTGGATGACAAGAACCTGCATGGAGCCACAGAAGAAAAATGGCAGCCATGAAAGAGAGCGCAGTCTTTCACACGCTTTAAAAAGGGGCCTACTGTATATCTGCTTCTACAGACATCTGACCACACAGGAGTACACAGTGTCTACGTTGTTGTTCTGTATTTGATCTTCTTATATGTGTGTTTGGGCGTGTGGGACTATGTGTAGCAGCTGAGAGCAGAGTGATAAGCAAAGCCTGAGGTCATCCATCACACACAACGTCTTTAACAGAAAAGCAGCCCGAGGAGCAACAGAGAGCCGTGATGGAGCCGAGGCCTCGACACCGCAGCCCGCAGACCAAACAAACGTGTACAGTGGGTGATGTGAAACATCTGCCCCCCAGCTGAGGGAAAATGGAAGATTTGTTTCCCTTCTTAAAAGCTCCATAAACTGTTGAAGCTACTAAGCCTGGAGTGTCTTTCAACAGCCAGATTTGCAAAAGGACAGATTGCTATGAAAACATTTTTACCTTTAATTAATCCTTCCAGAAGGACCACTGAGGGCCGGGATCCAACCTTTGATACTCTTCTTTTACAGTTTTCTGTTGTCTCATGTGATGTGTTGTCTTGTAAATGAGATAGGCGATTCTGGAGATCCTGAGTTAGCTGTTGTAGATGTTACAAACTTTAGTCAGCTAAAACTAAACCTGAAAACTATTATTGAGTCATGATAATGCCAGTGCTAGATATTTTGACAATTTGAAATGACTATGTATTGAACTGTTATGTGATTATAGCACCTTTCAAATGATTGTAACAGCTGAGAACTATTTGTTGATAAAGACAGTCCATGTGAAAATTGGTACAGTCCATGTGTGCTTTTTACCCCATTCATCACAATGCCCTGAGGTGAGAACACAGAACAAATGGTGGTAGTATCGATACCACCAGATGGCGCCAAAGTAAGGGGTTCATTTCTATACACACCGGTTTTAACACAGGAATCAAGCACTGCAAATTAGTTACTTTTGCATTTTTTTAATTTATGATATGGAAAATGATGCACGACAGAGGGGCAAAAATCACTTATCAATCCTCAGTTGAGTTACCTCGACCATAGTCATGTATTCCTCTGAGCACATCTGGCTGTGTTTGTGTTTTGGTGGGAAGCCAGTGAGGGATCAAATCATTGTAGCTGCAACAGTGACCCCAACTAGTGGTTCAGAAGAGCTCAGGGGTGTGATCACAGGGGTATAGCCTGAATCGTTCCCATGTTACATGCCTCCAGTGAAGCGTCATCCTGACAGGTGAAAAGAATGTCTATCAAAGTATTGTCTTTTCGCCCCACAGGTCAATAATATCCATATCCGCGAGAATACAATGGCTATAGAGACGATTTTCCTTCAATGTCATACTATTGGTTAAAGCTGACATATGTTAATGCTTGTGACTAATAAAAATCAGCTCTCAGCCAGAACAGTGAGAGATCAATCGTAAGTGTAAAAAAATGGACCATTATTTATGGGAAGAAAGGCAGTTTGATTTGATAAGATGGACAGACAGGCAGCATTGATGAAAAATTAGTTCTCACTTAAATGGTTTGACTTTGTAGTTATGCCCACTAGAGCAACATGAGGTCACTACCGCAGATGTACTTTTGTCATCCTGTTTACTCTAATCTTAGAGGCTAACCCTCACTACAAGCACTTGAAGAAGCAATGTCTTGCAACAAGACTGCACTTTGCAAACATATCCTCAGTCTAAAAATCTCAGAAAATATCTTCTTGTAGCGAAACAATGATGGACATGCGCATACACACTGAGTGTGTTGTGCAGGGCAGACAGGATGACTGGGTGAATTCCAATACCTCTCTTTCCCTCATGATATTTGAGCTTATATCCTTTGCTGTTTGCGTTGCTGAGGATGTACCCTGATCACCATGACACACTGGTTCTTCGCTCGCTAATACAGACCTGTGTTCCTGCCAGGTCCCTGCGCTCTGCAAACGAACAACGTCTGGTGGTACCGTGCCAAAAAAAGGAAAAAAATCACTCGCGCGCACCTTCTCTGGATCCGTTTCACATTGGTGGAATGATCTGCCTGCTCCTACAAGATCAGCAGATTCTGTAGCCACATTTTAAAAAGC
This sequence comes from Coreoperca whiteheadi, assembly GCA_011952105.1. Taxonomy (NCBI): domain Eukaryota; kingdom Metazoa; phylum Chordata; class Actinopteri; order Centrarchiformes; family Sinipercidae; genus Coreoperca; species Coreoperca whiteheadi. The sequence continues at coordinate 4,448,745 of CM022472.1, forward strand.
CACCTGAAGACGCATCTCTTCCGTCAACACCTAACTGACAATCACTAACTTCTTCTTCCTTTTTATCTCTTTTCAATCCCCCCCCCAAAAAAATAAACCTTCCTACCCTTACCTTTGTATACTGTGCTGGGCTTTAACAGACTAGTTTCTGGTGCACTTATGCTTTTTCTTACCTTGTGTTGTTATAATTGCTTCCATTGTCTTCCTCATATGTAAGTCGCTTTGGATAAAACCGTCTGCTGAATGACTGAATGTAAATGTAATGCTTGGAAATTTAGTCTGACGGGCTGATATATGAGGACCTCATATAGTAATTGTTGAGTTATTGGTATGGATCATTGACTTTATCAACCCCCCAAAATTACATTACGGTCCGTTATGGTTAAGAGATTATTATGCACTTACCGTAAATACAGTAATTCTGACTTATTCCAAGCTTAGAGCTCAGCTACAAGTTGATTTCATTTTTCATGGGTAGTCATCTCGTTGGGGCTACAAAATGTAATCACTTTAACAAACATTTCGTAAAATACAAAATGATGGACATCAGGTAATTACATTGTCAATATCTACAAAATGGATAATGGGCTGTTTTGGAAACTAACTCTGTCTGTCTGAACACCTGCTCAGTTTCACCTTGATCAGTGTTTCTATAATGGGCTCAGAAGACAAATTGAGTCCCCTTGCACGCTGTATCGAGCCACAATGGCGGCACACCTGTGCGGTTTCAATTTCCCCAGTCTCTCCAGTAGCCCAGCGCAGGGACGGCAGAGACAAATAACGCTGGGAAGCTGCCACAGATGTGACACCGGCAGAAAGATTATGGTGTTGACCAGAGCACGATAATTGGGTGCTGCTATGTGTGACTGGGTGGCTATTGACTACATTAGCAGATGGATTAGCGCTAGCACTGTTTGAGTAATGAGACTTCATATGTCCCGCTTTAGAATGAGGGTCAAGTAACTAAAGGAAAGCAAGACACACATACACACATGCATATTCATACCAACACACATCCAAAAAAACAATGTATTTTATTTTCAGGCTTATTACACATTTACATAGTTTTTCACTGGAAGTATATGAAAATGTTCTCAGAAAAAGTCTTTCACTATTCACTATCATATTGAGAGGCAGTCAGGTGGCTCCAATAAACAATGCCGTGTGGATGCCTCCATTTGAAGGCGTTTGGAGGTGAATGGTGGACGAGGAGGAAACCCCAGGGCAGACATGAAGGCCAAAATACAACGCTGTTGAACGGCTAGCGTCAAATCAGCAGCTCCTCTTATTTTTTTTATGCATGTTACAGGTAGGCAGATAATAATTTCTGTAAACAGGAGAAATAAATGAGACGGGGCAACTTCACTTCCTGTTCGTTTAGCCTCGCTCAGCAGAATGAATTTATTCACCATAGGTGGTACAAACCCATTTATCTTACTATGCTGTTTCAGCATGTTCATTTATATACTGTCATACTGTATCTCTCATACAAAAGACATCCTAAAAATAAAATCACGTCACATTATGTTAAAATGTGAATACAGCCTCCACATTTCAGCATTCACACACTTGTAAACAGGGGAAACAAATGAGATAGGGCAACATCACTTCCTGTTCCTAGCGTGAAGTAAAGTGCCACACTGCCCCCTGCAGGCTACGAGCTCAAACGTACACAGCGTACTGTGGAAATGTGTTATCAATACATGAAAACAACATACATTAACACAAATGTGATCACACATCGGTGGGTGTCACATGTACAACCCCACACCAGTGGCGGCTAGGCACATGCCGGCGCTTGTTGACGCTTCTTCTCCCATGGCGGCTCGACTTCCTCTCCAGCAGAGGGATTAAATATCCTCAGGGAACCTCTAGGAAGAGCAGGAGGAAATTGCTTGGAAAAGGATGTATATGCTGTAAGATTGCCCTGCTACTGCTACTCTGATCTGGATAAGTGGCCAGTGGATCAAACTTTGCAAGTAAACAAGCACTCAATTTTACTTTTTTAGCAACCCTAGTGGAGGGGCTCTAAGGATGGCTGTGTTAACAACTATTGGATGCATTGCGATAGAATTTTGTTCATACATTCGTTGGCTTCACAGAATGAATCCTACTGACTTTGATGATCCCCTGACTTCATCGAGTGCCACAGCATGTCAAAGTTTTTACTCATCCAGTGAAATATCAACTGGATGGATTGGCACAAAAGTTGGCACAGACATTCATGGTGCCCATATGATGAATCCTACTGACTTTGAGGTAGCCATGTTTGGTTTAGAGTGAAATAACTATTGGGTGGATTGTCTTGAAATATTTAAGGTCCCTTGAGAGTAAATTCTTTAGACTTTGGTGATCCCTTAACTTTTCCTCTAGTCACTTTGAGCATGGTAGCATTTCGCTCACAGCACCACTGTGCCAAAGCACAGTCTCACAGAGCTGCAAGCATGGGTGTAGACTCTCAGTCTTGTTATGAATCAAATTAAACAGCACTTAAAGATGGTTAAAGTTTACCACAGTTTGGATCTGACTAAATTAGTGGTTTCTGCAGTTGGTATTTCCATAGTTATGGGGACTCTGTCTATATGCGTCCCCAAATGCCTAAGTCTTACCTTAACCCTTATGCATAGTAGTGGGTTTTAAGGTTAAGTTTTGATCTTAACCTTAAAACCAAACCCTAATTGTAAACATTGTTTTAAACAATGTGAAGAAAACATCTCAATGTGGAAAATTTTTCTCATCTTAAAATGTTTGACCCATTGGTACAGAGTACCATTATGTCAGTGTTTTGGCCACCTGTGTGTACCATCATTTATTACTGGATATTTGCACTTGCTAATGAATTATGTTACTGTTATTATACATGGATGAGATTGTGTGTGATGCTTTGTTTTCTGTTTTCTGCTCTCAGCACGAGGCAGTGCAGTATGTGTCTGTTAGGCAAGAAAGCTGCCAAATAAGAGCTTGATTTCTGCTTGGTCCTCCAAAATCTTTTTTCTTGAAATGATCTGATATCACAGCAGGCTACGGTACTGATGTCAAGACAGCACACAAGTAAAGTCAAAGAGGAATGTGGACAGGCCAACTTAAGGTGGTACATGATCAGTATATTCATTGACGAGTTTGCTTATATAGGATAAAGTTGTATTTTTTTTTTTCTCACATTTTTAGTTATTTAGCAGAGGCTTTTATCCAAAGCGACTTACATATGAGAACGTTCACAAACCGAAGGCGCAGCTTCGGGAGCATTTTTGGGGTTCAGCATCTTGCTCAAGGATACTTCGACGCATGGCTGGGGATCGAACCACTGACCTTTCGATTGGCAGGCAACCGTTGTGCCACCAAGCCACAGCCCTCCAAGTTTGGGTAAATCCACCTGAACTCACTGTAACTATTTGCAACTCTTAAAAAGCCAATGACTTGACTTGAGTTATATGTGTTATAACTGTAACGATTACTTTCCCAGGTTGCAAATGAATAAAAGTTTATATTTATTAAACCGTTCTTCAACAGCTCACCAACTGCGTTTTCAGTAACTTCCATTTGTTTCCTTTACCGCCTAACATAAAACAAACTGTTCCAAAGTAAAGTAAAAACCACAACATTGGCCATAAAAAAGGCTGGGGCACTCAGTGCCCCTCTACGTGCTTTGCTTCAATGTTACAAGATGATACAAGAACACATGCATTCATTGCATTTCATCAGTGTCACAGCTTCCTCAGCCAAAACGGCAGAGCGTCGACTGACCAGCAGCTGCTTGTTTTGGCACTGGCATACTGGTCTCTGTTCATTTGACCGGTTAATGAATTGAGACATTCCTTTCTGGAAATTAGAAAACACGTTGTGGCTGATTAATACATCTCAACAGGGGACAGTTTGCTTGCTAAGAAATGATCATGCTTTTCAAAAAAAATGGGTGTCACATGGATTCATCAGGAGGGAGATGACAGCTCAGGGGAGACTGGCAGCCGTTAAGGAACCAGACAAGCCAATTATCATCAATCAACAGGGCTGTTTACAGCTATCAGTCAAAGATACACAGGGCTGAACAGGTTGCAAATGTGATCATTTACAGATAACTGAGTACCTGTTTAACATGTAATCAGTTATGACACCAAGCAAAATCCTTAAACCTCAAGGTACAAGGTAATGTGTTAATAATTATACAACACAAGGCTGTACAACGAAATTGGGTTAGTAGTCCCACACATACAATATATATATCAATTTAAAATAAAAATGTAGCAAGTTTTAAAGAGCTACCAGACATTGAATCTACATGCGCAACCTTTGCCATTGCAAACCTACTAACTTGATCAATTTAAGATACATTATGATTTTTACTATTTATAACGTATCGGTTATGTAATTTCACAAAGGAATTTAAATAGATAAATCAAATGGTTTCCAAGTACATTGAACTATGGGCAGTCTGTAGCATAAAAGAATACACAGAGTCCATTACCACACTCAATATCATACTCAAGAAATTTGGCAGCTTTGAATAAATGAAACTATTAAGTTAATAACAACCAAGGAAAAACAAGTTAAATTAGATTCAATTTTATTTATATATCCCAATATCACAAATCACAATTTGCCTCAAAGGGCTTTACAATCTGTACAACATAGGACACCCTCTGTCCTTAGACCCTCAAATTGAATAATGAAAAACTATCCAATGAAATGGAAGAAACCTCAGGAAGAGCAGCAGAGCAGGGATCCCTCTGCCAGGACGGACAGACATGCAATAGATGTGGTGTGTACAGAATAGATTCACAACAGACGATCATAGTATATACAATTATAATGACAAAATGTAGGTTATAAAACATAAGTGTAGAGGATGGATCCAGAAATCATGGTACATACAATTATGATTGAAAATGATGCATATTGTAGTAAATATGATTATAACGAAAAATGTAGATCGTAAAACAAAATCTGTTTGCTGCTCTGCAGCTGTTTCACGCAAACATTTACAGGAACACAAAGACAAAATAAAGACATAACGTCAGAAGATACACAAACCTCAGAGAATACACATTCTGTCTGAGGTATGGTGCAACCACGTCTGGATCTTGAAGCCAGCGCCGAAGTGTCTTATGTTGGTGCAGTCATTGAATGGCTACGAGATGGTGGCTCTAAGAAAACGTCCAAATCTGAGAGAAATTCCACATGCTCTCTTGAAAGACAGTCTGAGTTTCTTTCCCCCGAACAAGTAGTTTTAAGAGCTAATGTGACTTTAATGTGTGTGCTTGTAGCCCAATGACTTTGAAAGTAGTGTTTCATTGTAAAAATGCTATGGCTACACGCTCGGGAAGTTGTTGGCGTGATTGGCAGGAGTCAGCCTATCACACTCAGCCTTAGTGACTGATGCTGACTGATCCCATCTCAGGTCCTGCCGGGCTTCAATCCCTTTGCCCAAATTTTGCATATCCTCGTTAACTGTTGAGTCTGGCATTGTGTAACGCGAGGTAAATTCAATCTTCCATCCAGCCTGGCAGCCCCAGACTGGAACCTCTCAGGTCATTTTCGATATCCAAGGAGCGATTATCAACGGGAGCAAGCCGAAATGCCTCTGGACGCATTTGGAAAGACCTAAAACCAATTTGAGCAACACAACGTGCTGAGAGACACATGCAAACAGACTTTCTCAAATTAAGGCTAAACAGTACACTAAAATGGGTTTCTGAAAACATTTGAAGTGGGAAATAAGCAATGCAGTAACAGAATCTTGATTCATATTTGATCAGCACTGCCTAGTTTGACAGTTTGAAATGAGTTTTGTCACGCCCCATGATTTATCTCCAATGTCAATGTTCAGTGCCCTTTATATAGTTCGGTGGGAGGTAAAGGTAAGGAGTTTGTGTGTGTGTGGTATTGGATGTAAAAAAAAAAGAAAGTAGTCTTTGAACACATTCCAGGGAATCATCCAATTTCGACGTTCTTGTCTGGTGAGATGGACAATAGTGTGTTTTACAAAGAACACAACAGAACTGGTTACCATGGCAGCTGCAGTTACAATGGTTGAGCAGACATAGGGATGAAAACTAACAAATGAAATTGGATATTAGATTAAAGCCTCAAGATATTACAACATTGTTTGATTGACAAGTGATCGCGCCATGTAAAAAGCATCACACCATTAATAAAGGTCCAGCTCGATTTAGTGGCATAAAGCAGTGAAATTGAAGTTTGCAACCATTTGAATACCACTCGCGTCACCCTCCCCTTCCAAGCGTGTAGGAGAAACTACGGTTACGGTGGCAGCCTGGGGTGGATGGATGGGTCAAACAAACACAGGACTTTCACCGCGGAGAGTGTCCAGTGTGAAACCAACAGTTAACAGTGAGTTATTTAAAGTTTTAAGTTATGTCATATTACAAGTCACGTCACCTGACTTACATGTCACGTGACTTCCTCCTACCCGACCAAGTTGTTTCTGAATGCATCTCCTACATCCTTTAAGCACCAAACTAAACTGAAACAAAACACAAGGAGATGACAGCCACTTTAAACTGCCTTTAGTTATTTGCCACAGTTACGTGCTTAATCAGCAGTGCTTTCTTCAAAAGCACTCACTTTTGATTTACATTTCTAAGTACATCATCTCCATAATTAATCCAATATGCAGTTTAATGAAGTTATGCAAATTCGAACAAATGATGTATAATTTGTCCAATGGTTAGTGATTCTAGTGTGCTCAGATAGTAACAATTGATTCCATTTCGCAGGCAATAATTTGCGGAAACTTACACTAACACGTTTACAGAACATGATATGGAAAATGTGAGCAACTCGTGTTTTCTCGACAAGAAACATAATCTGAAAGAGACAATGAAGAGGCAACTCAGTCTGAATATTTTAGCCCAAAGGGGAGCGTCAGTCGTTGAGAAGGAACACAAGCCAAATAAAGCCATCAGCTGTCGTCGGGGCCCTTTGAAGTGGAGGATGGGGAACACACGTCTTCGGTTAATGATAACACACACACACACACACAACCAATTTTCCCTGGGGATACCATGTTTATTTTCTACATTCTCGTCTTCTAGTGATTCGTGTATTGCTGATGCCAAATCAACAAGCTGAATACATTTTTTACTTGCAGACCTTCTCGGGTTCTGTTGTTTTTGTGTTCCCTTCGCCGCTTTTCTCTTCTCCGTTCACGTCAACGCCCTGTATTGCTTTGTACAGTATGTCCCCTACATCTGCAAATGAACAAACAAGAAAATCAACAAACAGTTGAGCAGCCCAATATTTGCTGTAGATTGAAGTAAACTTAGAACAACTTTCACCCATAATATGCTAAATCCAATGTGGTTGGATGTCTTCAGAATCAGAATCAGAAATACTTTATTAATCCCCGAGGGGAAACTCTTTTAGTTTTATTGACTCTGTTGGGAATATTGGATAATTTAACAACAGATTTATATTTATTTCTATTTCTATTTCTATGAGTTATTATTTATTCACTGGTCTACAGTATAGTTGTTAGAGTAGCATAAAGGTGAAAATCTCATCATACAACACTGTGTTGTAAAATGATCAATAATAAATCTTGTATCTTGTACATCCAATGCAGAGTTGTTTATTCCCTAAAAACAATGTATTAGTTGAAAATAATATTAATAATAAATAAAATAAACAAAATTTGGTATCATTATTCCCTTGACATGCATCTATGTGACATGGCTGGGCTGCAATTTGAGAGTATTATGCAAAGAGATTTTTTTGTAATCAGAAGTATGTATGTGTGCTTTGCAACAGGAATGAATTCAATTGCCTTTATATGCCAGATTAATGATTTCTTTTAGCGTATAAAAATGAGGATAATGTTTTGGTTCCTAAGCTATTAAAGATGAAGGAGTTTTATCAATTAATGATTATGATTGCTGTCCACCATCTTAATATCTTGGTAGTCAAAGGAACATTCACAATGATTTGTGTATCCCAGTGCCAAACTGGAGCCCACAGTGCATCTGGGTATGGCTCTCAGTGGCATGATATTGACATTAATGTTTTTAATGCCCTAGCACATCCACCTAATGCATATTGGTGTAGCCTCCACTCCCATCCTCACCTCCGTGACCCTGAATAGGATCAAGCGGATGTAAGAAGTTAATGCATGCCATGCTACATGCGCAGGAGACTGTGTGCTGCTAGGACAAACTACCTGTGAACCTCCTGCTTTATGTGGGACTTGCAGCATAGCCACGGTCCTGTTGAAGCTGCCTTATTGACTCCCACATTTGCTCTAATACAAGTATTAGAGCGAGAGAAATGCCACCAGTAATATTAAATAATGCACTCCACTCACTGGGTACAAATTAAAATGGTGGTCATATGTTCATCCAAGCTGCAGTTGGTTGGTGATAGCTGTGTCAGGATGGAGGAGGGAAACATTACATTTTATTGCCCACTAATACAGAAATGTCTCGTGGTGATGGATTTTGTAACTGCCCGGAAAACAGGAGCAAATTACACTTTTTAAATTGTTCATGCACTCTAAGGTGAAGCACCAAAAGCATAAAAACTAAGTTCGAAAAGATGTTTGGTTGTTTGTAGATGCCGGTTGAATAGTCACAGTTTTAAGGATTTTAGGTCCTCATGTGAATAAATCATGTCAGAATCACGCCTCCCATGGAGTTATATTGTTGCTCTGGGTCTGCTGGACGTGCTAAGTGTTGTATGACTTTGCCTAAAGGCATAAGTGTTTATACCTGTTCCAAGTAGCCACACTCAAAGGTAAGGGCAAAAAGTATATCGTCATAGAGAGGGCTAAAATGTGCAATTAATCGTACAAATGGGTTCACAAACAGCACACCATCAGGCTGACTGCACTCTGAGGCATTCATGGTGTAGCACTCAGTTGTACAAATGAAAAGTGAGAAAGGTACTTGTGTGAAAAATGAGAAAAGAGCTTGAGAGAGAAGTAAATTTACCAAAATTGTTGCATTTAGTGAGCCCACCCCCCCCCCCCCCCCCCCCACACACACACACCCCTATGATTCTGCCATTGTAAAGGTGGTTTCAGACGCTGTTAGACAATCTGACAAGCACCATGTCCTTTATGCCTTTGCCCCACCTAGCAAGCACGTGAAAGACAGCATGGACAGGAGGCGTAGCACGAGCAGCATGCTAGCAGAGAAGCAAATTCACTGCTTCCTCTGTGTCTACACAGGATGCGTTCAGGCACAGTATTGAGCGTAGGTTAACTGCACTTTGGCAGCGTTCGGAGTCATGTGCAGGGTTCTCACTGCATCACAGTTCAAGCAGAAACAGCTACATCACTGCTATTAAATCTCACGCTGCCGTGTACAAAATCTGTGAACGGCCCACATAATAACCAATAAACTTCCTAATTAAAAGTTATTAAAGTCCTAATTTGTCCAACAGGAGACCGACGAGGACAAAAGTTCTGCATTTAGAAGCAACAAAGAGCAACATTATGACTTTGTTTTCCATGATAATCATCTGAGACAGACATTAAGAAGCATTAGTAGCGGAAGCGTTGGCTCACTCTGCTCTTTATTCAGGGCTTCTAACAAACATTAAGAAGTTATGGACCATAGCTATCAATAATGAATTACATTTCCAGTTGCAGATTTATTGTGGTGAAATGCTTTTATTCAGGGAAGGATTCCCAACAGTGATGGGTTCAATCTAGCCCATTTTGAACTCATACTGTATCACAACAGCTCAGGCGAACATGAGGTGACTTTGTGAATTCTTCAGTGGATAAACTTGTAAATAGTTGTACAAACAAATTTTAAAATGGTATTTTTACTTACCGCATCATACATTTGAAGTTTTTTTTTTTTTTTACATTTTAAACGTGCATTTAGTGCTCCCGTACGCATGGATGGCCACAGCAGGACCAGACAGCATTGTGTTTATTAGACACAAATTATTGGAAATTGTAATGCACGAATAAAATGATGCACGTTGACAAGTGCTTTACTATTAGCTGATAATTTATTTCGGGAGCCTAAATATACAGGAAAAATGTCCAAGATTTCTCAAATGAGGCTTTCTGGACGCTCATGTCACTGTAGTTAAGCTATTTGCATTGGTAAAAATGTCAAGTTATGTTAAAGCTATTTTGCTTTGAAAAAGTCATTACATAGAGCTTTCAAGTTGTTTCTTATTAATTTATGTTATCTTACAACTGCTTTTTTGTTTAACTACCAACCTGCAACACTATTTATGTGACCTCAGAGCGCGTGTGTGTGTGTGCGTGTGGCTGTACGTATGTGTGTGTTGGGGTCGTCAGTGGGGCTTAGAAGAGAAAGATAAAGTTAAAGCTAAAACAGTAGCGAGACTGAGCAGTAACTGTATATATCCCTGTCAGACACAATATCTACGCCCAAACCCTTTTGCTGTATGAATGCGTTTGAGTTCAGGGACCAAGATGTCTTTCTTATCTCTCCTTCCCAACCCCAGTTTTTTGTACTTATTCAAGTGCCTCTTGGCTGAGCCGGCATCTTTGTCACCTCCACGGAGGCCAGCCGACTCCTTTATCCTCACTCGCTGCCTCCTCACCTCCCTACCTGCACCTCTTGCTGGGTTTAAGGGTTTAAAAAACACTTCAGTGACTCTCACTTACTCTCCCCCAGAGCAGCCGAGGAGATTGTCTGTAGATCTTTCAGGCGGACACAAATCGGGCAAACTGCAGCGAGGCAAAATAAGAGAATTGTGGTTTACTGTGTGTGAGGCGATTGGCTTGTGTATGTGTGTTTTCAACTTTCATTCATCCAGCTCAAAGCTCTTGCTCTTTCCCAGGGATTCTTTTGCTCTTTTCTTGACAGTCATACAGGTATACACAATGGATGTGTCCAATTTTGGGGTTCACCTCCTTTGAAGCCTGCCTTTTTAAAACCAAATACATCTCAACCGTGACAAGAATGTCCCAATCCAAAGGCTTCTCCATATAAAACTGCCCGGAATCATTTCAGTCAAAAATTACTCACCACTTTGCATTGATGTGAGTAGAACACAATGGCAAAAAGCAAATTCACAAACATACCAAAGGATGCCAATGATAGTACAAGTTGCAGCTTTTTATCAAACATTTTAAATTGGCATTCTGAGAATGTTTTTGTTGGTCTTTTTCTACTGTTGGCTCTTCCCATTGTCTTACAACTACAGAGTGTAACTCTCAGGCATGGAGAGGTGTTTCCACTCTAGAATTATGTTCATGTCGTCTGTCTGCTTGCCATTGGCTATACGGTTCAAACAAAAACATGAGTTAAAGCAAATTGTTCCATCGTTGGCCTAAGCTGCTTGGTGTCTCAGTACTACAGTAAAAAAAGGCAACACCTTTGTAGGGTTCAACTTTTGATAGAGGCGTCCCTTGAAATGGGACCCAGCCATTCAGCTCTGATCTTCCCAGTCCGGCCACAATCTTCAACTGGGAGTTGCAAGGGAGGAAATGTGGTTACTGTTTGTGCATCCACTCCCTGTGGCTGTTTGCCAGAGCTGTTTTTTTTTTTTAGTTAATCCAAGTTAGGTTTCAAGTGGAGACAAGTCTTAATCATGTCTCAAGTCTTGCCAGAGCACGTCTGAAGTCCTTGATGGCAAGTCCAAGTCAAGTCATACGTGTGTTTTTGCCTACCTTTGTGTTTATGCATCACTTTGTGTGTGTGTGTGTGTGCGTAGTACCCCCCAGTGGTGATGCAGACCATTGAGCTCTATTCAATAGTGGCTGAGTCCAGTTCATTTCTCCAGCTGTCTATTTGCAGGGCAGTCAATGAGGTGCACTCCCAACCGTCTCAGTGTCCCAAACACCTAACCCTGCCATCCATCTACCTGACACACACTCCTGTCCTTTTTTTAAAAACCCAGGGAGGGTTTGCTGAGCCTGCATCCTGGTTTTTAAGCTACGCAGTGTTATGCACCCACACAGGTCAGGTATTCCCCATCTGAGAACAATCTCAGATTTTGACTGCTTGAGTTCGAGGGCCTGTAAGTATAATATTAAAACATACAATTGTGTCCTGACTGCTTCATACTGAGCCTTTTGACAGCATAAAATGTAAGAATACTAGAAAAGCAAAGATGTACTCTTGCATTTAGAGTTGGAAGCAAAAGCAGGGATGGTGATAATGATGCCATTTCTGCTTTTGGAGCCAGTTTGGAATCATGAGTTACAGTACATTCATAATTTGCTGTAACAATTGTGTTTTGGGGGGAAATGGGACATAATGGGAGTTTGTGTGTTCTCTGTCTGTGTGTGTTTCCTCCCACATTCCAAATACATGCAAGTAAGGTGAACTGGAAGCTCTAAATGTTGTCTCTCTATATATATGCTAACCCTATGATAGACCAGCAACCTGTCCACGGTGCACCTTGACTCATGCCCAATCCATGCTGAGATAGGCTCCAGGCCTCTGCGACCTTGCAGCACAGCATGAGTACATTTATCAAATGAAATGATGGATGGATGATAACAATTTCAGAGACCTGGGTGGACGATCTGACATAATCATTATGGTCTCCCGTTATATCCTAGCATAACCTTAACCAAGAAGTGCTTTTAGTTGCCCATCCTTAATCTCCCCCGCCCTCTCCCTCCAAAGAAACGTGACTGCTAGTACTTGTATGTGAGTGTAATTTGTAGAGATATGATTGTTTTTTTTGGAGTGACCTTTGGCTCATTTGGACTGCACTGGAGATCAGCAAACCCTGACAAACTCCACAGGGAAGAAATTGATGAAAGTTCACTTTCATCGAAAAGACTGTCACATCAGTTGTTATCTCGGCTACTACTCATTTGCATTATTTTAGCCATGTTAGCAAAACAGTTATGCTCAGTTTGAGTTCACACCCTGGTTCACTCATTCACTCTTTCCTATACAAAATGAACAGTAAATAGTTTATGGTGAGCAGTAAATTAAAATTCAATCATCATCTCGCGCCATTGCTGAGCTGTAGTGTCTCATGACTGTAATTTCGACACTTCAGTCCATTATGGGAATAGGTGAGGGCACTAGCTAGTGCTTAAAGCTGGGTACAGACCTGGAGACTAGAGAAAACCTACAAAGAGTGGACAAAACATACACCAGCCTTCATAAACTTGCACAGATGTTTTAGTTTTTACAGCCAGAAAGGAGCACATACTCAACACTTGAGTAAGACAAAATAGGCTACTGGGTGTGTTTCTGTGCCAAAATGAAAAAGGTTACTTCACAAAATTTGAACGGCAACCTGCATGTAAAAGGCAAAGAAACTGAAGAAAAACACTACATTTGGATGAGTTAGTGGATGGAGAGGTGAGAACAACACTGCCTGAAAACCCTACAGAGAGAACGAAAACCTGAAGTAGAATTCAAATAATGGCTACTCTTTTACTCCAAGTACACCAGTTTGCTCACCATTTTTTTGTTTTTATTAGTATTTCTCCTGCCTGCTCACAGGATGCAAATGTCCCGATTCTAGTTGTAAATATCCCACTTCTACAAAAAAAAAATCCTAATGCGAATGACGGGCTGCAACTGCGTCAGAACTAGATGAAAATTAGCTTTGAGCTAACTCTGGTACAATACATTCAAATGGTAACATTTATGTTTAACATTGTACGTGATCCCAATTAGAATCCTTGAACACCACACACTGTATGATTTTATCTCCCAAACTGGAAAAATTAACTACCAAAATTGCCGAGTGGCGGCTGTGGCTTGCTGGCAGAGCGGTCGTCCACCAATCGGCAGGTCAACGGTTTGATCCCAGCTTCCCGCAGCAATGTGTCAAAGTATCCTCGAGCAAGATACTGAACCCCAAATTGCTCCCAAAGCTGTGCCTTCAGTGGGTAAGTTGTTTGGATAAAAGTGTCTGCTAAATGAAACATACTTGATTCAACTTTCAAATCAAATCAGGCCTCATGCCCAAATCATATATGTAATCAGCTCAACAATAGTAATGTGTCCCCACCTTGACTTTTACACTGAGGATTTGGACACTTTAATACAATGGCAGTAAGTAAATGCAATGTACTAGGTAGCAAACAGGGCACTCCTTGCTGCCTGCACTCCCTCCCAGCTTTCGAGTATGTCAACCTTTCCAAGTTGGAATTTATATTCCAGTTGGAATGCAAATGCTAATTCCTGGTGGTAAAGTGTAGGTGACACATTTTAGCAAAATAATGTGATCCAAAACAACGGACCTGCAGTAAACACAATCTTTGTGAAGCTTGTCTTGTTCAGTTTCTGTCAAGACTGTGCCAGAGAGGTGTTGATTTAACTCATTTTAGAGGCTGTAGATTGTGGTACTGTTGCACTGAATTGCATGATATTGTACAGGTGTTACTATTTGTGTCTGACTCCTGTATACAATAATTCCGTCAGCACAATAAAGCCACGTGTGTATGTACTAAACACAACTCACTTGTCCCCAGAACCTCAGATAGGTTTTTCCACATGTCCGTGTCTGGGTGCAGACACTGAGGTAATCCTCACTGATGGAAAAACAGTCACAGTCTCAAAGCCCTCGGTCTGCCCGCTGAGCGTGTGATGAGATAGTGAAGAGATTGCCAGAGATATTTGGAGAATTTCCCTCCACTTTGACAACGAAAGGACACCAAAGGAGTATATACAGAGAAATAAGGGTGACAGGAGTCTGGCACTACCGAGAAATTACTTTTATTTTGCACTTCAGTCATCCCATATGTGAAGTTGGTGGTCAGGATGTGACAGTTAATTTACCACATGTGATATCTTAGGTGATATCGTCAACGGCACTACCCTGTGGAGGTCACTTAGAGGGATGGTGCATTTTGGCACTGTTTTACAAAATCAAAACAATTACACTTCTTGGCACTTTCTGCCTATTGGTCTGTCGGTAGGTCGACCACTTTGGTCCAGACTAAAATAAATATATCAGCAACTATTGAATTGATTGCCAAGAATTGTTGTACAAACACTCATAGTCACCAGAGTATGAGTCATACTGACTTTGGTGATCCTATTTTTACTCTAGTGCCACCAACAGGTCAAAGCTGTCAATTATTTTGTGCAATATCTTGGCACAGCATTTTCTACAAACATTCATGGTTTCCTGATGATGAATCGTAATGACTCTGGTGATCCCCTAACATTTTCTTTAGCACTACCAGCAGTGTGACACTTTAGGTTCAGAGTGAAATGTCTCACCAGCTATTGGATGGTGGTTTACAATCATGAATTTGGTATACACATTCATGTTCCCCACGGGATGAATCCTACCAACTTTGGGGATCCCTTGACTTTTCCTCTAATGCCAAAGTGGTTTTGAGGGAAATATCTGGACAACTACTGGGTGGATTGCTATAAAATATGCTACGAATATACATGGTCCCTGGAGGATAAATTCTCCAGACTCGCCAGATCCTCTGGCTTTTCATCTAGCACCATCAAATGTTAAAATCTGTATATGTCCAGGACCTGAGCTGTACTTGGTGTACTTGTGTACATCAGACCGTGGTTTTAAACTAAAACATCAGATATTTACATCAAGCTTCCCCATTCTGGACTAAACATCTCAGTCACAAATATCACAGACAAGGACAAACATAATAAAGGAAGAACAGGGAACAAAGATTAATAAGATCGCTTTCATCTCAGCCCTTCTGTCACATTTCCCAGAGCTCCATCTCTTGAATATACTTCAGAGAGAGCATATTTACAAGGATAAAACTAACACATGGGGAAGTCTAATATGAATGAATACATAGAAAATGAGAGAGCAAGGAGAAAAAAGCATGACAAAAGGTAGAACTGGTGGGAGGGTTGTTATTTAGTTAAAGGGTATGGATTTGGTGTTTTTCAGACAGTATCAGACATGATACTAATGACACCACTGGTCCAATTTTGTCAAAGCTTGGAGGGCGGAAGCATTGTGTTACGGTCTCTTGCTTTATAAAACACTCTACATTACACATTTGGGCCTCATTAACTTAGCCTTGAAAGGCCATAATAACTTCAACTGGCAGCCTGATTTAAATAAAGCTCGGAGGGATGATGGATCTTGTTGCTCTTTGGCCCAGGGGGTTTCTGCATAAATTGTGTGGGACAAGACGCTTACATATCGAGATGCTGCGACATCTTTCTATCTATCTTCGAATGCAGCAAATGCTGTCAACTTGTTGTGGAGGGGTAGGGGAAATGAAAATCATCATATCACCTTATGTTTAGGCTGTTAGATTTAATTAAGTCTACCTCATTTTTTTAAAAAGCCATAAAATAAGAAGTTTTTGGAAAAAAAACAAGCCTGACTGTGAATGAATTTTCTGAACATATGTGGAAAGACGGAGGCAGCATGAGGAGAAGAGCGGAGGAATTTATAAATCACACTCCCAAGGTGCATCATTCAGCCTTTCTCATTGGGTCAAAGGTCAACTTAATATCTCTCCAGTGCTGAACTTTGGTGTGACGCGGCCAATCAAACGCCTCTCTCCATCGCGGTTCACGAACGCAGGCCTCCTTTGTGCTCACAGGGCAAAAGGACAAACGTGTGGGGAGCTTGACTACTTTTAAATGCATCAGACAATAGAGAGAACCATCTAAATCAGCATTGTCAGAGCTGTCGATAAAAGTAAGAGATCCAAACCCACAGGACAATCCACCGATCGAACCACGGACGGTTATGGATCAAGGACCAAGGGTTTGGCTTGATTTACGTACCTCTGTATACACTGACTGCATCCCTAGACAGAACGAAACGGAAGTACATGAGTAAACATCCCAGAAAGACTAACAGATTTTCTTTGACTATTCAAACATAGACATGCACATATGGACACATAAAGCTAGAAAATGAAAAGAAAATAGACGAAGAAAAAGAGACACCCTCCCCTTATATTGTATTAAAATGCTGTTTATCAAACTATAGCTCTGCACTGTGCCTACATTTATATTCCCCAAATATTCTGTTGCTCTGGCAGTGCGTCTTTGCCTCAATTTCACGGCAGAGAGGAACATAATGAAATCATTTCTATTTGTGTGGATTGTTTTTCTATCGCTTCTTTCAAATTGTGAAACAACCGTTTAAAATAATTTCACGGGATTACAAAGGGAGAAAGTAACCCACCTAGTTGCCTTGTAATGAACAGAGATCAGGCTCATTTGTGATCTTATTATTGCAAATCACAAGCGTGCATTGATTCAGCAAAGGGGGATAAACAGATGGGATAAGACTATACCATCTACTGTGTACTCTCATTATACTGTATGGTGATCTGGATACAAGTATTCACCAAAGAACATGCATTAAACTCTGTCGTCTACAAAAAACACTTATGTAAGGCCAATATGCTTTGCCAGATAGGTTTTGGAGGAAACATAATTTCTACCAGAAACCCAATCATTGTCAATGTTTTTTAAATCTGTGAGGTTGTAGAGAGGAGGTCGGCGTGGATGGTTGAATGTACAAAGCACAATACTTTGGCTGTTTCGGAAATCGCTTCCTTGTTCACTCATTCGCTTCTCCCTACATAAGAGACGCTCAGCAGTTTACTGAATAAAGAAATAAATTGAGAATTTGAACACTTACGAACCTTCGTCATTTTGCGTCATCGCTGACAGGTACAGAGTTGCACACTGGTCATTTTTGCATGCACATTACAAATGTGATGCTTTGCATTTGTGGTATTGTGCACATTGTGTTGTATGTGTCGTGTTGTATGCCATGCCAACTAGGGCGGGGCCAAACAAGTGGGCATGGTTTGTTGTCAGGACCGGTAAGCAGCCGTAAATCTGTTTTAGGAATGTCTGTTTAGCAAGCGCGTTCTACTTGCGTTTTCCAATAACAAGGAACCAAACTACTACTACAAATGACTTTTATAGTAATTTATTACAATAATTAAAAACAAGTCATCTGTTTTATTATTCTTACAATATATTTTAAAAAAACATGTAGGCTACTTAATAAATATAAAACTGTCTATATGAGAAACGTTACGCTACACATTTGTTTTTACAAACTTGTTTTTCACAGTTTCGTGTTCATTTGTCACTTTTTCCTAACATATAAGCAGCAGCAGAGTGACAACGGACACTGACATAGTTAAGTGGTATAAAACGTTAAAATACTTAATAAAAAATACAAATATCTTAATATTTGCCACAGGGCTCGCTCCCACAGAGTGCCACTACAGCTGCCACAGAATGCCACTAGCTGGAGATGCAATTCAGTGCAAATCTCAACTCAGTTTTTTTTCTCTGTTTTTCACTTATGACAGAAAGATACAATGCGACAGTTTCAAGCCACATCTATGTTTTCGAAAGGCAATCTGGGAAAGAAATAGATTATATACTACATTATAATATTCCGAACATCACATCTGTGGGTGGCATAGAATATAGAGACGTCTTAAAAAGGATGATTTTCATAAATCAGTCGGTCTTCAAGTATTCTCTGTTCACTAATGTCTATTTACCTCAGAATGTTGTTACATCTTGATATTTCTTGTTGTTTAAGTGTAATCGAAAAAAAGAAAGTTTCCGTCTTGTGGGATGCCTTGCAGATACTCAGCTATAATTTAGATTTACCTTTATTTCACGAAGGTTTCATAAGCCAGCTTAAAGTGACCACATGAGCCCGAGCCCGAGCCTCCTCTCTGCATTCATTTATCAGCAGCAGCCAGGAAGCCCTGGGAAATTACCCCCATCACTAGACAAATGTAGAGGCCATGAAACTCCTCCGCAGCCTTATTGCTCACCTATAAAACAAACAAATGTAAGGCAATTACACTACAATTAGTCCATATATCATGACAGATGGGTCCAAATAAATGCCATATTGAGACTGTAACAGGTAGTGAAACTGACATATTGAATGGAGCCAACTGAATGCTGCAGCAGCTTAATCATGTATTTGGTTTACTATTTTTTATTATGTCTTGCACTGTCCCTTTGTAATGTTTAGGAGATGTTTGAAGGCCTTTTGGCCACAAACAGCAGATGAGTTCATGGAAGACATCTGCCTTTCATTAACCTTCTTCTGAGTGCCCATTACTCATTTTCTAGTAAGCCTCTCGGTTGTCCTGGTTGCATTTAGGAGATCCTTTTATCTTTGCGCCAAGCTAGCGGTTGTCTCTGTTCTGCACCAGTTACCACCAAGACAAAATCTTGTTGCACTTGGTAAAGGTCTTGACTCTGATTCTAAAACGAATAATATCCCAGAGTGTGATCACTGATTTTCCCTCCTGGTCTAAATGAAAGTGAAAAAAACAAAAACAAAATTTTAATTATTTGGTTTATTTATTTTCATGCTTTCAGTTGTAAATGTAAATCAGGGCCTGTTTGCAAAAGTCACATAGACTCATGTAACTCATTCATTGAACAGAGTCTTGGTAACCTTTAATTATGCAAGGCTGGAGTTATATAACAAAATAAACTGGGGGCAAATGTACATCTGGGCTGATGACTAAAGCAGTTAAGAACACATGAAGAAATAATTTAATACCGCACCAGACAAGGGAAAGTACAACAAAGAGTACAGGGCAAGTCTCCATAACTCTGATGAGGAACCATTGCAGCGTTAAAGGGCCAGTTCGCCCAAATTATGACTTCAAACAGTATTAATCAGGAACAAACTGAGGTAGCAAATTAGGAAAACTGTCCATAGTGAGGTCTGTGATTTATCCTGAATAAGTGCAACAGAAAGAGAATTTACCGTGGCATTAGGGTTGCAGCAATGCCCAGATTTATGTGTGTGTGTGTGCGTGGGGGGGGGCTGGAACATAAATTAGCTGTTGCGTCCCTACTGACCCTGCACTTACCAATCCATCTGTACCCTGTTGCTAGCTCCCATTAAGTCCAGTGCAACCAGCAATCCTATTCTAGGGTAAGTCTTAATTTGTGTTAGTTTATGGTAGTTGTGACTAAACACAACTTTATCAGGAATGTGCACCATGTGAGCACAATGTAAACTAAAATATTAAAGTTCTTAAAATTAGAGTTTAAATTCACAGGGTCCCTTATAAGACAGGGCCACAACATTAGCTAATGATGCAGAGTTAGTTGCACCTTAATAATCTAATGCATTTGCAATTAATCAAATGACCAAAACCAATCTACATGCAGTGAATCTAGGGCTTTAGAGGGCCCTTGGGTTCTGGTGTCCCAGGGCAGTTGCACATGTTGCCCGGTTGGTAACCCAGCCTTAGTTGCAGCAGAAATCCCAAAGGTGGAGATCTCAAAACCTGGGCTAATAAAACCAAACGTGTCTGCATGGCTACCAGTACAAATAAGTGAGGAAATGTTATTTTTTGAATGTGTGTGATGTAGATGAGCTGGAGTTCTTTATTAACATGCTGAGTTCAAATTACCCCAGTCCCCATAATGGAAATGCGCTCCCTAATAATGAGCTCTGTGTGATTACGTGATGGTATTCAGGCAAGCATTGCTGCTACATGATGACTGCAGCCAAGAGAACTGAGTGTGGCCCGGATGCCACGGCATGGGGTGGTCTGGGTTTTCGAAAACTGCATGTCTCCTCTGTCAGGGGTGTATGCCCTAAAATACTCGTGCACAATTTACACAGGAGAAAATCGATACCTTTCACGCTGAACCGGCAACGACGTCGGCGGCCCACTTGGATCTGCCCCCTGTTCTCCCAGTGCTCGTCTTCGCGCGCGTGTTCGTGTGCGTGCGCGGAGAGAGCCCCCTTCCCGGTCCCCCAGCACGGGCGCGCACTTTTGAGGCGCGTTGCTACGTGCCCAGATTGGAAAGCAGCTGCGCACCGCTGCACTGGGGAGGCAATAAGTTGCACAAGTGACGGAGGGGGGATAGAGACCGGTGAGTGGCGTCCCAGCCCCCCCGGAACTCCACGCACTGTGTGAGACTAAACATTATGTAATTACCACATCTGGAGACGCGAGTGGGTTGCAGCGCACACCCCCATAAATCTTAATGTGAACAGATTGCAGTCAATAATACGCACAGCTTTCATCCACAAGTGCCATTGTGGCTAGACTGAGCCAGAAACGGAGCTACAATATTGCCAAATAAAATGTCTGAAGATTGTTGTCACAGCAAAAGTACAATCGAAGCACGTGCATAATATATACACGACAGGCATAGCCTGTTATGACGACGTGGATGGAGATAAAAATGGCACAATTAACACAAGGTTCTTCTCTAGTGAGAATCACAGATGCGCGAAGTCCCGGTGGGAATCACGGTGATATTTAAATCGGGCTTGCTTTGGCATTTCAGAGATGCACACCCGACATTTTTAAAATACTGATCTCTGATGAAAAAAAAAAAATGCACAGGCTTTTTTTTCCTCCTTTCAGTGCATCCTGCAGGTTCTTGTCACTCATACACAATCCGGAGCGGCTGTTGCCCCGATTCAACATCACCTCTCTGTCGGACTGAGCCACCCCCCCCCTTCTCTCTCTCTCTTCCATCAGCCTGCCCCTGTCTCTCATCCCTCCTCTTGCGCACCCCCTCTCTCTCCCTCTCTTTCTCTCTCTCTCTCTTTCTGCTGGAACGCACGGACCTCCGCCGCTGTCCAGGGATAATACTCTGGCTCTCTCCGTCTGTGCCGCTGCCGAACGGACCGTAAAGCTGCATGCTGCCTCTTCCTCCCTGCCAGACCGGGTCCCCGATCAAGGTAGGACAAGTCAGACCTTGTGCTCTGTGCTAGCTGTGCTCAGCTGTCAATGACCGGGTGGGATTCTGCACTTGTGGGTTCACTGGGATGCGTGGGGTGCGCACTGGAGAGACACGCACGCTGCCAGGTTGGGAGGTTGTTGTCCGTGGATCGTGAGCAGATCTGTTGTAGCCTCAAAGCTGCTTATATGGCCAATATGCACCGGCTCCTCTTCTAATAGCTCACGTAGCTGCTCTCATGGTCTGTCCCGGATCGTGGTTGGGGAGGGTCCACTCCACGGACACTTATGAGACAGAATAGCAGAGGCTGAGTAGAGGAGAGAACTGAGAACTGAGAAAACTGAGAAAAGAGAGAGAGTAGGAAGGGTGGAGGGATTTGAGCAAATTGTTGCCGGCGCGACCTATTGAGTAGCCAAAGGGCAGCTTTGTCTTATCGCTTCACAGCGTGTATTTTCTTAGCCTATATTAAGGTGGGCAGGACGGCTGTTAGGACGATCAGGCGGACCCTCTGTAGCAGCTGCCTGCGGCTCAAAAGATCCCGGGCTGATGCGCTCTGAGCGGGAAGGTGGTGCTGGAGTTGCTCGGTGCCAAACACGGAGGAGACAGGTGCCCGTTGTGCGTGTGCAGCGGCGGCCTCTGCATGGGTGTGTGCGTGCGAGTGTAGTCACGGCCATCATCATAGAGTCCGTGTGTGTGTGTTTCCTGAGAGAGGCAGGCAGAGATGGGAGAGATGAGTGTGCAGCAGCGATCGCTGTAAAAAGATGCGTGCGTATGTTGCGCGCGCGCGCGAGTGACTGTGCTCGAGTTATCAATTTCCATATCAAAGTGGTTGTTTCGATAGATTTTGCATTAGTAAGGATGGAGGAGAGGGGGGCGGGGGGGCTTTTGGGTCTCTTTTAATCCTGCAATACAAACCTCACTCAGCAGCAGCAGCAGCAGCAGCAGCGTGCGCGTTTGGAGACGGTGAGAGAATAGACAAGAGAGAGAGATGAGAGAGACGTGGAGAGGGAGACGGGGGGCCGATGAGAAAGCGAAGGGGCAGAGGGGAAGTGAGAGAGATGAGAAAGAGGGAGAGAGATGGCGTCCTACACCAGGGCTTTCTGGCATTCCTCTGATTTATAGCCTCTCCAATGCGCACTGACGCACAAAGCTGCGGGTCCCACACTACTAGCTGTCATCTCGCCGACTGTTAAGGGTTATCTCGGACTGACGGTCGTCGTCGACACATCTGGCCACCGGGAACACCCTCACCCAAAAACATGAGACCCCGTTACACGTTTAGACATGACGGATGATTGCCGCCTGAAAGCAATCAGGACTGATGCAATGTGACAAGCGGGCCAATGGGCATGCAGCGGTGATATGTTTTGATTCCAATGAGATTTCGTCTCTGTCTCCCAGTAGCTCTGCAAGTTGGATGCATACGTGTATGCATCTCGTTGTGACAGTGCGTGCCTGACTCATTTGGCCGGTATAGTGGAGGACAGAGCACCGCCGCTGCAGGCTGTTGGAAGGAGGCCAAGTTTTATTGGGCTCATAGGAAATATTAGCACAGGACAGAGTGAAAAAATGCACTGATACACAATCATTACCTTTTTCAACAACACTGATCCCTACTATTTTTCTCCATCAGCGTCATTATAATCACTTTTGTTTCGTTCACCTTTCTCATCATCATCCTTGGACCTGTTATCATTTCCATTAAGACAAACATCACCACCATTACCATCATTATCATTTCTAATGTTCCATCATCATCATCATCATCATCATCATTGCTTCTGTTTTTAATCATCATTCTCACAATCATCCTTCTCCTTATCCCTGTCATCATTGACACCACCACCACTACCTCAATCTACATCTTTTCTTCATCACTGTTATTTTCACCAGCACCCCCTTCATCATCACCTTCATTACAATTGCTGTCATCATTGCCATTCACCTTGTCTTCCTCCCCCTCCTCCTCATCATCGCCATCATCACCATTCTCATCATCATCCTGCACAATTGTGTCCCTGTCATTATTGCCCATAACATCATCACCACCATCTTCTTCATCATTTCTGCTGTTTGTAATCATCATCATCATCATCATCATCATTTTATCAATATCAAAACATGTTATTTATGACCATCAGATCATAATCCTCCCCACCGCTACCTTCATTATCATCATTTAATCCTGGCTTGATCAACTTTCTCCGCTTCCTACCCATCATCCACGGTGTCATTGCCATTAACGAGGGCTGCAGCAATTATTTGCACGATAGATTCTTTTATTGATAAATTGATTAATAGTTTAATCTATACAACATCATAAACAGTCCAAAGTCCCCAAATATTCACATACAGTATATGCTATAATATGAAGACAAGGAAACGTTTCTGAAATGTTCAGATTTCAGAAGCTTAAACAAGACAATGTTTGGATTTTTTACTCAAAAGTAAATTATTAATTGATTATCAAAATACTTATCAACTATGTGATCGACCGACTAATCGTTGCAGCTTGGCCATCAACATCACCATTATCATCATCGACTACTCTCACTATCAGCGTCACTACTCTTACTATATCACTGTTACCTTTGATCATCTTGATCATCATTAGATGGACAGATTCTTCATCGTCCTTTCCAAGGAAATACGTTGCCACAGCCTGTACAGAGCCGCACATAAATGCATAGGTACATAAATACAAAATACACCACATCACTACATGAAAGACATCAGATACATCCACATTTATACACACATACCTATACTCATAGCACCTACACACGACAGTTACAAAGACAAAACTCCTGCCATAGTGTGCCCGTTTCCAGGCCAGGGATCTGGATCTATGACCAGTGTCATAGATCCCCCCTCAAGCCTTGGGTTGAGGGGGTGCCCGGGGTCATGTGCGATGGTGTGCGCTCTGCGTCTGAGAGGTTGAGGGTGGGGGAGACCAATACGTGCGGCGGCACTGTGTGTGATGTCTATTAGTTTGATACTATTGGAGGCAATTAACATGGTGAAGAAACAGGGTGAACAAAGGAGGGGAATTATAATTTTTTTCGAGCAGCCACAGAAGGCGGGGGGCAACAGAAAGTGGTCTGAGTTTGCAGAGTCTTTGTTTGGAAACGTTTGTGGATGTCAGTGTTGTGTTGTTCAAAGCTCAGTTTATTGTCCAGGGTGAGTCCAAGATCTTTGAAGCACTCCACCATCTCAACAGTTTCATTA
The DNA here is from genome assembly GCA_011952105.1 of Coreoperca whiteheadi. NCBI lineage: Eukaryota > Metazoa > Chordata > Actinopteri > Centrarchiformes > Sinipercidae > Coreoperca > Coreoperca whiteheadi. Next base: position 4,473,563 of record CM022472.1, read on the forward strand.
TGGCTGCAGGTGGGGTTGTGAGTGGAGAAAAGGGTGGCTCTGTGTGTGCTGGACGTGTTAATTAACAGTTATTTTGTCTTTCTTACAGTCAACTGCACGTAATTGTTAATGCATTATTGTGGGAAGTGGGAGATGGAGTCTTGATAGCTTAAAACATGAGTTATTGTCTTTAAGAGTGCAAGTATGGCACTGCCATTGGAGAACTCGTGTGTGGTGATCGGTGAGGGGTTGATACAGTCATCGATATAAAACAACCTGTTACATTAATCTTAATTTATTTTGCACCACTGCACTAATTACTGTTTACAGATGGTACTGTTGTTGTTTTGCTTTGTAATTTGCCACGCCTGTATCTACTAGATGTATATCTACTTCTGTGTATGTACATAGGGAGCAACGTGAAACCAGAGTCAAATTCCTTGTATGTGCACAAACACTTGGCCAATAAGCCTGATTCTGATGTAGATGTGGAGGGTAAACAGGAAAAAGGGCTCTGGACACAACCTTGTGGGGCTCAGGCGTTGGTGATGATGGCTGAGAACCTGCTTGTGGTCTGTCGCAGAGAAAGCTGTGTACCCAGTGGATTAGAAGTGGGGGGGGGGGGGGGG
>CM022472.1:4474195-4508370 GCA_011952105.1 Coreoperca whiteheadi
GGGGGGGGCCTTGAGGTGGTGGAGTTTCCTGATCATCTGGTGGCGCTAAACCGAACTGAAGTCAATGGAAAGGAGTCTGGCGAAGTTGAGGGGGGTTTAGACCAAACACAAGTAAATTGTAGTCAGAGGGATTGCATATGAAATCAATGGCACGACACGTGGCGAATAAAATTAGCTTTGTCTTTAGTGTGAACACACCTCTACAACTGCCTTTGTAATCATCCTCATCATCATCCTCATCATATTTTTGGTCGAAACTACATCATAAAAATATTCTAAATAGATTAACGCTTGTGCATATGTTCTTTCAAAGTACACCTCCCCTGCTCTCCTTTCCCCGCTGTCCTTGAAATACGACGAAGTATCAGCAAGCAGAGGTCTATTAATGCCCACAGCTAGGCCTGAGATCGCAGTCATAAATCTTCTGTGGGGGCAACAGGTGAACAGTCATTAGGCTGGAGACAGACCCACGTGAAGATGCTCAAACACACACACACCCACACACACACCCACACACACACACACACACACACACACACACACACACACACACACACAGGCCGACCTAAAACTATGGTAACAGCCTAAATACACCTGTGTTGAATACCGTTGCATTGCTGCTGGTGTCTGTGTGTGTGTGTGTGTGTGTGTGTGTGTGTGTGTGTGTGTGTGCGTGTGTGTGTGTGTGTGTGTCGTGATTGCATGTATCCTTTTGATCCTTATATAAATTAAAATAAGAAATGTATGCTTGAATGAGAATGGATGAAACGGCCTGTTAACAAGATGTCGCATTCACATTACAGATCCTTTATTTTGGGAAATAGTGACTGAAATAAGCCCCCCAAAAGAATATAAATTAATATGAACATTGATCGTTTCTTTGTATAAAAAAGTCAATTAAAGACAATAACTTCAGGTGAGGGTCTACATTATGTGTGTGTGTGTTTCTCCAATAATGGGTTTCTTATCATAAGTGTGAAGCTACAATACACCGATGAAGGTAATATGAGCAGTGGATTGGATTTAGGGTCCCTAAGGGCCAAACCCAAACCAATGAAAACCGGAGAAGGGGCGATCATAGAAACAAGAATTAAAAAGAAAGAGGTAAAGGAGACAGAGGGGAGATAAGAAATTACAGTTAAGAGGGCCAGAGTGAGTAGGGAGGGCAGAAAATGGAGGAAAGGGAGAGGACATTGAACTCTGTATCTGCAGGTCTCACAAAGCCAAATTCAATACCTATTAAGACCTTTTCAATGAAACACAAAATAAAAGAAAGCTGGCAAAACCGGAGCGCTAATAAATATCTCTAATGACAGTTCTGAGACCTCAAACTGGCAGTTAGAGAAAAAGGAAATAGGGGAAATGTATTCTTAAGGCACACAAAGTCCAATTATGTGCGGTTAAAGAAATAAAGAGAAAAGTAAAATAACAATCATGGAATTTGTGAACATTTTGGGGCCGTGCTTACCTCGAGAACAACCTTAAATAGGTGTAATCAATGATGTGTTGTGAAGGTCTGCAATGTCAAGTCAGTATTATTCAATTACTAGACTGGTGTGGGGAGGAACAGGCAAACAACTGGAACATGTTTAATTTGAAGAAGCAACATAAAGTTGCACGACTGACAGAGAGTGCCTTGACCAGTAGAAAACGATCGACACGTCTAGATTTCGACAGTTTTGTGCTCTAATGCCAGCAGACCACAGTTGCTCAAACTATACCCAACTGCGTGCAAATGTCATCAATCTCAACGATGGAATATTTTTTAAATCATTTACTGAATGTCCAGTGGCTTGTGAGCTCCTTGCGTTAAAATCAAAACTACACAAACTACACTTCGCTGCTCTATGCATGGTAGAGCCTGATGCCAATAAGCATTAATTGTGAAAAAAAAAAATCTATGCTAAGTGTAAAATACATCTTGATACTTTTAAAACCTCATAGAGATCATTTATAGATAATGTGTTTTAAGAATCTCTGAGTGACTCCCTGAAGAAAAATAAAATTAGGTTGGGGGGCTACGCTAGATAGATGGATACAGATGCAGAATGATCCAGAGGGAAGAACCATGAACATCTGTCTTCTCTCGGGTAATGTTCACTGCATCACATCCATAGTCCTGATTGAGCTTTAGACCTCTAAATGTCCCATTAAAATCAACAGCTTGTCTTAAGCCACAGAACAAGAGACTTTCAAGAAAGTGATTTGAAAAAAATGAGAAACGTATATACATGGTCTTACAGAAACAGAACTACAGTTAAAAGTATTTTTTAAAGGTCGGTGGACGACTTCAACCTGTTGTCGCACAAAAGCATCTGAGTACAACTTGGAAGCCACCATGTTACGGAAGCGATGCAAATCTCAATGACCCACACTAGCACGAGCACAGATGAGTAGTCTTCAGCAGGCTACTACCACTAATCAGGAGAAAAGTCGAAGGAGAAATCAATATTGATTTCTCTCAACAAGCTGCAATCTCTGACCAGGACAAGGCCTGGCCTGGGGGGGTTTCTTCTGTCTGTGGGCCCTGAAGTCAAACAGTGTCCAGTGTTTTCACTCTGAAATCAGAGTTTTAACAGCTGGGAACATTTTTTCCTGTTAAGCACAGGTCAAGGCTGCAGGTACTTTTGGGACTTTGATGTTAAAGCAATATCTGTTCCCCACTGACATGTCATAATAAGATCTGCATCATTGCAGCAGAAAGAGCAGTCTCAGTAGGTGGATTGGACATAACAGTGTTCATTCTGCCAAGTGATTTTCACAATCGCAACATTGCGTAATTGTGTCTTTGCATATCGTCAATATAACTGTATAACTAAATTTAACATGTCTTTTTTGTAATAAGGCTTGCTAATGTAGTTAGAAGTAAACTTTACAGAGGTTATAGTGGTTACATTTTATTGGGACTAGTAATTAGGTAGAAAATAATTCCAATGAAACAAGAGTGAGGTTTGTGGATAATCCTACTTACCCAGGACATTGTTTCTGGAAAGAGATGTTGCTGTTGAGTTTTTTCATTTTCATTTTCATTTTCATTTTCATTTTCATTTTCATTTTCATTTTCATTTCATTTTTCAATGCCGTAAACATCACAAATGAAATTCTACTCACCTCCAATGTATTGGGGGTGGCACCAGATATCTCAGATCCATGCAAATAAAACCAAAACTATGTGATGGGCTAGATACCATTTGAGGTACTGTAAGTACCTTTGTAATTCCAGTGAACTTACCCTTTAACCTCCTGAAACCTAGGCCTCTGGCTCAGGTTAACAAAAAGTCACACCTTTCACAAGCTACTTTAATATTCATATATTATAAATGAAGAGGTCCTTGTAATGGAATAGCAACCTGTCCGAGCTGTTTACCTGCCTTGCAGCCGGTGCATGCTGGGAATCGCTCCAGCATCACCCTGACCTTCAGGAGCAATATGTGGAAATAGAAAATGGATTGAGAGATGTAAAAGATGGCGGTGGCTGAAAATGATTGATAATGAAATAAAATTATATTTTCTTAAACCCCAGCTTTTTGCTTTGCCATCATTTACATCCCTGTCCTTTGTGTGTGTGTGTGTGTTTGTGACAGCCCATCTGTGAATCTGTCAAGTTACAGGGTTGTTCCATGCGTCTCTATCTGTGTATGTGGTAGTCTATGTTTTTCTGCCTCGCCCCTCCTCGCTGTCATTCCCTCCCTCAACACAAATATGAGAGGGATGGGGAGGAAGATGGAGGGCGGTGGGGGAGAATGCTTTCCAATGTTAACTCCGCTGTTTGTCTGCAACAATAACGCCAGCAACAGGGAGGACAAATCTTATCTCCTCCCAAATGTTTATTTTCTGCCATTGTGAAACACCGGGCAGTGGCTGGTGGCGATAAGTTACCGAAGAAAAACACCATTTGGCTGCTTTTTTAGATGAATGCAAAAAGGAGAAGAGGGTAGATAGGGAAGTGAGGAAGAGGGATGGCCTTAGGGAAGGAAAGAAAGCGTTTCCGCCTAGCAGAATTGTTATAGTGTTGGTGCCTGTATTCAGAAACGGCTGCAGGCCTCTCTGGAGATAGACAACATTATACAGAATCTCAACAATAACTGCTGGTTGTCTCAGAAAAGATGTTTTCATACTGGAACTAGCGAAGGGTGAAAGTCATTTGTGGATATGGGACAGATCTGTGGCACCACTTACAGTTAGGGTGGTGGTCAGTAGAAATGTTAGAGGTTATGGAAGTTGCTTTATAAGACACTTTATAAAACATTTCTAATATAACACCAGAGAGTGTTGCGGAAAGGTTAACGATGATCAGTGAACCTTTGCTGTACAAAAAAAAGAAAATAAAGGCGGGAAGTCCTCATGATTTGCATTCCTGAGATTTGATTCTGTTTAGTGCTCAATGAAAATGATTGAGATAAATGAATTAGAGGTAATGCCATGCTTTTGGGTTTGTTGTGTGATTTCCTGTCTTATTTTGAGTATGTCTGTTCCTATCAGGGTTTTGGGTTTAGGTTGTTGGCTCCGGTTTTATTTTTTAATTTGTCTGTTCCCTCATGTGTCTGTCAGTTTTGCTTCCTGTCTGTGATTTCCTTGATCGCTTTGAGAGTTTTCACTTGTGTCATTCAGTTCACCTGTGTCTCGTTGGCGCCCCTTCCTTGAGCGTGTCTCTCTGTCAGTTCGTACACGTCACTACTCGGTTTCTATGTTGGTTCTGGCTGTCTGCCTGCCTGTTGTGGATTTTTACCTGTCTGCAACCCGCTCGTCACCTGCCTGTCAGTTTCTTGGCAGTTTGCCTATTTGTATCCTGTTTTGCCGATTATCTACAGCTTAGACAGTTAACCACCACTCAACATCCTGCCACCTCTGTCTGCATTTGGGACCTTTCCCCATTGCCTGTTTGTGCGCATACCCGTGCTAGATAATTGTTTTATTTTTTTAAACTTACATGATTTCATGTAATAGGGATGATACCAGTTTACTGTATGCTCTTTCACAATTCTGCAGTGGCAGTCCTGTAGAATGTGCAGCCACAGTTGCTGTCTTGTAGGATTTATTTCACATATCTACAAGTCCTGTATTCTGTTCAGTGACCACATCCAAACAATAAATACATTTTTGCAAATTTACCTCTTCAGCCCCATTGTCGTTGGCTTGATTATCAATTTCATATTTTATAATATATGTTTTGTAAGCACTGTCATCTCATATAACACATGCCATCTAACAGTGCATATAAAATATAGTGTACAAAACATCCTATACAGTATACAGTAGTTACGATGTATAAAATCTGTTTGGAGGGTGTCAACGTCGCGTAGATACTTATGCATGACTGTTCATTAAGTAGCTTAAATAACAGTTCAAATAGACTAATAGAAATAAACAAATCTTAACTGAAGTTAACAGTGATGACAGCTGAGCTATCTCCATGACAACTGAGAAAACTCCATTAGCTGATAAAGACCATGAAATGCAGTTAAAAGCCCTTAAAAGCCCAGGAAAAAGCTAGCAAGTGGCCCTTGAGTTAAGATTACTTTGTCAAAATGTAAGACGCTACTGGGCAATGAAATCGCTTAAACCTCAACCAGTCAAGTCATTCTTAAATGCTCCGTGTGTGTGTACGTTCATGGATAGATGAAGTCACCTGAAGTTATTAAAGATGTCTGTCCCCAAAGGTTGTAAAATAAGATAAAATTGGGGTTGAAAACGAAACTAAAGCAGTTAATGGACTATTAATTAATTAATTATATTAAGGGATAAGGGATAAAAGCCTAACCAGGGACGGGGGTTGTAAATTAACCTGTGGTTAGAAACCTTATGTACAAGAAATCGGTTACCTTCTGGTGGCAGTGTCTGATTATACTGTCCCTGTCAAATTAATAAATAAAAATAAATGCATTGATTAAGAGATGATTAAGGCATTTTAATCTGCATTCTGAAGATACACAAATGTATATTAATACACCAAGTTTATAGATTTTACATACATTTCACAGAACCATTTAGTAAGTATTTCTAAAGTTATTTTTAAATTATGCAGGACACTCTTGTCTGTTGCAGCTCCCCTTTGTGATTTATAGTGATACAATGATGCAAAAAAAAATCTAGCACACTACAGTTTGGGATGGAAATGGCCAAGAAATCTTTAATGTTCTTTATTCTATGTGTGTCATATAGCCTGCAGAAAGACGGGAAGTTTCCGCTGTGAGTTCCTCTCGGGGTGAAACTTGTTTATGGTGATGGCAGTCGAATCCATCAGGAGTTGATGATGTGTTGTATAAAGTCGTTGGCTTCCAGACTCCTCACACTTTCTTAGGTACACACACAAACACACATACACCTTCTCTCTGTTCTGTCTTTTTCCGGTAATACAGTTTTGTACAGTTTATTTTGTTGCCTGAAACTTCGTAATCTTCCACCATGTTGCCTGGGGTGCTGATTGAAAAAAATGAAGAAAAAAGTTGAAGTGAAAAAGGAAAAATAGATGAAAATGCAAATCACAGCAGAGTTATAAAATGAAAGGACCTGCATTTAGAGCTGAAGCTAAAAAAAGCTATTTGGCTTAAAGATACTGTTCCTGATTTAGTCTTTGCCTCCAAAACCTTTTTTTTTTAGGCATCTTTTTCTGGAATTCAGAACACACAAAAAGATACAGTCTTTTTTAGAAATCCATCTTACAGGGATTACCCTGCATCCGTCCTGCATTGGTACTTTTCTGACTGTTATACAGTTTTGCAACACTAAGCATTTGTATTTAAGACAGTTCCTAATAACTTCTAAAGGGCTATAAAGACAGCGAAAAAAAGATTTTTACTTATAATACCTCCTGGGGACAAAGTCAAAGGGGCAGCATAAGCTCAGCATGAGTGCAGTGTGGAAATGGGAAAATGCTCAAAAGCACAACATTTCTAGTCAAATACCTAAATTGTCTTTGCATAAAGTTCACAAATCTTCCAAGCTCGTCTGAAGTGGTATGAATCATTCTCTGCCAAGCGCAGGGCACTTATCTTTTTCTGTAGATTCTGCGCTCACAATTCTTTCTATGATTTTCCTGTATTTTCTTAAACTCAGCAGGGCAGCAGAGAGGAGGATTAAATATGGAAAGACCAAATTTAGATAGGTCAAGACAGCGGCAGAGGTAGTGCTCTTGTTTTCATACATAACAATGTTGAATTTGTACAGGAGTACCCACTCATGCATTTCAGTGAACCTATCCTTCAAATTTGCCAAAGTTTTTCAAAAACCCAACAGAAAGGTTGGGTCTCTCAACCAGCTAGCCCCATGATTCCTTAAAGTCCACCTCAAAATGTATATACCAGAAAACCTCCAAAACCTCCTCTGGAAAGCGGCACGAATAACTGTCTATGAAACAACGAAGATCACATTACCTTTTTCTTTTTATCTCCATAAACGTCCACCTTTATTCCTGTGTTCAGTTAAACCTGGCGGGAGAGCAGCTTGGATGTTTAAATATGTAGAGGACAACTTTCAGTGTGTCTGCAGTGCTACAGCTTGCTTGAAAGTATGCTTTTCCACACCTGAGATCTTAAATTCAAGTTGAAGTGGTGCATTAGTGTGCACCACTGGCTGAGGCCAGTGTTTATCAAATGCCTCAGACTCTGGAGCGATGATGTACTGTTGAGTGGCTCTTGCTGTCACAATGCAGCAAATGTGGTGATCTTACAGAGTCTCACCAGGAATTTAAAATCTGTTCTAGTACCCATGTGAGAGCTGCTCCAGCAATGCTCCTTTGCCATGTCTCTTTTCATAGAAGCAGATGTACGATTGTAATTACTTCAAAACAATGACGTGCAGAGATTATCTAAGGGGCAAGGGTGAGAATAAACAAATCAGCACCAATTCCGCAGACAAGCCTGGAGTGAATGGCATTGTTGCTCAAAGGACAAAGGAGTGGTAGATGAGCTAACCACCGGAGCACATAGGCCAATCAGGCATTTTGGCCGATCAGAGGGGCACTTTGCTCAAACAACTAAAACATGCACGTGTCCCTCTAAGACATATCCTGCATAAATAGGGACAGTTTGGCATTAAGAGCAAATATGTCATGTCTGTATTTTATAAAGCAAACATAACCAAGGGAATTTCCTTTATTCAAAACTGTTTTTGGAAGAGACAAATCCCCTGAGAGTGTGAGACTGTCCTAACGCGACAAACCGCATCCTTGGTCATTTGTTCAAATGGTCAATGTTTCCTGCCATGTTACATGCAAAATATGGCTTTCCTCTTAGACAGAAGTATTGTGACATTGCTACGAAGTGTATAACTTCAACACCAGAGACAGTGGTTTGCTACCAAGATCTTACCGTCAACAATCAACTTTTTCTTCTCGTAAAGATGAAAATGTTCTTCTGACCTTAACCAGGTAGTTTGGGTTTAGACATTAAATTTAAGCAGAAAAAACTCATACTCATACTGGGCATATTTTTTTCCTTAACAAGGTGGTCACACTGTACGTATTGCATTTACACCTGGCTGAGATCCAGTCACAATGTGAGCCTGACCACCTCCAAATGTGGTCTGGCTGATCCGATCGCAATACGATCCCATTGTGTTCTAGAGTTGCTTCTACTCCTAAATGACATCAGCTCCTACTATGACTATCACTACAACTACTCCTTTGTCAGCTCTGTTTTCCCTAAGGCTTCTTCACATCGTTTTTCGAGCTCTTATTTAGATTAACCAGATCTATTGTAACTAATTTTACTACCCTTCCTAATTGCACATTTTGTTGTTGTACCATTACCTTTTCATGTTACTTTTTCATTCATGCCTTTCTTTGTCATTTAGATTTTATTTATATTTCTCTTCTCCAATCAAGTATTATTCCCAATGGGATGGGTTTTATTTTCCTAACTTGATATCTTATTTTGGAATGAAAGTCTTGCTGTATAAACACACACACACACACACACATTTTTCTATATATGCTAAAAAAGAAACTCTAAAAACTTCATGTCTACACACTGAAAGCTCTGATAAAAGCTTCTCAGTTCATACACTCTGCTCTTTGGTGTGAACAACTACATTTCATTTGCTATTCATTCCTCTCATTCAGACAGATACTCGCCTGCAGGCAGACCTGAGCAGATACAGTACTGGGTAATTACATTTTGAATAGCCGAAGAACACGAGGCGTACTTTATTTATCTGATCTTAGTCTGGCTCAGTGGATGTTTTACAGAGAAAAGCCATTCACGCTTTCCACACAAGAGCTAATGGAGAGTGAAACATGATTGGCCTTTACTTGAACCGTCTGATCTTAGTTTACAGTGATTGGATGATTCACAGGAAAATACCAATTTCCATTTTGACTCTACAGCTGGTGGATGATCAAGTCTGATTAGTTCCCATCCCATTTCTTTCATCACCCCATATTTTGTCCTTAAATTTTCACTTCATTTGTGTGAATTGGGTTCAAAGGTGTTTCCAGGTAACAGTCACAAAAGAAAATAACTTGTGATATATATGCCACACACACACACACACACACACACACACACACACAAGTACTTCTGGTCGAAAAATAATACATTTTTTCTTGACTTTTTTCCTGACTTCATTCCTATTTCAATCAGTATTTTCTCCTCTGCAGTCACAGTGCTAAAACGATGTGACCAGAAAGATCCGGCTACGGAAGACTAACCTTATCTTGCAAATGAAGTGTCTACTGTTCAGCTCTGTGTGAAGATAACTCAGGAACCATTTCCTTTACTGCTTCTCACTCCAATTTAGACAGATACTGTTAAGCCTGCAGGGAGACCTGGGGAATATTGTAACTAATTACCTGTCGAACACTTCAAAAATCAAAAGGAGCGTGTTATCTTTCTCATATCCACTGTAGCAAGCAATGTGTCTGCATTTGAAGCTATTAATGTGTGAGGGTAATAAATGTATCAACGTACCTCAGGCATTTGACATGAGATGGGAAGCAGGTGAGAAGCCTAGTGTATAATGATATACAATGTGGAAGCCTATATGAGTTTTGCTTTTTAATTTCGTTGTATTGTATTGTATTTTTTTCAGTGGGTTACTGTGATCTCAATTTTCTGTGTCCCTATCTGCATTAGATTTTTTTTTCCCGACTGCAGCAGTGGCCCAATTTCCCAAACGGGATCATTAAACTTTCATTTCATCAAATTTAAAAACCATGTTAGCCAGAATTGGACATTTTTTCTGGCAAGCCACTGAACTTGTTGTGGTATATTCTATCCAAATTATTTAGGGTGTTGATGTCTTGTATCTTCTGAACATACTGGGTGTAATTATGAATAGACACATGCTCCACTGGGGCCCGTGGCCTCAGAGGCTCTGTGTTCCCATACCAACAGTGGATCCCGTGTCACATTCAAGACTTGTTTTACAGATGAAATTCCTAACAGTCCTCAGTCTCATGATAAGTGTCAGTCAACGGAGAGTAGCATCTACATGTGGTGATGCGTCTGCCTTGCCTTGTTTTTACAGTACCTGAGGTAAATTTGGGCCTGTGGAAATGTTAGTGTTGTTATGGTAATGGAAAGACAGACAGAGATAACCTACATGTTGTAGGAACCATCATATGGGGAAAATAATTGTTCACACACTCACATCGTAGGGACTCATCACCCATCACCCAACTGGGGCCAACAGTCTAATTAATTTATGAATTCATTCTAATTAAATTCACGACTTGGCTTTGGGTTAACGCTAGCATTATGATTAGGTTGAGGCTAGTAAAAGGGTTGGGTTAGACATGTATGGATTATCTTTAAGGTTAAGATAAGCCTACAGAAAATGAATGCAAGTCTTTTGAGTATATAGTGACAAAAAACGGTTTGGAAAAAGTGTAATTATACCCATAGCAAGAGGACATTATTTTAATATGGATTTTGTCCAGACCTTAAAATATTTCCCTGACCACCTGAGGACACCACAGACTGTGGATACGTTTAAACGCGGCCTTGAGACCAACCTTTTTAGCATAGCTTTTGGCAAATAGCTTTATTTTACAAATAATATTTATGTGGCAAATGTATTTTATATATCATGTGATAAAGCCCTTCATTACATCTGAGGGGCTTAATCCAGAGTTTGTTAACACTGAGATTGTGTGGCATGAGTAAAGTTAGACAGGCTGGCAAACAAAGGCTGAATCTGGAAATTCACTGCGGAATACTTCCACTGCAGAGCAATCCTTTCCAACATCAAAACTCAATGAAAATTATTCGTTGAGCTGCTTGGCTCAGTAGAGACTAAATGGACTAACAATTACCTCTGTTGAGAGAGTTAGATCTTAAGACATATAGGTAGAAAGAACATTCCTGGATGTGCAAAACGGCAGCATTATTATAAAGCATACTGTAGAACACAATGTATTAATTTCTTTTGGGTTGGATGTTTTATCGTTTAACTTCCATTGCAGCTACAACTGTAACAGTAACAATATCTGCAGTAACGGTAGACTTAACATGCTATTTTGTTTGGAAGCAAAAGGGGAGACGGTGATCCTAGTTACAGTATGTCCTTCTGTTTACAACCTTGTCAGTTCATTGGTTAATTAGCTAGTTAGCTGGTTTGATTAATTTTGTTAATATATTAATACATTAATTTTGTATAGCACCTTTAAAAGTTGCTTTCTCAAAGCGCTTTACAGCACAAACAAACACAACAATATAAATTAAAACACATTAAGTACAGAGCAAACACACAGTGAAGAAACATGAAATAACACTGAATAATTAAACAGGCCAGTCAAGTTCTTCTACACCAAACTGGGAAAACCATTTCTTTATGGACCTGGCTTTGTGCATAAGGCATTTTCATGTTAAAACAGCCAAGGACCTTCCCTACTCTTGCCACAAAGTACGAAGCCCACCACTGTCTAAAATATCATTGTATGCTGACTGATCTGAAACGGAATTAAACTTAAAGAAAATGAGATTCGAGCATTTTAAATTTCAAGTAAATTTAAATGTTTTTTTTTTTGCTTGAGGTACTTGTTATCTTTTAGCTCCACATACAGCAGCTACAGAAGAGGTAGCTTTAAATAGCAAGCAGTCACACTCTCTCCTACACACAAAGGTACTTTGACAGGTTTCAGTAAAGCAGAGAGAGAATTCATAAGAAACCGTCTTTCGTAGAAAATACACTCTTTGGAAAGCAGTTAGCTGTTGAGCTTAAGTGACCTTGACAGGTGATGCTGTGTAATTCACATCTCACCTTCTCTCTCTGCGGTTTAATTCAGTCAGCGGGTAGCTCATGGCGAAAGCATGAAGGGATCCAGAAATGCTTTCGCATTGCCTTTTTGCTGGAGAGGAAAACAATGGGCTGCGACAGGGACTCTGTTTACATGTGTGTATGACTGTGTGTGACGTGAACGTGTACATTATGCCTGTGAATGAGCAAATGACTCTATATATGTACTGTAAGTATGTGATCGTACTCAATTTCCCAAATGGCCCTGCTATTTGTTGTGGTACATTCAAAGCTCCCAGGTACAATCAACCGGGTGTACTGTAACTTATTTTGTCTGTGTGTGTGTGTGTGTGTAAACCTAATGAGACTTAGTAGGCTAATTTCTAAGCAGGACGTTGATGATGACAGGAAAAGAGCCTAAAACTCAAAAATAAATCCAAATCTGCTGCGTCGCTCTGTCTCTTTCTTTCTTTTTAAATCGCTTTCTGTATTTGTGTGAGCGGCCATGAACGGTACCAAAGTCATTCATCTCTCTCATCTGTACATGACTTCATCTCAGTTCAGCAGGTGTCTCAGCCAGTCTGAACATGCTTTTCGATGCATCACAGATGCAGAAACATCTCCTCCATTATAATTCAGCACACAAAGATCGGCTTAGCAATGAGAATGCCTTTCAGAGGTTGGGGACCTGAGTGTTTATATTCTCTGCAGAGCCAGATAATCCCCGTGGTTGACTAGCTCAGGCACATTGGCAGTTACCATGATTGCACTCACGCTGGCGCCTGAAGAATACACAATCTGAAAGTAATAAATAATCTGCTATTTTCTGCCCAGTAATATTGATTGATGGAACACAGTGGGGATGCAGTGGGTTCCCCTAATTAAGAACGCTTTAGCATTTGATGTTCAAAAAATGCTGATTTTATTAAATAGAAAAGCTGCGTTTTTAGCATGAACAGCAAGAGCTTCTCACTGTGTGATTACCGTTGAACAGACAAGAGAAAGTGAAACTTCAAATACTGAACTACTGAAAATCTAAAGAAAATATATCAAAGGGATGTTTGATTAAGATATGATCTCTGAGAGGTGCAATGCAGAGGTGTAAACCTGTAAGAGTGACCGTTTGGCCAAAATAAAAAAATAAAGAGTGTTCTCACCTTGCTGACCAGGGAAGTAGCAGTTTGAAGACTTCATTATCCAGAAATCCTGTCAGGCCTTGACAGAACTGTGTTGCTTTATACTGACAGCACCCAAAGGGATTAAAGAGGTGAAAGATCTAATGTTGGTGAGTCCTGGTTTCCCTGTGCAAATATACTATTAGAAGTTAATACCAAATTCCTAGTTTATGAAGTACACCAGCTGTACATTCTAACAAATCAGACATTATGTGACTGTGGTATGTGATATAATTTAGGCAGAACATCTGTTAGTGTTCAGTAGAGTGACAGTAGAGATACAACAAGTACACTTTGAACATGGCCTGATCATTGGCAATTGACGTGTCCATTGTAGAGCACCTGTTGTCTTGGGATTTTCAAGCAAAAACAACTGAAAGGTTCGCTGAGAGTGACGTGAAAAGCAAACAAACTAATAGGGATCTCTGATTTTATGGATGGCAACAGCTTGACCATTTGATGGTTTAGAAAGGGGTAACAATCCAGGCCTCCAAATTCAGCATTAGTGTGCAGACTTTCATCTCCGAATGCACCATCTATTGAACTTTGTCTTGAATGGGCAACAACAGCTAAAGCTTCTGTTATCAGCAAAGTTCAAGAATGTGGGTCTGCAGTTGGCATCAAAACGTGATCACTGAGTAGTGAGGGTAAGTCGAGTGGTTGGACCTATCCAGATTTGGCATGAACAGTGCAGGCCAGTGGGAATTGTGATGTGTGGGGAATTTTACTGGCACTTTTGCCTACTGGCATGGTCAGATGACACGTCATATGAGCCTGTTCTTTTTTGGCATACCCCTGTCTTTTGGGTCCCTGATACCCAGTGAAAGAACGTATCAACTGCATGGCAAATTGGCTTCAGTTTATCCAAACATGGCTGGGCACTTCAAGCACGATAATGCACCATGCTACAAAGAACTTCACAGAAAGTTTCCTTGGACCAGTTGCCTGCACAATCCTGGTCCTCAACCCTATTGACCATCTTTTGGATGAGGTGGAAATGGCTGAATGCTGTTCACTTTTCAGCCAAAACATTTACAGCAATCATTTCACATTATATATATATTATCCACTATATAATTTCACATTGAGGTGAAGAAGGTGCAGGACTACTTAGGGTCAACGGTTCAGAGCAATGGAGACTGTGGAAAAGAGGTGAAGAGGCGAGTGCAAGCAGGTTGGAACGGGTGGAGAAAAGTGTCAGGTGTGTTGTGTGATAAAAGAGTATCAGCAAGAATGAAAGGAAAGGTGTTCAAGACGGTGGTGAGACCAGCAATGTTGTACAGCTTAGAGACAGTGGCACTGAAGAAAAGACAAGAGGCAGAGCTGGAGGTGGCAGAGCTTAAGATGTTGAGGTTCTCTTTGGGAGTGACGAGGACGGACAGGATCAGGAACGAGTACATCAGAGGGACGGCTCATGTTAGATGTTTCGGAGATAAAGCCAGAGAGGCCAGATTGAGGTGGTTTGGACACGTTCAGAGGAGAGACTGTGAATTATGGCTGCAGTGAGAGAGGACATGAAGTTAATTGGTGTGAGTGAAGAGGATGCAGAGGACAGGGTTAGATGGAGGCACATGATTCGCTGTGGCGACCCCTGGAAGGGAACAGCCCAAAGGCAAAGAAGAAGATATAATTTCACATTATATACAGTATATACAGTATATATATATTCTTGCACATTGCATCAAGCAATTCATGCAACTCCAATGGCCAAAGGAAGCGCAACAGAATACCAGTTGAGTGTACCTAATAACTAGTATGAATGACTTTATGGGCTCTCTGCAGCACTTGTCTTTGCCGCAGACCCTATTTCTCTTCCATTCAGGCATTCAGCTGTAAGCAGAGAGTGAGAGAGGAATGACAGAGTTGAGTAAATTGGGTAATAGGGAGATAAAGAGGGGCTGAGAGAAAGTAAGAGATGCTGTATATACAGTAGAGCTGAGAGTGACAGCGGGAACTGAGAAGAATATAAAAAAGGAAGTTTTGATAGTGGATGATTGGCATAAATGACAGATCGCAATGGATGGATAGATGGACGGGGGGGACGGTGAATGTGTGTGTGTGTGTGTATGTGTTTGTGTGTGTGTGTGTGTGCACATAAGAAGTAAAGGGAGATATTCATGACAGGAGGAGGTCAGCGGCTTAGTGACAGCAGAGGCAGACAGCAATTAGGGTTGTTGACACTGTGTGTGTGTGTGTGTGTGTGTGTGTGTGTGTGTTTGTGTGTGTGTGTGTGTGTTTGAGTGAGTGAGAGAGAGAGGTTGTTTAGACGAGGGACAGACTCCAGCCATGACCCCAGTATTGACTCTCTGTGTATTTGTGGGTTATGTTTGCTTGTGTTAAGTATTGTGTGTGTGCGTGTGTGTCTGTGTGTGTGTGTGTGTGTGTGTGTGTGTGTTTGTGTGTGTCCATCCGTGTATGTGTTTGAGAGAGGGAGAAAGTCATTTTTGTCAAGGTAGTAAATGTTGAATGGCAGCTTTGCCGCTGTGTGCGGAAGCTTGTGTGTGTGTGTGTGTGGTGTGTGTATACATACAGTATGTCTATTGTCTAACCCTGCAAACTTGTGTGTACAATTTATAGTTTCTTGCATTTGTGTGTGTGTGCTGACTCAGCAGGTAAGTTATCAAACTCCTCAGCACAGATTCCCGCGACCTCAACTGTTTCATGCGACAGTTTCAGTTACAAATACACAATGAATCTATTTTTTTAAATTCCCATTTTTAGCTGCCTGGGTTTGTATTCACGTTGTTTTTTTCCTCCAATTTGAAAGGCGTGGAGCCTCGCTTTCATTCCCGCTACTTGTCAAGAGTGAGTGCGGAGTGTTTATCGGACCAAAACAGTCTCCTGTCATTAACTTAAAAGCCAGATCCATCATCCAAAAATAAGCTGAAGTCTGTCCTCCACTGGGAACTGACACACGAGAATGAAAACTGCTTTTTATAGTGAAATTACCCTACAGAGCTGTCGATCAAGAAGGAAGATGATGTGTGAGAGCTAAAGATGAGTAAA
Organism: Coreoperca whiteheadi; assembly: GCA_011952105.1. Taxonomy (NCBI): domain Eukaryota; kingdom Metazoa; phylum Chordata; class Actinopteri; order Centrarchiformes; family Sinipercidae; genus Coreoperca; species Coreoperca whiteheadi. The sequence goes on from CM022472.1 coordinate 4,490,554, forward strand.
GCATGTTCTTTGAATCCTAACACGATTAAAGTAAAAAAGTATTTACATAAAAAGTAGTGAAATGTATTTAAATATATATGATATAAAACTTATTGTAGCTTTGCACAACAGCTTTCCCATTTAAACCTCATTTTCTTTATATTAACAAGTCACTTTTGTTCACATTTTGAGTCCTAAAAGCCCAGTTGGTAGAACCGGTCAGCCATTGTTAGGTTGGCTGTTTGATCCATGACTTCACATATCAAAGTGACCCTGAGAAAGCCACTGAACTCGTGATTCCTCATGACGTGTAAGGGGGAAAGAAATGTATGTCGCTTTGCAAAAAAGCATCCGTCAAATGAACATAATGTGATATAACTTCAACCTGTTTTCAGTACAAATTTCCTTTAATCATGTGTACATTTTCTTGATTGTTGTGCTTATTCTGTCTTGTTTTAAGGCACTGACCCTATTGAAAATATATTAAAATATTCTTTCTGCCCTGGAGGATTAATTGTTCACATTTTAAATGAAAACGAGACATTCACAGATCAATAATTGTCAAAAATTACTTGAAAAGATGGTGAGTTTTTGCATTGTGTCCCTTAATAGTCAAAGCTTAAGAAAGATGTGGAGAAGATTTTATTTTGTGAATCAATTTCAGGGAGAATGAAACATATTTTAAGAGGGATTTGACCACTTATTCAGCATTATGCTTCACAATATTTAGACTTTAGAGAGGAAAAGTTATAATATGGGAGTCAAAACCAACAGTCTTAAAACCAGATGCTGAGTGAACTAATAGAAGTAGAAATCATTAACATGTGGGTGGCATTAACAAATTACGCTTTCTTTTCTTTAATACGGTTTATTTTTCAGACATAACGAAAACTGTTTCCTCAAACATCTACTTACTTTTTGAAATGAATCTAAGTAGCATTCACTGGCACACGGCTCATTGAACTTAATAAACTGTGTGAAGTTTTAATTCACAAAAGAAAAACAGTGAAATTGTAAAATCCATTAGATTTTGCCGTGTCAGCTTTGATATGGATCTCCTAATGTCGTGTTGAGAGGTGATTTATGGATTTTTACCATTCTCACAGGTTCCTAGCTGTGAGCTGAATTAGCTCAGTACTGAATAAACTACAGCTTTGATAAACACAAAATGGTGCCTGGTTTCTGCTGCTTTTCTCCAGTTTCTCAGCCAGGCCGACTACTTTAGTGGTTTGGACTGCTGCTGCGGCGGTCAGGCTCGACGTGGTGCCTGGTTTTCCGCTGTTTGCCCACAGATGTCCTCGCCAAGGCTTAGAAAGCAGCAATGGTCCTCCTCGCTATGGGCTGCCACTGTGACACTTTGACACAAAATGGTGCCCTGCCACGCAGCGTTCACACATTTACCAACAGTTAGCAGTCACAGTGTTAAACCCTGCTGGGACTGTGATAGACATGATCGCCACCGGAGGTAGAGGTCTGTACGGGCGTGACAATGAGACCCAAACATGGACCATACCTGTCCCAACCTCAGAACTGAAGCAACATTATACTTTAGTTATTCCTAAAGGCTTTCCTAAAAAAAATCCGAGAACGGCCATAATGTTTATTAGGACTACACAGAATAAGGCTACGTTCCGATTCTGAAAAAGCCCATCAGCACAAAACACAACAGGCTTCAAACAGCCAATAAGCTATTTCTGTGACAAGTTTAGTGGCAAGAACAATGAGCACATTTCTGCCAACTACCTGCACATGGCAATACAGGGTCTCATAATGATAAACCATCTGCCTCACCTGTTGGTCAGTATCAAGTGTGAATTAGCTGTTTACCCAGAATTGGACAGATGAATGTGGCTGGTAAACTCCACATTTTTCAGTTGAACTTGACAAACACTTCAGTTTCATGATCTATGTACAGGCCATACAAGGTCAGAATTCACAATATTGAAGTCTTCCTTGAATCATTGGGGGTTTAGAGCATCTCCCCTTTAGCAAGTTCTTGCCTTATTTTATTGATCACTGACCTGGCGCTTACCACTTTAACAAATGGGTTATGTTTTCTGTCTCTTTTTCTCTTTTCCTGCTGGACACAACACACGTTACAAACGGATGCAGATCCGCAGCCCGAGAGAGAGAGAACGACTCAAATGTAAGTCGCTTTGGATAAAAGCGTCTGCTAAATGACTAAATGTAAATGTAAATGAGTCAGCAAGAGGTAGACATGTTTTAATGCATTGAATTTGAAAGTACCTAGACCTGAATCAGACCTGAGCCTGAAGGTGTACAAGTCGGGTCAGATGGGAAAACTTTAAGGCAAAAAGTCGCAAGTTACAGCTGCTCTAGCGTCACCTTTTATTTATTGAGTGAGGGTTGGCTGGCTTACACTGGCTTTAAAGGAAGGAAGTGCATTCAGCGCATTTCTCGGGCCTCGAGGATACACACAACGCGTTTCGGTGAGAAACAATTGACGTAATGAACTAAACTCTTAGCTCTTTAGCTATGCCCTCTCTCCGCCCGTTCTGTTTTCATGGGCTTCAGTGTATGTAACCAGAGAAGCTGTTGTTTAGCTCCACCCACTGAGGCTCAACTCAGTGAGCTTATCTCTGCCTCCAGACAAGCTCTGCCTCTAATGTTTGTTGAATGCAAACTCCAGTGTGTGGCACATGTGTGAGCACGCACACACACACATAAACACAGAATCATTTTCCCGATTGCAGTTCATTCGGCCGTCTTCCACTCTTGGTTCGCTAAAATCCACAGTAGCCTGTAATGTGGAAGAGGCTTCATCACAGTTTTTGGCAATCAGCAAACTGGCGCGATATTCCACCACATCTTGTTCCTCCAGGTGCCAATCAGTGATTTAGCTGAGCAGTGAGCAAAATAGTCTCACTAGTCTAGTCAAAATAGGCTAATCAGTGAGCCTGAGGAGAAGCCAAGTGGTAATCATCCCTGAAACCAGTGATCTGATTAGGCCGAACATCCACCAGCATTTACAGTGAGTGAGACCGAGTTCTCATCAGCCACTTTAAGCATTAGGTTTGGTATAATTTTACATATTTATCCTGAACACAATGTTAAACCTGAAGAGAAATGAAAAAATTAAAAACTGTGTGTGAGCAACACCAAGGTTTTGTACTGAATCACTTGATTACACTGGTGCCAAAGTTATGATTGAAAGTGAATACACATGTGCGTACAACACACCGGAGCTTAATGGAGTGAAATGAGTAGAACATAGGGTCACATGAGTCACGTCAAACCTGTGTTTTCCCATTGGCTATATATCATGTCTGTTTCCATAGCAACGCTTACTTTAGACCATTATAGAGACAACGTGCACCCTTCGTTTTCAATGTAGATGAACTCTAAAATAAAGAACATGACGTTATCCATAGGATTTCATTAAACAGCTGCTGACAGCTCTGTTTTATTTGCTGTCGTCACCACCTGAGTCTCATACTTTCAAATGACTGTGGGCATTTGAGACATCTGCACACAACATTTGGGTCGCCCCAAAATGAAGAATGGGTGGTAAAAAATGTTATCCAAATACACAGATTAGATAAAAATTCTGCGGATATGAGAATATACAGATTAACCTCGTCCTTCCGATTTCTTAGCAGCTCTCATAGATAAAATAGATGACATGAGTGGATATTACTGATAATTATTTAGATTTAGGTATTATTTGTGAAAATCACAGACCGCAAAAATCCGTATCGGATTCATATTTGTTAAATATTGTTCTCTGAGATTGTTATTGATGTAAGGTTTGATATATTGTGTTGTGTATTACTAATCTGCTAAAGGGAGTTAATAAGTTTGACTTTTTAGCTGTGCTAATACCGTGGCTCTAGGGATGGCAATGTCAGTCTGTCCATCAGTTGGTTGGTTGGTCCCCCACTTTGTACAAAGTTCCATGGCAATCCATCAAATAGTTGTTGAGATATGGACCAGACATTCATGGCCCCCAGAGGATGAATCCTAATGACTTGGTCATCCCCTGACTTTTCATTTAGGGTCATCATCAGATCAAGGTTTCAATTTGTTTAATACTTTGGTTTATGACTAAATACACAAATACCTACAAAACTAATTACATTCCCTTCAGCCTCGGCTGTACTTGTGTTTAGTGCTAATTGGAAAATGTTAGCATACTCACATCCTAAACTAAGATGCAGAACACTGAAAACACCATAACTGCTAAATATCAGCATGCTAACACTGTTATTGTGAGCATGTTAGCATGCTGATGCCTTTAGCTCAAAGCGCCACTGTGCCTTACGCTGCCGGAGTCTTCAATCTGTAGTTCACCCAGTACTTTTTCAGATACAGAGTGGGGTCATTGCTCTCTTGGATAAGCAGTCCAAAAGGTGCAGTGTGTACACAGGTGAGGAGACCCTGAAGGGCTGCAAACAAAGCAAACAATCAACATGAAGAACAGAAACTCAAGTAAACAGGGTGACCGAAACTAAATGATCATCAAAAGTTCATGCAAAAGACGATGGAATAAAAACAACAAAATGCAAGAATAACAAATAAGACAAATACAATTATAAAGCCATCATTAGGTAAGGGAAGACTTGAATTATTAGAGACAACAAAAATGTTTATGTCCCTTTTCTTTCTTTCTTTCTTTCCTTCTTTTTGGTCAGTAAAATCAGTCAGTGTTGGTCAAATTCCAAGACTTTCACTCCCTTTTGCCCCTCAAACAGAAAAAGAAGTCCACAACATGACGGGCTCTGAAAAGGGTTCCTCATAGGAAGAAGACGGGGTCAGATTTGTGTTTGTTATGCTGCAGATAAGTGAAGGACTGAATCGTGTTGAAACATTCCAAGGCCAGTGGAGTTTATTATATTTTTTTGGAGCTTTCCGAGGTGCTGAACTCAGCAGGCCTGTGCTCTGAACACCACGCCGCTGAAGAGAGAAAAAAGAAAGAAATTGCCGGAGGCTGTTTCACTTGGGCTAACTGTTGAGATCTGTCTACAGGTGCATGCCTTTTCCTGTAATTTGATGTGTATCACTGTGCAGATGGGCTCATTGTAACAACAGTTTCTTTGTCTTTTAATTCTAACCTTTGTCATCTTTGAAAACAAGCTACTTTTTTCTGTTTCATACAATGCAATGGCTAAGTGACTCCTTCCTGGTGCAAAAACGTAAGACTGTGATTTGTTTAGGTGTTTTTGTTGCTGTGCATACACAGAATAAATAGTTTAGTAAGTCGGCGAGCTGGCATGTTTGTGAAAAATTGCTCAAGGCTATTTGACGTCAGTTTGTCAGGTTTTGGAAAGGTTTGCAGCCAGCTGGGGACTGCTTCATGGTCAAACAGATTCAGCCTGGAGGCCTCTGTGTTTCAGGTATGTCACTCTGTAATTTTCTTATTATCACAGGGAGGGAGATATGCAAAGAATAAAATAAATATTATTATTATTATTATTATTATTTGTATTGTATTTGTATTTTGTACATTTTTATGAATGTTTTATACAAGGGAGCGGTCAGCCTGGCTGACTGTGTATAGTTTATATAAAGTTTACAGAAAGTCCAGATTTTGGTTAGGAAAAATGTGTTTTTGTTTATATATATGTTTATATAAATTGTGAAGAGCAGTGAGCATGACATCAGTGGTCGGAAAAGTCGTGCAATTTCATGTTTCTTGTGAGGATAAATCCCAGTTTATGTCCGACAAAACCAAATGCTATTAGGTCGTTTTGGGAATGTGACTACCTATTAAAAGTCAATAAGTAGTCAGCATAGGTCCAATTTCCAGGCCTCTCTGCCCTGGTTTCCACCCACAGTCCAAACACACTCCAGCTCAGGTGGATTTGAGACTTTTAACTGCCCACAGGGATGATTGTGAATGTCTGCATGTCTGTGTTAGCACTGTGATGGACTGGTGGCCTGTCCAAAGTGTCTCTCTGCATTTCGCCAAATAGGCTTTAGCTGCCCAAGACCCTTAAGAAAAAGGAAAGAATAAGTTGGAGGAGAGAATGAATAAATGAAGGATGATGTTCTGAAAAGTTTCCCAGCGAACTGGAGCATTCACAGCTGAGTGTGAATGTGTCTCTGTCCGAGGTGCTGAAAATCTTCACGGCCAGATGAGCTCGGCTTTGCAGACATCTGTCCATGGTGCTGAAATCCAGCGACGCGCTCTCAGCCACGAGACGTGCGGCCACAGATGTGGCCAGTCAGAGCGTGAACAGAGAAGGCATGAAAGTCTGCTTTAAAATCTCCTACTCTTTATGACCAAGTTTTTAAACTTTGCAAGTTTAAGCTCTTTACAGTAACTACAAATGTATGTATACTATACATTTGATGGCCAATACTGAAAATGTACTATATGGTATATTGACTGCTGTAATTTTAACAATTAGATCTTATTTTGATTACTTTCTAATCTGCTTTGCTGATTCTTGATTACTCTCTTCATATTTTGTCAATTTTGTGTTATATGTTTTATAACTGAGTATTCTATTTTATGTGTGCTGCTGCTATGACACGCCTGTAAAGGAGATTTTCAAACTAAGCAAGGCAATTTCCCAAAGTTTCTTAAAATCATATGAATACAGTTTTATTGGATGTATTTTTTCCACTGATCCAGGAATTAGTTTCCATTTTTCCCTATAAATATTCCTATGCATTCAAATCTATCCATCCAAAGTTCTATCAGTAGACTCTTCAAACTAATAATGCAGACATAATGCTCACCATAATCCATTACAGTATGTAACGGTATATTTTAATGTAACAGTATATATTAACTCTTGTCAGAGTACATTATCATACCCTGCCAATGCAACTGAAGCGGATTGATTAGAAACGTTATTATATTTATAATCTAACTTCATCAAAAATGTATGCAAAACTGAAATAAAAAATCTTTAATTTATGGCTGATTTAATTCAATCCCCCCTGCCATTTCAGATGGCAAGGGAGTTTGTTTGGTAGATTTTCTGCAATTATTACATTCTGCCTTATCAAATTTTTTCAAGCATCTCATCAAATATGAATTCTTTTGGACTTCTGCAGACTTAATCATAACATTTATGATTATAAAAAAAGGCTTTGAAGTAAAGTACATGTAATTTGTAGTAAATTGGTCATTCAAAGTCAACACATTTTGGCTGTAATAACAAAAAATGGCCACTGAAGGCAAATGAAAAAAGAAATTGTGTTCCAGCAGTTTTTCAATAAACAGGTCTTATTTTCAATTCCTCAATATCCACAGGTGTCCTTTTATGAGACTGGGAACCCCTACCTGCTCGTGTATTGAAAAACCCTGTGAATAAAAAATCTGTGAAATGCCAAAAAAGTACATTTTCTCATGCATTTATTTGGCCTGAAAGCCAAAATAGTCCGATACAATCTCAGTCATTAAGCTATACAAACAAGGACAGAGCACAGACAGAAGAGCATTTTTAGGGCCACTTTCCACAAACATTCAGTTTAAATGCTGTTTCAGTTACTCAGGGCCAACATGGGAAGACACACACACATTTGGTATGTGTGTCTGTGTTTGTTTGGTTGGTAGATTTATGATGAGGAAAACCAAAATTTCTGTCCTGTCGGGTAAAATCTTCCTGTCCTCTCTACTTCTGTCCGCCCTCATTCTACTTTGTACCAAATTCGGGGTCACTGGTATTAATCGAAAGGCAGATAGTCCAGCAGTGTGTGTGTATATGAGTGCGTAAAAAATGAGCAGGAGCAATACCTTTGACAATAATTGTAGCTTTGCCTCTGACTTTGTGCTGCACGAGTGCACAAGTTTCTTTTGTTTGCATCCATTCTTTTTTGTTTAAGGGTTTCCAAGTGAGTGTGTGACTGGCTGCATCACTGCAACTCTGTGTGTGTGTGTGTGTGTGTGTGTTTGTGTATAAGTACGTCTGCACGGCTGTATGCTCCAGTTCAATCTTTATGTGAATCCTTGCCAAGTCACAGATATAAATAAACCATAGCTATGGCTGATACACTGGTTGAGGCGAGCCTCGCGCCCCAGCAGATGTAGCTAACAGTTGAAGTGTGCCTCGTGTGAAGTGTGTATGTGTGTGTGTTAATGTGTGTATGCTGTGCGAATCATTTTCATTGAGGAACTATGGCTTCATACATGCAGCCGTTTTTCTTTCTAGGAATGTGTGTGTGTATGTGAGGGATGGGCGATGGGCGGCTTTAAGCACTGAAGTTAAATTCTGTATTCTTTGCAACTGTGTCTCAGCATAAATGAAGTGAAAGCACACACACACACACACAAACACACACACACACACACACACACAGAAAATAAATATCCATGTTCTGACATGTTTTCTCAGTACTGCAAGATGGCAAATTTGTTGCTCCTGAATTTATATTCAGCAGGAGCGTGTGCTCAGCACTGTGCAGCTTGCTAAATATTCAGTACTAAACACTTTATTATTGGTGTGCTAACTCATCTGTACCTGCCAAAGACGTACACATGAAAATCAACTGAGTGGAGGGAAGCTTTAGGCTCTGCTCAAGTCGGACTTGGCATTTGAAAGGAGAGCATGTTCTGCCAGAATGTTGAACAGCTGATTTACCTGATGTCGAGTTTTCAGTCCTATTATTTTTGATTGTTTTATATTTGATGTTGTTTTTTATTCACCGCATCAAGTAAATGAATAATTTAATAAACTCCTCAGACTAGGTGGCGGTTTAGTGCACTTTCTTAAGACTTCAAGATTTATATACTTTTCAAATGTCTGCATGGAGCAGTTCCTTACAGTGGTGTGGTTATTTCAGTTCTGCTGACAGCTCTCTGACATGGAAAACATCGGCTATTTGCAGAAATAATGTAAGATATCTACCTCCATTGAGAAAGATATTTTCATATCTGGTGGAGTGTTTGTGAAATACATATGGAGAATATAGGCATATGGTGTGTTTATAGGGTTTTGGATGCTCCTCTGTGCTGTAGCTCCACTATATGACAGATGGGTGGAGCTTTACCTTGACTTTTGTCTAATCCACCCTTACATTTTTGGCACTTCAGTAAGTGAATGATGATCAAATCAATCTCACAGCCACAGAGCTTGATGTGCTATTAATTTATATCAAGTTATGACTAATGTGTTTGATGTTAAAGAGTCTGATGAAGTATAGTATGCTTTAGACCTTACTCAGATGTTTTTTTCTTCATTCGTTAGGTTTAACACGTGGATTTCTTCTCACGTTAAGTCCAGCATTTGATTCAACCTGACCACTCAACCAACTTATGCTTTCTCCCATGTGGTTATTAGTAATATATATATGGAATATACATTTTGCAGGACCTCGTCCCCACCTACTTCCACCAACAAAGATCCAGGAGTACATATGGAAGATAACCCTAACCCCCACAATGATGAATGGCTAAACAAATACCTTAGGTAGCAGAAACCCAAGCATGATGATAAGAAGGGGGAGGATGAACCATCATGGAGAGACAAGCCCCTGCAAGGCATGTACCACTGACAGAAATCCTACCCATGGCTGGAAAAGGCTGGACTAAAGGACAGCACAGAAGCACTAATCATGGCAGCACAAGAACAGGCACTCAGTAGAAGATCAATAGAGGCTGGGGTCTATCACACCAGACAGGACCCCAGGTGCAGACTGTGCAAAGATGCCCCTGAGTCAGTTCGACACCTAACAGCAGGGTGTAAGATGCAGGCAGAAAGGGCATTCATGGAACACCATAACCAAGTTGCTGGCATAGTGTAGAGGGACATCTGCCATGAGTATGGGCTGGAAGTCCCAAGGTCAAAATGGACAACACCTCATAAGGTAGCTTGGTAGATTTAAGATCCTGTTGGACTTCCAGATCCAGACTGACTAACTGGTGATAACTAACCAACCAGACATTGTGTTGATTGACAAACAGCAGAAGAAGGCACAGGTTAAAGATGTACCAATCCCAAGCGACAGCAACATCAAGAAGAAGGAACACTAGAAGCTCGAAACATACCAAGGGCTGAAAGAGAAGCTAGAAAAGATGAGGAGCGTAAAAGCACCATTTGTGCCAGTGGTACTCGGAGCACTGAGGGGCTGTGACCCCCCCAACTGGGAGAGTGGTTCAAGCGGTTTCCAGGTACAACATCTGAAGTCTCATTCCAGAAGAGTGCAGTCCTAGGAACAGCTAAGATACTGCAAATATCCCTGAAACTCCCAGGCCTCTTTTAGAGGACCTGAGCTTGAGGATGACACATACCAACCACCCCACGGAGGGTGAGAGGGGGAATTTACGGCTGTTAGCTGTTAGATGCTTAACTGTCTTCGCCAGTCACTTGTTTACTTTGGCTCTCAGCTGTTTCATGGTGGGCAGGGAGAATTGAGGCTTTACATGTGGATATCCGTAAGAGCTGTTGGGAATCTACACTATGGAGCAGTGGAAGTGGCTGAACGCTGCACAGTATTGCAGACTGCGGTGTTGATTCTCGTTTGTATTTGCAGTTATTCCCCCCCCCAGGGAGTCATTTGATTAAACATTTCATGAGACATATAACTTAATGGAGCTTTAACTATCTGTCATTTAATAAAGGGCATTTCTTTCGCAAAGAAGGGGCATTATTTATTTTTGGAGGAGCCCCATTTCTACTCTCTCCATTTCAGTTTTGGCCTCTTTTCCTCTCCATTTCTATTTGCTTTTCTTCCTCTGTTTGTCTCATTCATTGTCTGGCTTCTCTTTCTTTTTCCTCCCTGTTCATTTAATTAGTCTTTCCTTCTTAGAGGGTGATACTAGCTGCTGTCTGACAATTACACAGTTTTGACAGGGACAACACCTAAGCACACACACTCTAACACAACTACAACAACACCCAACACACAGAGCTGTCATGGTCTTATCTCAGGTAAATAATTGATAGAGACCAATTCAGAGCCATAGATGGACAATGTTGGTGACACTAAGACAAGCACACACACCAAATACAGAGTAGGTTTCACCTCTATGCTAGTGTGTGTGTGTGTGTGTGTGTGTGTGTGTGTGTGTGTGTGTGTGTGTGACTTCCTGACACCCTGCATTAAGCATGAGGCCAGGTCTTGGGCACACAAAGATGTGTGAGTCACACTGATTAGTCAGTCCTGCATCGGTCTGTGAAAGCAGCCAAGCCGTTGCCTAGTTTGTATGCTGTTCGTGTGTGTGTGTGTGTGTGTGTGTGTGTGTGTGTGTGTATGATGGGCAGGTAGAGTATTAGCCTGCGAGGAGCTAGGTCCTTGTTAGCAGGCATCTGGCAGGCAGGTAGATGTAGAATGACAGAAAGGTTCACGGCATTCACACACAGACACAGACACACAGACACACACACACGCACACACACACACGCGCACACACACACACACACATGCGCACACACACAGCATCTTACTCCCTTGCCTATCTTGCTTGAATGCAGAACTAGCAAACTGACAGGTGGACATATATAAACCAATTGCTCCGCTCATTCATAGGTGTTACTACGTACTGTGTTGTGAATCATATTTTTATCTTATCTTATATCATCTTTTACATATATATATTTCTGCATATATTACCAGGACACACTGCTTTGTTCATCTTGTTTCCACTAGAATTTTATGTTGTAACAACCCATGGGGGCAGTGTACGTTTTGGTTCCATATCTGCCCAGGTTTGGGTCCTAAATTCCTTAGTCCTTCCTAAATTCATTAGTATATTTAGGTTTTCAATAGAGATGTGCTCTGAGGACATTGAAGTTATTGTTCTTTGTTTTTTATACTTAAACATTCATTACTATTGTTATTCTTTGATATTAATGTTGGATCAAACGATAAATTAAATGTATTGTATAAAGCAACTTTTATACTTCAGATGGACACAGATACCATAAAAAAAAATGCTTATGTTGCTTCATGTGTGGTGAATATCCAAATAGGCAGATGCATGCTAATATGTAAACCATATTGTTACCATAACAACATATACCAGATTGTTTTGATGTTTTTTTCTGCACCCTACTGGCCAAAATAGAACTAATGCAGCTTAAAGGGCTAAGGAAGATTTCCTTAAAATTGAGGTATTGACCACAGTTTGAGGTATATTTTCCCCAAGGACTGAGACATGTCACCAAAATATAGTATTGAAATTCCTCCCCTTGACCTCCAAAAAGTGGCTAATGGTTCATCACCACTGTCTTTTGGTCAATCTTTTTTTTTATAGCTATTTATAATGTGCCTTTGATGCCGAATGGAGTGGTGAAATATTTATGCTTGCGGGGAGGGGGGCGGCTAAACAGTTGGGTCACCACTATGATTCATGTGAATGCAAAACGATGAGGGCAAGGACCGAGGGTGAAGGTACGTAAATGAGATGCATCGTCAGACCTTGGCCACTCAAAATAGCTGTTTTTGGAACAAAAGAGAACTATACACTTTGATTTCAAGGTCTAATTATGAAAGCATGTCCACGAATGCAGTTTGGCTGTTCATGTGCACATTAGCATTTGTGCTGTCAAGCGATGGTGCACTGCAGTGTTGACTCTGTGCCTTTGAAGGAATTTGACAGTGGAACAGATATTCACACATTACTTGGCTTATGACATTGTGCCATCTGTGCCCATTAGAAGCTGCGACGTTCCACCCTGAGGCCTCACAGGAATAGTGGTGGAGGCAAGGGGGTGACCCAGCCAAGTTTCGCCTGAGTGTGAAGGCTTCCCCTGGGGTTCAGTCTGACTCCCAGTCCCCTGTCTGGCTCTGGATCTACGAGGCTTCTGAAGGAACAAAGACAATGAGGGATTTGGGGGATTGATAGTTTTTTTTTTATATACTTATTTGACTTCTCAAGCTGAGAGAAATGAACAGCTAAGGCTTGTTACTGCTTGGTCATTATAACCACATGATGATCCACTTCATCATTATTGAGCTATTCATAGAAAAATACTGTGATGTGTGTTAATTGAAATCCTAATAGAGGTACATTATATTATTATGCATATTTACAGTAAAATGTGATTACATAACGTGGGCCCTTGTAACTCAATATTTAAAGATGCTTATAATAGGAAACTTGCATTCTGCACTTAAGAAATGACCCTTTGTCATGGAAGGCAAACCAAAGCAGTTAAATTGCATGAATTGATCTTGAAGCAAACGAGAGCAGCACAACTAGCTACACAAACACAACATTGACATCGTATCACCTCATAATGTCGATATGGCGTAAATGTCAGCAAAGAAATTGCTTAACCAGCAAGAAGGATTTATTTGGTGTGTTTTTGGCCACCTGATGAATATAAATAATTGATATATATATATATGCAATATAAATTCACTCTCCTTTTAGCTACAGTTTTGATCTCCACTAATTCCTGGGAAATTTTTTTGCCTCTTTTTTGCCTAAATCCATCTCCATGACTGTATGTTCACCAGCTAGTCGCTAACGTTTTTGCCATTTGGTGCTGGGCAGGTTTGTGTGCACTGGGGTTTATCAAAGTTTTTTTGCTGGGAGCAGTTGCCTGCTGTGGCTGGGAATGAGTTTCATAAGAGCTGTGAAACTGAACCAAAACAGTGCAGTGGCAAGACATAAAACCAAAACAATGAGCTGAAAGATGTTAAAACGCTCTGTAAAACTGAAGGGAACTGCACAGCGAGCGATAATTCTCGCAAATGCAAATGACACCAATCACAGGACACAGTCATTTCACAAATCTTTTGTAAAAAATATTGATTTAAAATTATATTGAAGGGTTTAAAACATTCTCAGTTTTTAATGCAGCCCTTAGATTGCATTAAAAAAAACAAAAACATTCTCTATGCAAGAGATTTTCCAGGACTTCCACATTTTAGAGTTATTTTTAAACATGTAAAACATAATCAATCTTTTAATAAAACGTGACTTTAACTACAGTAGTTTACTGCTGGTTATAGTGCTAGCCTGTAAGGAGCCGGGTCCTGGTTAGAAGGAATGAGTAGCACAAAAGGGCACACAGCATCTTATACTGGCCCACTTTGTTGCAACAAACCGACAGGTGGACATAAACCAACTAATACCACTGCTCAGTCAGTGGTGTAATTACAAACTTGGCATGAATTGAATCCAGATTCCATACACATATATCAGTGTAATTGACTGCTGGGGATGTATGTTTCCTTCAGATTTCCTGTGGCACTGATGCTAGAGGGTATTTGCTGCTCTCAGTTTCACAGCTGCAAATAGAATTATAATGTGGGTGGCCACAGAGGAAAACTGAACTCCTAACCTTGGCAGTGTTAGAGACGTGCTCTATCAATTAAGCTACACTGAGAATAAAGCCCCTGATCCCTGCCGTTCAGCATGCCGCAGAACAGGCCAACAGGTACATTTGGTGTTGCTTTACAGGCGCTCATGTCCTGTGGTTCAGATAAGGTTGCTTACATGTCTGTAGGTGAGGTTCTCTGAGGTAATTAAGTCAACATCACTGGTCTCTGACTGAAGCTCAGGAAGGTTTTAAATGGTTGTGATGGTCAGTTTATCTTGAGTGACAGCTGACAATAAGGAAGTAAAGAAGGGTCTAAACTGAACCCTGTGTAGAAAAATGAAGATCGACAAACACCCCTTCCTCTAGTCAAGGCTGGTTTTTCACTCTTGTCGTAATTGTTTGTGAAAATACAGGACTGAAGCACAACATCAATTAAAATGATTACGGGCCAGAGCCTGCCTTGTTCCCTCACCTTGAGGTCTTGTCTTGTGGAACAGCCCTGTCTCAAACTCTAGTTTTAATACCATCCTTATTTTAGTTCATATTTTGCTTAAATGGTGCATTTTCATATATTACTTTATGCCTGATCAAATTACAAACTAACTGACACAAAGCAAACCTTGGGTTGAGTAGTATCCAGCATAGGAGTGCTGCTTAGTTACCGGGGCTCTGAGCAAAGTACGATAATGACACTCTTAAGAGCAGGCTTCTGTGTGCTCTGTACTTGATGGGTGCTTAGAGGCAACTTACCTACAAAATGCACAGAGAGTGGGAAGAACAGTGGGTCAATAGGGGACCACAGCTTTTGCCCCAGAGCTTCCTAGAGGGCCCTGCCCGTACAGCAAAAATGATTTTAATCAACAAACATTCTGAAAATCAATTCATTGTTTAAATAAAAAAAAAAATACCCAGCAGTCACATTCTTCCAGTTTCTGTGGGGATTTAAGGTTTTTGTTTTATATCGCTGTAAATTGAATATCTTTGGATTTTGCACTATTGGTTGGTTGGTTGCGAAGATGTCAACCATTTTTCCATCATTTTGACATTTCATGAGCAAAAGATTAATGAATAATTGGTAAAATATTGATAAATTAATAGTTTCATTAATTAGTTGCAACCTTAAGTTTCTACTTTTATAGTACATCTCGTAATTAATGGGAACAGCTTTCTGCAACAACCAAATAACCAAGTAGCAATCTCAGTAACAATAGCTGTTTGTGAACTACAAATTACTAAGAATTACTTGTCTTCTGGATAGTTTGACAGTGTAAAGGATAGTTTTACAGTGTATCTGTCTGCGGTTGTATCTGCCACGTGTTAGAATAACACTTTAACCTCACAGTGGTATGAAGAGTTGAGGAAATCATGATTTATTCCAGAGGATGAGCTGCTAGAGCTTTGCATTCTCATATTTCATCCGTCAGTCCCCTCGCACCCTTGTAGACATATCCAGAATCCTTTTTGTGTTCCATCACAGATTTGGCACACTAGCAGCGCTTTTATGGCAGTGAACAGTACGTAGTCCATGCTTTCACTCAGCAAATGTTTCAGTGTGTATACCATGGTTACAGCTTCCAACTATGAGGCTTCGGAAAGACTAGAAATGTGAATGTTTATATTAACAATAGCCTTCACATTTTGCTTTAAAATAAGGAGAAAGCTGCCATTCTTGCATCTTTGCAACATCAGCAGCAGCAAAAATCTGAATGTACTGGAGAAAAGGAGAAAATACCGCGAACGCCTTGTAATGGACAGAATTGCAATACAAAACAACACCACAAATAACAGCTTAAAAAATTATCAGAGACGTGAATAAAATATTCATAATTATTCCACCCCCCTTCGTGGCTGTATATGTGTGAGTTTGTGTGTATGCACACACATAGCAGCAGGTGGTGAAATTTTAAAAAGTAAATCAGCACAAGCTGGTTGGTTAATTTCTGTCCTTGACTTAGTTGCAGAGAGAATACCACTTTGGCTTTTTGTGTTTCCCACCATGAAAAGTGATTTCACTGTTCCAGAGCCCCTCGACACCCACACAGGCATTTCGAGTTACTATATTATGGACTAAATTTCTTCTCAGGTTCACGTTGCTCGGAGCTACTTTGGGAATTTGCTGAGGTTAATAAACTCCATGTAGTAATAAATGAAATAAAGGTGCAAGTTGCCTTTACAACCGTGACAAAATGGGCTGGAAGGCCACAGAGATCTCTACACACACAGCTCTTCAAAAGTAATATGCTAAGTGTTTACTAAGCGGAGACTAAATCAGGACTATATTAAGACGGTTTGCATGGCACAAATTAGTTCTTACATCGAGATTAGTTGTTGCTAAATATTTACACTCAGCAGCTTCCAGGTTTAACTGTTGCATAGCTAATTGAATTAAATGACAAAATGAATGTTAGCTCGCTAATAACTGACCTGTTTTGAGTAAAAAGTAAACGAGCTTATATGGAATATGGTAGGACACTATGTCCGTTTAACAAAATGCTGTTAAATAATGATGGAGACTGGGAAGATTTTTGATTACTTTTCACAAAATAAGATGTTATGCAAGTTACGTGAACTAAATGCCACATAACATCAGTTAGGTTAGCATGATTGGATATTTCATGGTTTTGGGTTTCTGTTCAGTCATTTCCTGTTTTATTTTGAAATAGTCTCCTTTCCTCATGTGTGCTTTAATTTTACTTCCTGTCTTTAACTGCTTTGATGGATTTCACCTGTGTCATTGGTTTCGTCTGGTTGTCTCCCTCAACTAGTGTATTTAAGTCTGTGTCCTTTGTTCAGTTGGCAGTTTGTCTTTGGACTCATGTCAAGCTTCCCGGCCTTTTGGTGCTGTGGACTAGCTCTTGATTCTTCTTATTTTTTCCTTTGGTTTTGAACTTTGCCCACTTCCTGGAGTTATGGACTCTCGACCGCTATCTACGTGTAACCAGTGTAAGTTTTGCTTTACCTTTAGAAGTTTATTCAACATCAGTGTCTGCGTTTGGCTTCAATCCTGCTTGATGCTACCACAGTTTCCCACTCATTTGAAACTGCGTTAACTGAAATGCACATGCTTTTCCATATGCACCTGTCATACTGACAAATGATTGGCAGTTATTTGAATGTATAATATCTTTTGCATGATCTTATTTTTTGCAAGTGATGCTACAGTGACTTCCCTTTTACATAGCTTTAGTGCTTTAAAATAGATGGTGTTCCATATGTTTATAGCTACCGGTTTACATACTGTATTACAAAAGCCGTTTACTGGCGGACACATCTCTCAAGTTTTAATAGTGCAACCTGATTTAGTAAATCACTAGTTTGAAGCCAGCTGCTAAGACCTCTGGAAGACATTACACACAAGCTTAGTGACTTATTTATGAATAGCTGGTGCAACCCAATCCAGGACCCTTAAATGTTTTGACAATAAATCATGCTTAACTGAGCCGAGGATGATGGGTGGTTTTCATCAGGAACTACTTTTAACACACTGAATATGATTTCAGAATTGTTCTCATTCTATCGAAGACCTGTTTCTACAGTAGCCCAGAATGGACAACCCAAATCCTGGTTCCAGATGGAGCCAATAGTTTGGTATTGTGTTTTTTTTTTTTTTTTTTGGGGGGGGGGGGGGGGGGGAAGTTTTATTTTCCTTTTATTT